>JAOTIZ010000002.1:12309850-12332225 GCA_027123425.1 Erythroxylum panamense | reverse complement strand
ACCATCATAAAACCAACATAAAAAAGGTGATTAAATATTTATTGATCTCACAACTCAGTCGAATTTGACCAAGACTTGGGCTAAGCTATTGGGCTTCAAATTAGGCTTGAAGATCATCAAAAAGTGAAGCAAAAGTTGGCCTTCTCACCCGAACAAGCACCAGGATTTTGGCCCTAAAAAATCACACATTTGTAAGTCCCAAAAGGCCTCATCAAGACCTGGAGCTTTAGGATTAGATTAACATCTTCTTCCTCAAGCTCTTCATCAATTGAACCAATGTCACCTCCATCACTTGCACTAGAAGTAACTAAACCAAGGCCCATGTTGGCAATGTCTTCATAAACTTGGCTAGATAGACCTCCATCACACCTCAGTTAAATGATTTGGCAGAGAGGATAAACAGAACACTAATAGAGAGAGCTAGATGTTTGCTTTCAGAAGCAAAATTAGGTCAATCATTATAGGGTGAGGCTTTATATACTGCTGCTTATGTTATTAATCTAACTCCCACAGTTTCATCACAGGCTGATGTCTTGACACAAAGTGTGGTATGGTAAGAATGTTTTTTATGACCACTTACATGTATTTGGATGCAAATGCTTTGTTCATGTGCTAAAACATACGAGATCAAAGCACGATGCCAAAATAAAACAGTGTATCTTCATTGGTTATGGCAAGGATGAGTTTAGGTACAAGGGTTATGATCCAGTTGAGAAGAAGATTGTAAGAAGTTGTGATGTAATCTTCATAGAGGATCAAACCATTGAAGATATCAACAAAAAAGTCTAAGCGTCAGACAAATGATGGTTTAGTTGACTTGGATCATATTACCACCAATGATAATCAGGTTGATGTACAACTTCAAGATTAGAATGATCAACTTGAAGATGGGCATGAAGTTATTGATCAAATAGAAGTTCCTGCACATGGTGAGGTTGTTGATGAAGAACTTGAACCTGTACTTAGAAGATCTACCAGAGATGGAAGACCTTCCATTTGGTACTCAGTTAATGAGTATGTTCTCTTAACATATGAAGAAGAAACTAAATATGATGAAGAAGCCATTGAGAGTGAGCAAAAGGAAAAATAGGTTGTTGCCATGAAAGATGAAATGCAATCTTTGCTTGACAATGATACCTTTGAGCTAGTTAGGCTACCTAAAGGTAGAAAAACTTTGAAGAATCGGTGGATCTACAAGGTGAAGCATGAAGAGAATTCTTCTCTTAGATATAAGGCTAGACTGGTTATTAAAAGGTTCAGTCAGAAGAAGGGCATTGACTTTGGAGAAAATTTCTCACTAGTTGTCAGATGTCTTTAATTCGGGTTATTTTGGACTTGACTACAAGCCTTGATTTAGAAGTTGACTAGATGGATGTCAAGACAACTTTCCTCCATGGTGATTTAGAAGAAGAAATTTATGTGGAGCAGCCTAAAGGTTTTGCAGTGACAGGCAAGGAGAATTATGTCTACAAGTTGAAGAAGAATTTGTATAGTTTGAAACAAGCTCCAAGGCAGTAGTACAAAAGTTTTGAGCTTGTTATTTGTTGGGCTTAGTTTCCCTTCCTATGTGAAGGAAACACATTCGTATTAAGCCCAAGCCTTCACCTTTAGGGTTGTGGTATAAAAGGAGCATGTTCTTTCATTTCAAGTGTATGAGAGAAAGGCGTATGCCAAAAACAACATGAAGAAAAAATCTAAAACTTTTGGTTCAACTAAAACCTACCATCTTCCATTAGTGATCTTTCAGTCATTTGGTGTCCGATCTTGTTAATTTTGGAGAGGTTATTGGGGTCTCTTTGTTCTTTATTTTGTTTGTAAGTTGGGGTTTTTGTGTTTGTGAATAGATGTTATATCGAGGCGTTTTTCTTGTGACCAGTTTTTTTAATATCTCTTACAGATTGTTTTCTAGCAGTTGGATATGGCTAAAATCTTAACTGCATTAAGTTGACATCTGGTTGTGCATTCTGAATGATGGAGATCAGTTTTTGAGATCTGTAAGTGACTCGTTTGTTTTTCGAATTGAAGTTATCTGCTAGTATTTTGCATCTGATTTTCTGTATAAAACTGTTTCATCTTTTTCGATGATTGAACAGTCTATTCTTCTCAGATTTAGCTAAAATTTGGTGAGCTTGTTCTAGACTCTATAATATTTAATATGTACGGTAGAGATTGAGTTTGGGAGTCCATAACTTTTGCTATTACTTTATCAATTGATGTACTTGGTTTGTACCTCATCCTTGTTGTTGCTTGGGTTGTGAACTTGTTTTTGTTCACTTGTGATGGATTGTATCTGCGGTAAAAACATTTATTTTATACTGGATATTCCTTTTTATCCTTCACATTGAAGAAGTTTTCCACGTTAAAATTGTGTTCTTTTGTGATTGTTCGATTCTATTGTTTATGCTCCTCATAGATTCTTTTAAGAATGGAAAGTTTATTGTTCTTGTTTTGCCTAACAGTTGGCTATTTGAGAACGTTATTTTTATCCATTTTTTCCTATCAGAGTGTGGTTACTTATTTTTAGTTTTTGCTTAATTGAATGATGGAGGCAAATTTCAGTAGTATGGTTTGTTTGAATGGTACAAATTATCACAAATGGAAAGGAAAGATGAAAGATCATCTCTTTGTGAAAAAGATGCACTTACTTGTGTTTTCTAGTCAAAAGCTTGAATCTAAAAGTGATGAAGAATGGGAATTCGAGCATCAACAAGTTTATGGCTTTATTCGGCAATGGGTTGAAGATAATGTGTTGAATCACATTGCAAATGAAGCATATGCCAGAACTTTGTAGGATAAGCTTGAGACTTTGTATGATTCTAAAATAGGAAACAACGTTATTTTTGCTCAAACAAGCGAAACACTAACAGTATAAAGAAGGCACCTCTATTTTTTATCACATTAGTGAATTTTAGGGTTGCTTTGATCAGTTGGTTGACATGGGGAATCAAATTTGATGATGAAGTCCTTGGCCTATGGTTGGTTAATACTCTTCATGACTGATGGGAGAATTTTCAGGTTTGTTTGACCAACTCAGCCCCTAGTGGTTTGCTGAACATGCAATTTGTTATAAATGGAGTCTTGAATGAAGAGATGAGAAGAAAAACTTAAGGAACATCTTCATCACAACCAAAGGTTCTACTTATAGAAAATAGGGGGAGAAGTAAGAGTAAGGGTCAAGATCACGGCAAAAGAGGCAAGAGTAAAGGTAGAAGCAGAAGAAATTCAAAGCCTAGGTATAAAGATCTTGAATGCCACCACTGTGAAAAAACAGGGCATATCAAGAAGTATTGCTTCAAGTTGAAAGAGGAGCAGAAGGAAAAGGTTTATAAGCAAGAGAAGGGACAAGATGATGTTGACAATAATAATCATGTTAATACCACTACAACAGATGATCTTATAGCTATTTATGATAAAATTGGCATCAATCTTGCTAGTAATGAAGTAAGTTAGGTTATTGATAGTGGGGCAACTTTTCATGTCACTTCAAGGACGGAATTCTTCACATCTTATACTTCTGGTGATTTTGGAGCTTTAAAGATGGGTAATGATGAAGTGTCTAAGGTAGTAGGCACTAGAACAGTTTGTTTGGACATTAGCTTTGGCTCAAAGCTACTACTCAAAGATGTGAGGCATTCTCCAAATGTTCGATTGCACTTGATTTCTACTGGAAGACTTGATGATGAAGGTTATTCTTGCATCTTTGCTACTAGTTCATAGAAAATTTCTAAAGGTTTGATGGTTGTGGCTCGTGGAAATAAGTGTTCCAATTTTTATTAGTTACAGGCTTCTCTTTCTGGTAATCTTATGTTGTTGAGAATGTGAGGTCTTCAAGTTTGTGGCATAAGAGATTGAATCACATTAGTGAGAAAGGACTTGACTGCCTAGCTAAGAAGAATTTGCTTTCAGGATTGAAAGGTGCAAACTTAGACAAGTGTGCCCATTGCTTGGCAGGAAAACAAAACAGAGTAGTCTCTTTCAAGCATCATCTTCCTTCTAGAAGAAATGAACTACTTAAGTTAGTTCATTCAGACGTATGTGGTCCTATGAAGGTAAAGTCTCTTGGTGGTGCACTTTATTTTGATACATTGACAAGGGACAAATATGGAGATGGTAGTCGGATTCTGTGGTTGCCTCTCCACGAAGAAGAGCAAGGAGACTCCTGGAGGGCCCAAACCAATTGAGTAGAAGGGCTCTTGGTGATGCCATACACTCGAGCTACTAAGAAAAAGGCTTTTGCTTAAGGGGGAGTCCAAGCCTAATGTGGAAGTTCACCCTTGAGAGAGAGATTGTTGGGATGTCAAGTGTAAGTAGGAATCTCACATTGGAAAGAGATAGAACTAGTGAAAGACATATAAGTAGAAAGGACCCATAAACCTAATGCCTTAAGGTTTTGCATTAAAGTGTGGTATCAAAGCCCACGAGTATATTTCATCACTAGGCCCATGATGTAGATCTGCAATGAAAGTGGACTCTCTAGATCCAACACTTAAGTAGTTGCTTGCAACAGTATAAAAACATTATTTCACAATTCTGATGCAGAAATAGATCATCATAAAGCAAGTTTCCCAGTTTCAACAATACATTACGATGATTAGGCACTTGTAATGAAAATAGGAAAAAGTAAGCCAAGCTCTAAATCTCTAAAGGAGCCAATGAGAATTTAATGAGCCAATGAGAATTCAAGGAGACTTACAAGTGCTAGAGTAAAGAAAAAAAATAAAGCTATAAATGGGCTAATTGAAGGGATATGAACTAAACAACCTCTAATTAGTTTGAAAAGTATTCAAGCTCAATAAATCTGATCCAAGTTGAGTTAAGAAGCCCAATGAGTATCTAAGTTATTCCAATTATTCCAAGATTCAAGGGAGGCATTAAAAAGCGTGTACAAGTTGTCCCAACAAATTAGGAATGATTTCTTACCTCAATTAGCTCAATCAAATATTGATTCTGGTTAAATAATTCAATTAGGGTGATTTCTTACCTTAATGCCTATATAAATGCAAACATTGTGTTGCTCAGGACACTTCAGATAAATTCAAAATTTTTTGAGTGAGATTAATTTCTCTTTTGGTTCTTTTAAGAACTAGTGAACTTATCAAGATTATTGTCATGTGGTGATCAAAACCTATCTTATATCTTTAGTTCTTGTCTTCTATAGAAGTTAGGTCAAGGTTTATCTATCTTAAACCTGTTGTAGCTTTCATAGGTTCTTTGCTTCCAATTGTGCTATTGTTAGGTTTCGAGGTTTATCCTTGAGGTTCACATCATTTTACATTAAAATTTGTTTTATACGAAGTTATACACATAATTATACAAAATTTAAGATTAGTTGTGTACTGAGCTGTGTATTAAATATTTAGTACTTTTATGTATAAGATAAAAACAAATGTACTTTTTCTTAATTAACATATACTAGGTTTTTATTGGATTTTAATTTACATAAATAATTCCATGAAGTTTAAGAGTTATTAAAATATTTACTTCAAAAACTAGGACATTTCTTTTATATTAATATTATTTGTTTTCTTATATAGAACAATTAGTAGTTTTATTATTTTCATTTTAACTCATCAGCATTATTCTATTTATCTATATCTTGAAATTATATATTAGTAAATTTTAAATAAACTTAAATAATCTTTGCCTTATGAATAAAATAGATTATTATCGATGCAATCTAATCTATTATTAGAAGTTAATCTCATTAGATCATTTTTTATTCTTTTTTTGGGTAATATATGAAATACGAGATTCTACTAATTCAATTCTTATAATATCACAAAGTAAATCATTTGTATTTAATTCAACAAAAGAAAGAAAAAAGTGCGAGTCTCTTTTGATAGAAAAATCTTTTTTTAAAGTTTTAGTCCCAATTTATTACTAGGCACATTTGAACTAATTGAATGTTTGTAAGTCTTGTGTTGGGTCGAGTCGAGGTAAGCCTCTTCAATCCTGAGTCTAGATTTGAAATTCTATATTTAGGTTTGGTTTCGATCGAAAGCTAGATTGGGGCTTAGCTCTAGTAGTATGAGCTCAAATTTGATTAAGTTTGGGCGGCTTAAAATCTTAATCGGTCCGAACTAATTTTGATTAATTTTTTTAGTTTAAAATTTAAAACAAATTATTTTACTTGAAATATTTGGACTTTAAGTTGAGATGGACTAGACAACCCCAAAATTGAATCTAACCTAATTTCTAATGTCAAGTCTATTGATTTCAAGTCGGAGTGGGCAATAATTACTATCCCTAAATACTTGTATATGAAATCTCCTACACTAATTTACCATTTTCACAAAAAAAAATGGCAATTCAAGATTTTAGACTCTCCTTTAAAAAAAATATTTAAAAATGATCCAATAGATATTTGATGATACTTATTGGATCATTTTTTAATAAATTGTTAAATTTGATTGATAATAGATTAAAATAAAACTTTAAAGTATCTAAATGGAAAGAGGAAGTGAAACAATAAAATATTTCACAACATACTAGACAAGTTGAAGACGCAAGTGTGAAAAGTAAAACGGATATAGGTCGTAGGTTTAAATTTAAATTTTATTGCTTTTATTTTTTAATTTCTAATTTTTAGATAAAACAAAACTAGTTTTATTGTTAATATCAATATAATTATTTTTATTACTAATAATGATTAAACTAATTTAAAGATAAATTAATTTTTATAAATGATTTAATTAAATAATTTATCTTAATCTCTATTATAGTATTTGTCAAGTAAAAATAACATAAAATGTTATATTTTATTAGAATAAACTGTTAATAAGTTCGATTTAATATTTATTTCTTAATTCAAATTTATTACTAAAAATATTTTTGTTTAAAATTTATTTATTAAATGACTATCAAATTTGATCAAAATAAAATTTTAAAATTAAACTAATTTAATAAATAATTGAATTAAATTATTCTTAATATTAAAATAAAATATGTCAAAAGAAAGAAGACATAAATTATAAATTATAAATTATAAAATTGAAAGAAATTAAAAATAAAATGAAAACAATTCAATTAATCAACAAAGTCAAAAACAAGGAAAAAAACATTAAAATACTGTAATAAAAAATAGACTCTGTGTCTGTGAAAAATGAAAAATCTCAACCACCCTTCCTACAACCTGAAATGGTGGGGCCGAATTGGTTTTCGAATTAAACATGACAATGGACTTATTAATAGTGACGAGGCTAAATTGTTTTAAATAAAATAATATTTTTTATTTAGAAGAATTATAAATAAAGTTAGTTTAAATTTAGGCTTGAGCTTGAGCAATTCAACCCTATACTTAATTTTTAAAAAAAGGACTATTTATATTTTTAATTTTAAAAATATTAGTGAGACCGGTATATCAATTATCATTCCTATTTTAAACGGGAGGCAGAGTCTAGCTTAATCTTAGTCGACTCAACTAGTTACAATTTCTTTTTTAATTTAAAATATCAAAATGATGTAGTTATGTTATATATAAAAGTTTGAGTTTTAGGTCTAAGTTTGAATTGTAACTGATATATTGACTTGAGCCTGAAGGAGACTATGTCTGGACTCAATTGTCATTCCCAAAGTGCCTTTTATTTCTTTTGTTTTCGCTTTAACTTTTATTTCTTGTCGTCTAACGGTGTATATATATATATGCTGTGGCAGTTCTGCAATCCGAATAATAATATCCCTCGCCTCTTTGAAGAAAAGTCCGGAAAAGGAAAAGATGACTCCTTTGGCTACATTAGCTTTTAGGGTGAGGACTTTTTTAATTTTGTAAATCTTTAATTTATTAATTGGTACTTGATAAATAATAATTATTTGGAATACTTAATTAGTGAATTAAATATTAAATTTAATAATAAAATATGAAAATTTACAAAATTAATGTGAAAATCACTAATTCTGATACAAGCATGGTATACTTAAAGACGTTGTAGAAAACAAACTCTCAGATTCCGTTTTAATTTCGAAATCAAAGTTAAAAGAAGTAAGATACTCGCAACTCGCAACGCACGAGAAAGCCCGTTGAACTCCAAAACAAAAATCCTTACCTTAAAACATGTTTAAAAAGAAAACTGAAATAAGTTAAAAACGCACACGTGGAAGACAAAAGCAGAAAGTGATGTTAGAACTTAGAACTTGTATTCCGTTTTCAGAATCAGTCAGTTTCAGAAAAAAAACTGTGCGCACAAAGATTCATGGCACGCATCTTAATGACGTTCAAAGGTCCGTGAGAATTAAAGTTCGAGACCACAAAGGGACACACGTAAAGAAATCTCGCTTCCAGGTGGCCCCTGGACCTCTCTATAAAATATCTTAAAACCATAGAAATCTCCAGACACGGTACTCGTTTTCCATCAAAGCTTGGATTTTGATCCATTCAAGATGGTTTCTTCAGCTTCAGGTTCGAAAAATCCGGTCAAAGGACTGCTGGGTCTGGGCTTCTGGGTTCAGGGGTTCAGGTGTTTTCCGTGGTTAGCTGTCAACTTTTTATTGAAAGATGGTCTCCGCGTGGACCCTTCCACTCTCCAACTCCTCCAAAACTCCGTCAATCTTCCCATGGTTGGTAAGCCACTTTACGGTGTCATTTCTGATGCTGTTTACATTCGTTGCCAGCATCGCATTCCCTACATCGCTATCGGCGGTAAGTGAAGCATTGAATGTGAAGTTTCAAGCTTTTATTTATTTTCTTTGCTTGGTTTCTTCTCTCTTATTTATGGGTTCTCCGAATTTGTTTCTGAGATATCTGCTTGCTTTATTAATTATGAAATGGAGTTGCAAGCATTTGTATCGGAATTACAACAGATGGTTAGTATGTATTTTGCATGTCTTGACTTCAATACTTGCTACCGTAGGAAGTGTTAAAGAAATAGCTTTCCTGACTCCACATGCACAAATTAAGTTAGCTCGCTACATGTTGATACAATGAAATGGTCTTTGGATGGACTTTCCTCATATAAAACGTGTTCGCTGTTTTCACCTTGTTAACTTGCATATGTTAAACATTTGCACATCATTTAGGATGGACTGACGAAACTTCTTACTTAATGGAGATGGCGAGGTTTGTTAATCATAACTGTACCTATAATGCAATCGCACTGGATCCCATCAGTGTTTTTACTTTGAGAATATGGGACCAAAGTAAAGAAAAAGAGCTTTGATTCTCCGACGCTTTTGTATTCTTGTCTTTTTCTTTTCCTTTTATCTTGAAAGCAAGTATATTATCCACTAAACACGCCCTTTGAAGTTGTTTTATGCATTCTTTCTTACTTTTTCATTTATTAGCATACATTTTTTTTATGTATGCATGAAAATGTGACAAATGATAACAACATCAACATGCTTTAATTCTTTGCATGTACAATTGATGTTTAATTTATGTGAGAGAAGGGAAAATGAAACGAAATGAAGATGTCCTTTATCTGGTTGTACCATTGCATTTGTATGTAGCCTGCCAATCGTTTGCATATCTGATACCCAAAATTAGCAGTTTGTTTCAATGATCATTTGTTGGTATTATCTTCTATGAATGATAGTTCAATTGAACTTGTGTATTGGCTCCTGTAGATGTGGGAGAGTTTTATGCTACAACTTGTGGTTCTGAATAAAAAAAATATTACCTTCAGATTACACTTATAGGACCCTCAAGTCTTATTATATGAAGTTAACAGCAATTGGAAACTTATTGGTTTCACTTCCCAAACCTTATTGTTTCGGCTGGTATTGGTTTTATAATTGACAATAGTGAAGACCCATGTTTCTATCAGTTACATTGGTTTATCTTGCTCTTTCAGATGCTAAGAAGCCTCCCTGGGCTTCCTTAGTTATAGTAGACTAGGATATCAATGCTACTTCAAGATTTTTGGTTGTTGTTTCAATGGCATTGATGCTGCTATGTCAGCAGTTGCTTATATACACTGTTACTATTTGAATATTACAGAGAAATCATTTATATCTGAAATTCGAAGGAGGAAAATCGTCAGTTTTTCTAATTAAATTCCATTGCAGCTTTCTTGCAAGCATTTTCATGGCTAGCGATAGCAGTTCTCTCGAGATCCAATATCTCAATCTTCAGTGTAACTGTATATCTTCTCCTGAGTAATCTGGGTGCTTCAATAGCTGAGGTTGCGAACGATGCAATTGTTGCTGAGGTTGGTAAGCAGCCCTCTAAAAGTACTAAATCATCTGCCTCAGGTGAAATCCAGTCCTTTGTCTGGGCTGCCGCCTCCGCTGGTGGTGTCCTTGGGAACCTGGTTGGCGGTATTGCCGTTACGAGCTATTCACCCCAAGTTATGTTTCTATGTTTTGGCCTCATGCTTGCTGTCCAATTTCTTGTAACCATTGGTGTCCGTGAAAGCTCTCTTAACCTCCCTAAAAGCTCATCCGATGTTGGGATCCGAAAACAGTTTTCACAGCTCTCATTTGCTTTGCGTAAATCTAAGATAGCTCACTCCATCACATGGTTGGCAGCCTCCTACACTGTAAGTCCAGCACTGACAGGAACCATGTTCTTCTACCAAACGCAATATCTAAAGGTCAATTCATCTGTATTGGGCATCTCTAAGGTTTTTGGCCAGGTAGCGATGCTCCTATGGAGTATCATCTACAACCGGCAATTGAAGTCTGTTCCAGCAAGGAAATTAATAGCAGCCATTCAAGCAACTATGGCTGCATTTATGGTTTCTGATGCATTGTTTGTCAAAGGAATTTATCGGAACATGGGCGTACCAGACCCAGTTTATATTGTGGTTTTTTCAGGGCTCTCAGAAGTTCTATTCATGGTTAAGATTCTGCCGTTCATGGTCTTGATGACACAGCTTTGTCCTCCAGGGTGCGAGGGATCCCTGATGGCATTTGTGGCATCAGCCATTGCACTTTCCCTTATAGTGAGTGGATATCTTGGTGTTGCTCTCGCTTCTTGTGTTGGGGTCAGTGGAAATGATTTTTCCGGCTTTCCCAAGGCCCTTCTAATACAGGCAATTTGTACACTGGTACCAGTATACTGGTCCTCAAGAATTCCTGATGACAGAACCAGCAGCGACAAAGAAGAATGAATAGAAATAATTATTTTAAGATTCCATTAATTGGGTAGGTTTTGTAGATTCTTTGGAATCTTTTCATCTTTCTTTGGCTTGGCATTCGATGTATTTATAAAATATACATCATGTAATGTTAGTAGCCAAAGTATACTATAAATACAGATATAACCGCAAAACAGCATCTTTAATTTGCTGACCCAACTTTTAAACCATATGTTATGGAGAACGGTAACAAGAAATAGAAATATGAATTGCAACATTGAGAAACAGTCCACCGTGAGGCTGAAAAGGCCAAGCTAAACGGACAACAATACGTTAGATCCTAACGCTATGTCAAGAGCATAACATATAACATCTAAACACGGTCACCCCAAAGGCATCCTGAGTGGATCTTTCCATCCTTAAGCAGTGCCTCAACTTCCCTCGGCGGGTTAAGGCGTAGTCGTTGAGCACGTTCCCAACGCGCTAGCCGAGTTAACCCAATGCAAGGTCCGAATGCCATGTTCATGTCAAATTGCTTCAACAGAGTCTCACCTTTGTCACACTCATCTGCCAGCAACAATAGTAAAAATTAAAAAATGAACAAAGGAACGACTACAGATAAAGAACAAGCTGCAGTTCTATACATAAACAAGAAAGGCCCAAACTTTATTGCCTTTGAATATATGTACAGCAACTACTCCAAAACCCCTTTATTTAAGTTTAAAACAAATTTAACGGATCTGAACAGGTTTCATCACGTTACCGACTAACTCCTTGAACAAGAACTGAAAACAGAGAGGGAGAAGAGGGGAACCTTGAAAATCAAGAGAGGCATGAGAAATTATGACACGTTCCCTCTTTTTAGTTTTTGTAGGAGATGATTTTGTAACACCTGCTTTCGGCTTCTTCTTTTCCCTGTAGAAACCTTTCATGTTGATCTCTTGTCTTTATCTGGGTAACAAACTTCTCTCTACAATTTCAAAATTTTGAATTCTGGTTCAGATATCAGGTGTCTGACTACGAAAGAGAATGAACGAAGACAGTCGATCGACGAATTAAACAGCCCAAAATAATTTGGGCCTTTTGGATGAGAAACAGGCCTGCCTTCCAGTCCATGATGGGACAATGTTACTGGCGCTTCACAGGATAATTCCCTTCTTATGCTAAAAACTTTAATTAGTTCTTTTATTTCTTTTAATGATTATTTAGTTTTTATTTTAATCTTTTCATATGTATAAATGATCTTAAGCTACACCAGCAGAATTATTAAACAGGTGAAATACATGAGTAGTGACACATCAAATAAAAATAAAAAATAATCAAAATCTCTTTAGTTAATTTCTCTATAATCATAAGCTTAGGGCCCGTTTAGTTCTACTTCTGTTTTTTTGTCGTGGTTTTTAGTTTTTATTTTTAGTTTTTGGTTTATATTTTTCTAAACAAAAAATAAAAACATGTTTGGTTGAAATTTGTAGTATAAAAACTGAAAATAAAAATATGTTTGGTTGAGATATGTAATAAAAGCTAAAAACTTAAAATTGTTTCTATTTTTGTAATTATACTCTTTTTTTAAATAATTTTAACATAATATATTATATTTTAAATTAATTTAAATTAATTAATTATCATTATAAATAAAATTAAAATATATGTAAATTCAATATAATTTAAAAAATTACATATTAATTAGAGTTTAATATCATTTACTACTCATTTTGAAAAAAAAATTATTAGTAATCAAATCACACTCAAATCTAGCCAAAAAGTGGCGAGCATTAATGTAATTACAGTAATTGCAAGACACATTGCCTTTGTTGCTCCATGCCTGTCACTTTATTCTCTTGTACCCCAAACTTCGAAGCATCATCTTCCAAGCATTCCCAACATAATATCCCTATTTGTTAAAGTGAAATACCTTTCTCTCTCTCATGGCAGCACTCCTCATACCATTCTCACAACCTCCTGGAATCAAATCATCTTCAATCAACCATGTACGACACACCCCCTTGGTGTTCTCTCTAAAACCTAGTTTTGCGTCATGCAAAACACGTCGCCTTAAAGTCCAAAGCAACAAGTGGTATCAAAGAATATCTACTAGGATAGTATTTTTAGTGAAATTTTATAGCAAAGATCATAATGACATATTTAGGAGCATCATCATCATTATTCAACCAAGAGGGATAAAGCATTAGTAGACCATCTTCCATTGATGAAAATGATAACACTTATTAGAAAAACTAAGATGAGATTCTTCTAAATGGTCGAAAGTGTATACCTGTAGGAAATATTTTCAAATGTCCCTTTATTTCAACGAAAGTTTTAGATAACAAAATGTGCCCAAATTAAAGGGAAATGGGAATCTCAATATAAGAGATTAGTTTTCTTAAATAGTAGGTCATACACATCTTTTTTCATACATTATAAAGAAATGAATTAAATAGGGTCCTATGTGAGAAACAACTCACATCATTTGGCATACTTCAAAAGTTTCACATGACAAAGCTAATCAATTAAAAGAGAGCAAAGTAAGCGCGCTAACACATCAATATGAATTGTTTCAAATGAAGTATTATGAAAGCACTTCTAGCACATATACTAGATTTATTGATATTATTAATGCTCTCAAAGGTCTTGGAAAGACCTATACTAATGCTAAAATGATAAGAAAGTGGCTTCGGTTGCTTCCAAAGATGTGAGAAGCTAAAGTGATAATTCTATAAGAATCTAGCAATACTACCATTGGAGGAATTTGTTGGATCTCTCCTCGTACATGAAATGAGACTCGAAGAGATAAAAGAAAAAAAGATGATCCTAAAGAAAAAGAATTTGAAGTTTAAAGTCTCAAAAGAAGAATTAAGCGAAGAGTAATAAGCATTATCTAGTCAAAATGATGAAGATATTGCTTTGATCACTAGAAAATTTAAGAAATTATTGAAGAAGAATCTTTAAAAAGAAAGGACTACAAAGGTAGTAAGATAAATTCAAAATGTAAATTAAATAATATTATTTTCTTTAAATACAGGAAACTCGAATATATGAAGTCTCAATGTCCTCTTCTAAAAAATAACAAACATGAAAGAAATGAAAACAAGGAGAAGAGGGATAAAGGTAAAAAGATCCAAAGCCTCCACTTGAAATAACATAAGTGACTCTAAAAATGAGCATTCGAAAGGAAATGAAGCTCATATATGCTTTATAGCAAAAGATGATGATGTGGCACCCTTTAACTCTAAATCATATGATAATAATAGGGACATATACTTTATATGTGATGAACTTTTTGAGAGTCTTAAAATTATGAGCATGAAAATGAAAAAGTTATCTTTCATATTCAAAGAAGTCTAAAAGAATCGAGACATATGCATAAGTAAAAATGAAAAGATAAAGAGTAAATTGCAAAATATTAAGGCTTCTAAAGGTGTAGTTATAGTGGATAATCATGACTTAGACATCTTAAAGCATGAGAATAAAGAGTTGAAAAAGGAACTAGATTCCTTCTAAGACTCCTTGTCCAAGTTTACCAAAATGAGTAAAAATTATAAAATATGCTAGGAGCTAAACATAATTCCAATAATAGTGCAACATCCCACTACCATAGGGTACATACCCAAACCTTCATGAACATTCAAGTATATATCCTATGATAATGGCATGATAGAGCAAAACATATCCAACTTACACATGGCATCATCTAACATAATCAGAAGTCATCAAATTTTAAAACCATTCATTGCATTCATTCATAAGATTTACACTGTCTTCATTAGACGAATATATACAAAACCTCATACAGGTTCTAGCAAAAACTACAAAATGAAAGCTATAACTCTCTGACGTCAACTGACAAACCTCTGAGCCATAACTTAGTCCAAAATGTTCTTCTAATTCAGAATAAACACTAAGTCTCCTATCTCGTACCTGAAAAATTACGTTGCAATTTTTACGAGTTTTGCGAATTTAATGAGTGAACCATCGTTGATGATTTCGCTGGATTACACACACATATCACATATTTTGCATATATTCATTCATATCATATATACACTCTAGAAGTTTGCACAACATGGTATATCATATAATCTCACAATCCACATAGCCAAGTATAACAAATAGATCATATCAAGTTATCATTCGTTTCAGCTTTGCAGATCATTAAATGAAATTCAATCTTATAATGTTATATGCATGAGACTCAACATTCTTTCTTATTGTTGTGACTGAGTACCTATCCCAAACTTATACAAATACTGGCCCATAGGGCTCAATCAAACAGAATCACGGAGCATAGCTCTACGTGCAAAATCAGAAATCACGGAGCAAAGCTCTACGTGGAAGCGCTTCATACTGGCAACTCAAGTCACAACGCCTTTATCTGAGCATGCATTTTATGAAATGCAACAATTTTTGAATATATTATATATCACAATCTTATACAAATGCTCAGACAAGATTTCACAGTCATTAGACCTAAGTCCGGCATTCAACTTTCATTGAGAATCAAATGTCAAAATTCAAATCAAAATAAAATACTCCCAATACATGCCCAACTATTAACTCCTCGGACCTTAGGTCCGAAATTCAGAAACAACTCACAAACAGTTCAAACATATTGGAAGTTTAACAAATCAAATTAAATTCAAATCAAATCAATCGTAGGAAAACATCTAGGTTGTCTCACAGAACGCTCCAATATGCTATTGCCTGGATGGTCTGGCAATGTTTGGCTGGCATCCACTTGGCTCCTCTAGAACATACACAACACATTCACAAATATCACATTGTTGCACAAATGTAAAAGTATTCCTTTATGCATATGTACTTATATAAAATATGCACAATGCATGTACAATGACAATTTCGGGTATCTTATAGTTATTTTCATCATCAAATCAATCAGATATCAAAGCCCTCATTCATATCATTTGGTACTTATAATATGGGCCAAAATAAAACAATGTGAAATCAATTACATAACTTAAGTGACCACTTCAGATTTTCTACTCACATGATTTCGGGTCAACTCTGCATAATTAATCTGATAGGGTAAAAGACAAAATTAGGCAACACTTCCTTCTGGAAAGTTGTTCTATAATGTCTTAAGTTTCTAAATACTCCAATGTCATCCAATTTTATTTAGTATACCAAAAGTTATAACCTAAATACTTTAGACTATTTTAGAGCTTCAGCTGAATTCTTTCCTCAACTTCCAATCAAAACTTGAAATTCTTGAAGATAGAATTAAAACTTGATTTCTTCAAAATTTGTATCCCTATGTCTCTCGTTTACTCCAAATTAAAAATCATCCTATTTGGATAATTACAGAGAAAGATATGGCCAAAACACCAAAATATGTTTAAGCTGTCAAGAAACTTCGTCGCAGCGAACTTTCCAGATAGCATAATTCTACGACTTATTCGTAAAAGTTTGTTGCGGCGAACTCAAGAGTTGGCCGCAGCGAACTTTTATAAAAACCAAGTCTTTCAAGTTGGGCGCGGCTAGCTAAAAATTGTTGGCCGCAACGAACTTTACTGCGTCTAAAACTCATCTTCTTCTTTCATTCTTTTCTCAGATTTCACATTCTCAATCGACTGCAAATTTTTCCCAAGTAAATTCTCACACCAATCAACTCAAATATCATTCCAAACAATTCTTCTAACTCATTTTTATCTCATCAACTCCCACACAATTCAAAAACCAAGATTCACACTTAAACATCAAACTTCATGTCTACTGATAAACAACAGACACAATGTATGCATGTATCATTTCGGTTTTCTCAAAACCAGGATAGAGTATATATATTTTTTCCAATCTAGAGTCCATTCAACATAGTTTTAAACAATTCCCAATTCTCAAATCAATCGTCTAATTTATTCAGTACCGCAACCTCAAATCTCTAACCCATGCATGCATGTATATTTTTGCACCATAAAAATATCATCAAGTTACTTACTTGTTTCAGCTTTTATTTCCAGTAATGAAAATAAATCCAATGTACAGAGAACATAACAGTTTGTTAATCGGTGAAGAAGAACAATGAAGAACATTAGTTACAGAGACAAATTCCTAACACAGAACATCAGACTACGTGTATAACATGCATGTCATTCACGTGTCTTCGCACTTTCAAGCCATTTGTCATAACTAATTCACCATTTGTTATCTACCTAATAGTGCCATGTGTCACTCTATCATTGGTCCATAATACCCCAAATTTTTCAAAAATTTCTAAAATTCACCAAAAATTCTGAAATAATAATATGACTCCAAATAATTTTTTGGCTCAAAAAAAATTCACCAAAATTTCAAAATATCTAAAATGTACAAAAAATTACCAAATCACATTTAATACACTCCAATAAATCCACAATTTTCAGTTATAAATCAAATTTACCCGGAAATGCCAATGAATGCATGTACAATCATATGAATGTGCAAACTAAATGTGTATGTCACTATTAATTATGCATGATGTGCATTTTCCTAATTTCTCATAAATTTCTCATAATTTACAATTATAGCCCTAACATGGGTAACGGGATGTTATAAGTACATCATTTCCTATTAGCAATATGTCATCTGCATACAGCACTAGGAAAATAACTTTGCTCCCACTAAACTTCTTGTACACACATGGCTCTTCTTCGCATGTAACAAAATCAAACTTTGTGATTGTTGTATTGAAGTGAATATTCCAACTTCTTGAAACTTGCTTCAATCCATAAATGGATCTTTGTAGCTTACATATTTTATTAAGAGCAGATGGAAATGTGAAACCTTCAGGTTGAGTCATATAGACATCTTCCTTGAGCTCTCCGTTAAGAAACATTATTTTCACATCCATTTTTCATATCTCATAATCATAATATGCATCTATAGCAAGTAGAATCCGAATAGATTTAAGCATTGCCACAGGGGAAAAGTTTCATCATAATCAATACCTTCCTTTTGATTATATACCTTGGCAACAAGATGGGCTTTATAGGTTTCAACCTTCCTGTCTACTCCAATTTTTTTCTTAAATACCCATTTACATCCTATAGGTTTTATATCCTTTGAGGGATCAACCAAAGTCTATACTTAGTTTATTCTCATGGTTTCTAACTTGGATTCCATGGCCTTAAACTACTTCTCATGATCTGGACTTGTCATAGCCTCTTCGTAAGTCATAGGGTCATCATTAATATATAGGATATCATCAGTATGATTATCCTCGTCATTTTGCACCATTAAGTTTAATCTATCTGGTACACGATGATCCCTAGTAGATCTTCTAAAAGGCTCATGCTCAATAGGTTCTTCCTCTACTTGATCTTGTTGTTGCACTGGTTCTTGGAAAGGTTCATTAACCGGTCCATTATCCTCAACGGTTGAGGCTAGTATCCTATGTATTAATTTCAAGACATCAAGTAAAGGCTACGCAAAATGCATCTAATGCTCTTGAGCTTGTATTGATTCGTCAGAATCTTGAATTTCATCAAGATTTATTTCTACACCATAACTTCCTCCATTAAGTAACTCTCCTTATAAAAAAAACGTTGCATTTCTGGCCACAAACACTTTGTGTTCAAAAGGGTTATAGAAATAGTATCCTATAGTTTCCTTGAGGTAGCCAATAAATCTATACTTGTCATATCTCGCTTCAAGCTTATCTGGTAGCAATCTCTTGACATAAGCTGGACAGCCCCAAACTTTCAAATGTTTTAGGTTAGGCTTACGTCATTTCCACATCTTATATAGAGTTTTAGTGACTGCTTTAGTGGGAACTTTATTTAATAAATAGGCATTGGCTTCTAAAGAATATCCCCATAGGAAGATAAGAAGATCAATGAACCCCATCATGGATCTCACCATATCTAATAAAGTTCGATTTCTTCTTCTAGAGAAGTCCACTAAAACAAGATTCCATCTTGCCTTAGATCATCAACACAATCATCACTAAGATACTCACCACCACGGTTAGATCTTAGGGCCTTAATCCTCTTACCAGTTTGTTTTTCAACTTCACAACGAAATCTTTTTAACATTTCAAATGATTCAGACTTATGATTCATAAGATACACAAATCCATATCTTAACATATCATTAGTGAAGGTAATAAAATAAGAATATTCACCTTTAGCTTGAACTTTCATAGGTCCACAAACATCAATATGTATGAGTCCTAAAAGTTCACTAGCTCTCTCTCCAGTTCTAGTAAAAGAAGCTTAGGTCATTTTGCCTTTGAGACAAGATTCACAAGTTTCATATGATTCATAATCATATTGACTAAGGCATCCTTCTTTGTGCAAGTTGTTTACTCTTTTCTCACCAATATGACCAAGTCTACAATGCTAACATTAAGTTTGATTTGCATGATTATCTCTCTTCCTTTTTTGACCAAAAACATTTATAATTGGATAAACAACTATTTCAGGTAAGACATAAAGACCATATTATAAATAACCACTTACATATAATTCATTACCATGAAAGATATTACATTGGTTATTCTTAAAAATTGTATAAAATCCACGCTTGTCTAATGTCGAAATGGAAACAATATTCAAAACAAATTTAGGAACATAATAACAATCTTTTAATAATCAAGTTTTTCCTATAGGCATAACAAGAGAAATAGTTTCTATAGCTAGGGCAGCAACACTTGCTCCATTCCCAACTTATAGTTTAACTTCTCCTTTATTCAATCTCCTACTGATCCTTAGACCCTGCAACATATTGCAGATGTTAAAGCTACTACCAGTACTTAATACCCATCTAGTAGAATCAATAATAGTTAAAGAAACATGAAAACATTTTTCATAAATGTCCCACCTTATTTCTTGCCTTTCAAAGTAGCCAAATACTCTGGGCAATTCCTCTTTCTGTGTCTCTTCTTTGTACAAAAGAAACGTTCAACATCCTTTTAGTCAACTTTCTTCTTCTTATCCTTGGATTTATTGTAAACACCCTTAGGTGCAAGATGATTTTTCTTAGGCTTCTTTTTGCCCTTCCACTTGTGCTTAGAAGAGTTACCAACTAGGTTCACAGACCCTAACACTTTCGCCTTCTTAGATGACGCTACTTGATTTTCATGATTGATCAACAAGTTGAGCATTTCATGAAGATCACAGTCCATCTTGTTCATGTTAAAGTTAACAATAAACGGTGAAAAAATATCAGTAAGAGACTGTAAGATCAAATATTGTGATAACTCTTTCCCTAGTGAATACCCTAACTTCTCAAGTTGTTCTATAAGATCAATCATCTTAAGAACATGAGGTCCCACAGAAGATTTGGGCTTCAGTTCAGACTTGAATAGGGAGTTAGATAACTAGTATATCAATTCTACTTTATGACCTATACATCTTTTTAAGATGCTCAATGATCTGTGGAGGATTCACACCTTCATTCTACCTTTGGAGTTTAGAACTCATTAATGCCAAAATAATACACTTGGCATTAGTATTTTGTTCATTGTACTTAAAATATGCATCCAATGCATTAGCATCATCAATTCCCTTGGGAGGCGCTTCCTTCATTGGTTTATCGATCACATCGATAAGTTTTTCATGCATGAGAACAATTCTCATATTTCAGTACCAATCATCAAAATTTTTACCCACTAGCTTATTAGCATCAAGAATGCTTCGTAGTGATATAGTAGACATTTTGAGAAATCTAATAAAAAAACAGCAAAATAAGAATACAATCATATATCATTAAGACATAGACTTTTATCGAAAAGATATAAAATCTTTAAAACATGAATGAGCCCCTTGGTTGTAAAGTCATTACTCATGCATAATTAAAGAGTGATAAATTTCCTATTTTATCATATAAAATTTATAGTAGGCTCAATACTATATAGTCCCCTAGTTATTATGTCGTTCCTATTAGTATAATTTAATTTATCCATCTAAGTGATAGAGAATTAACTAATATTATACTCCTTAGGTAGTCTAGGCCAAAAGTATAAAATTAACTAATTTTTTCACACATGCATTATATGTAATAGAAAATATTATTTATCCATGAATTACAAGTCACTTGGTTATCAGGTCATTCTTTGTAAACTAAAATAAATATTATTATCTAATTGAGTGAAAAATCCTTTTTGATAAAATATCATATATTACATCAAAATAAAATCAATAATTTTAAAGGGTCAAGATTTCATATTATTAAAACAATTCTAATAACATTAGTGATCATATCATTTTTTAAAATTAAAAATTAAAAAATCTATATTATACGACAATATTTGTACAAAAGCTTTTAATCAAAAGCTTTTAAAAACCTTTGCCATAATCCACTGAATTCTCTTCTTGTTTTAATAACATTAGTGATCATAGCATTTTTTAAAATTAAAAATTAAAAAAATCTATCTTTTAAACGTATACATCATGTAATAAATGCATTAAATCAGTTTACATGTAATAAACGCATTAAATCAGTTTGTCCCAATTTCACAGTAGAGATTTTAGCCACTTTCTACGTACT
This sequence comes from Erythroxylum panamense, assembly GCA_027123425.1. Lineage (NCBI taxonomy): Eukaryota > Viridiplantae > Streptophyta > Magnoliopsida > Malpighiales > Erythroxylaceae > Erythroxylum > Erythroxylum panamense. The sequence continues at coordinate 12,310,731 of JAOTIZ010000002.1, read as the reverse complement.
AAATTAACGAAAAATGAAGGAAAAACAACGTATCTATATATAACGCTATCTTCCTTTCTAAGTTATTAACGTTTTCATAACTTGAAAATAACTTCACACGACGCTAACTTTCGTTTTGGTTATGAACAACTTTCATGAATTAAAACAAAGAACAGAACAAAGTATGTAAATTATTGGTCTTTATCAAGTATCACGTGAACAAAAAATTAGCTATGATATGAATTGAATGATCGCATATGCAGTGTAAATAAAAAAATTTGAATCCTATTTTATCTATTGTGTTTAACAAATATATTAATAGTAAGAACAAGTAAAAATAAATATCTAAAATATGAGAATTAATCAATCCAGAACTTCGAAAATACGAAATCTTTATGCACTCTACATCGAAAAATATGTCCCACTTTTAACACTTAATATGACTATGGTTAACTTTGACGAACCCTTTCTTCAAAATTATAGAAAACAATTTTCTCTTTTTCTCTTGTTTATTTTCACATACAAAAAATGAAGAAAAACGAAAGAGTATATAATCTTTTAGGAGTGCTTGGTTGATGGATTTGGAAAATGGTTAATAGGTATGGAATGAAAAGTGAGTGGTTAGTTGTTGATTATCATTATAGGGGTAATAGTTTAATATCCCACTTTTGAGGAATTCTCCGTACGTTCCATTTTGTATAGGCATGAAATTCATTCCTTAGTAGTGATCCTTTTTTTTAAAAATATTTTTAATACTAATTAATTAAATACAATTAATTAATTAAAATATAACTAATTACAATATAATTAATTAAAATAATATAATTAATTAAATATAATCCACTATAATTAATTCATTAATTAAAATATTGTAATCAATCAATTAATTAAAATATTATTAT
>JAOTIZ010000002.1:12281014-12291096 GCA_027123425.1 Erythroxylum panamense | reverse complement strand
CGACGTGCCTTCCTTGTTTTGCAGGTATCATCACGTCGGATTCATCACAGAGAGCAGTCAACCTATGGATCCGAACGACAACGTACAGTTCAGCCAAAATCCGGCAGAACCAAAGTGTATGGCCAGGAACATTCTCATTTTGTTCGTGTCTTCTATAAGCTTTCTGGTAACGTGGTGAATTAAAAAAAAAAGGGTTCGATGTTTCAGAGTTGAGTGGAGAGTCATAGGAAATTCTTTGGCTAAATTTGGCGAGTGAAGTTGACTCTAGTTAAAGATTTACGGTTCTAGAACTTTGTGTTGAGTTGTGGATGTGTTGGAATACCGAATGGGGATTTTATATCACGCCCATTGAAATAAAAATGAAAGTTTTTTATTTTTATTTTTTTTCAAAAAATCACTTAAAACTATATAACACTATTAGTACATGAAGTAATAAAATATCAACCTTAATTTATATTTTATTATGAATCTTTACTTGTGATTTTCTTTAAATCATTTTTTAAATAAGCTCATCTTAACCACCACAATTGCACAAGTTTATGACATTTAACAATATCAACATAACCTATTGAGAGAACTCATCAATTTTTGTATAGAGAGTTAGATAAGAAGTGCTAGCTCTTTTAAGGTCCAAACCTATTTTGAATAAGTTTAGCCATTTTAGTAATTTAATTAAAATAAAATATTAAATTAAATTAAATTTTATTAAAATTAAAATTAATTATAATTGTTACCAATTGTGTCCTAATAAAATCTAATATCTCATATTAATCCTTATTTATTAAATATCTCATCTTTAATTATAAAGTTTCTTAAATTTTATGATATCTAGCAACATATTATGACCACCTAAATATTTTAAAATGTTAAAGTAATTTTGATTAGTTTTTTCGTGCATGATTTATTATATAATTCTATCATTTTATCATATAATATTTCAATTAAACATAAAGCGTAGAAATAATGTTTACTTTATTTGAGCCAAATCATGGTACTGCTCTACCAATGGTAGTTGATTTAATTAATGATGCTTGAAAATTATTTTCAAACTGTCATTCAAACTTAGTTAAAGATTTCTTGAATCAATACTAATTGAGAACAATGGAGCATTCTCCCTAATCACTTCAGAGTGATGAATCTTATATTGATCACTCAAATATTTTCATATAGGTTAAGTTAATATTTAATAACTACCGAATATGCCACTCTTGACTAGAATATGTTCTAAGTAATAAAAATACATAGTAATTATTATGTGAGATACTTTGATAATCTCTAGTTAAAGGATCTTTTATAAAATTGTTATAATGAGAATTTCCATAGAAATATAAGTAATGTTCTAAATAAAATTCTTATATAGGGTCAATTCATTGACTTTATTATCTAATAATCACCACTTGTTTATTTAAATATCTTCATACTTTACTTTATGAGATCGACTACTTTATTTATAACAAAGAATCATAAAACGTTATAGTCTTTTTATGTTCTATTAATGTCACATCTTAATAAAATAGTAACTATAAACAATTTAGGAATAATATACGAATGCAATATAGATATCATAATTACGATCTCATCATAATTTCATTTGTAATATACATTTGTCCCATGTACTTTATCATATACATTTGCCTTTAAATAACTATGTCGCTATACTACAGCCAATCGAATGGTTGTAAGGCATAAACCAACAATTTAATACTTGCACTAAAACAATTGTTTAAATATCTTATATTATATAACCATATGACGATTATAATACCGTTGGAGTAGTGGTTTAGAAAGAGAATTCTACAAGATTCTCTATAATGAGAATTCACATAAATCTTACTAAATTTATCTTAATTATCGTTATAATTAAGAAAAATGCCTAAATACATACTTAGATCTATTAATGAGACTCTAGCTCCTTTTATATGCACAATAAGCTCTAATGTTTTACAATATATTATAATGCAAAGAAATATACCAAGTTCATTAATAAATTTCTTGATCTAAATAATCATTTTCACTAAATGAAAGAAAAATTTATGGCCTAATTAGCAATCTATGCTATATTGAAATATTTCCAATTTCAAAATAATATTGTTCTAAGTAAGATATACCATAACAAGGATTTACTCAACACATGCATTGAACAATAGATATGTTTAATACTTCACAAGCATTAGCATACTATATACCTTTTTTACGTTATATATGTATATGGACTTAGAATAGGTAAACATCTTGCATATCTATATCTATGGATTTAATTCCCATAATTAAGATGTTATCGATTCGTATCTAATAAAAACTATTCTTAGGCTATCAAATATTCAACAATTCAAAATATAATATTTGTTTTCTATGAGTAATATGTATTTGCACAATCTTGTTGAAGAATAAACTACTCTCACTAACCTACTTGTAGAAATAAATTCACAATCACATATAAAATAAACTCCTTAAATTCATCATAAAAGTGAATCTTTCAATATCTCATATCCTTTCAACTGTACATCAAATATACCAATAAAGTAGTAGTTCTAATTGGATGTATTGTCACAAGATTTGAATTTATTCAAATAACTTTCTATTATTTGATCTAGTTTTAAACTTATTAGATAATATATGCTTCAACTAAGTATCACATTGTAAAATCATTAAATTTACCCTTTTAAAGTCTCACCATTCTATATTTATCTGTAAAATCTCATTAATTGATTTAATTAAAACCATCAAAGGTAAATTATTTTACTAGGCATATCTACAAAAGAAATGAATATTACATCATATATTATCTCATATGTTTTTCCTCCATTTAACTAACCTTATGCTTTTTTTTAAAAAAAACTGTTTAACTGACCTTCAGAACTTAATGGAAAGAATTACAAAAGTATTAAGAATAATTGTATAAGTGAAAATTTAGTTGATAAGAACCTAACTGACCTTCGCATTATCAAGGAAGATGAATTCCAACCATTCATAATGTGGTTGGACGGCTATGTTCATATCCTCCACAGTTGTCCTCTCAAGCCATGCATCGAATACCTCGAGGGCTTTTATTCTTAATACAACCAGAACTATTCGGCATTAAAAAACCTTGTGCACACACGAGAGATGGGAGAGAAAGAGTTTAATTTTTATTTTTAAAATTCTATTTATTAGTTAAAATGCACATTTAATAAAGATGTTTATAAAAATACTATATATAAAATAAAAATATTAAATTTAAATTTAAATTTAAATTTAAATTCAAATTCAAATTCAAATTCAAACTTAACGTCAGTCTTTTTCTGAATGTATTTAATTTTAAGTTAAGTTCTTATAAAAAATATTAGAATAACGTATACTGTTCTTCCAGGTATTTGCATCTTTGCATGGGAAAGAGAATAAACCATAGCTATAAAACATCTTAAGCAAATCTATCAAAATCCTCCTCTTTTGAAGATTCCTAAACACGGACAACGTGTTCTTCAGACAGATGCTAGTGACACCCATTGGGGTGCTGTGCTTCTCGAAGATTCAATGATCGAAGATATTATTGTGGACATGCTAGTGACTCTTTCAGTACTGTTGAATCTCATTATCATATCTCATATGAAGAGATACTGGCTGTCAAAAGAGATATTGAAAAGCTCTCTATCCACCTCATACCTTATCATTTTATCATCGAGATGGATAACACTTCATTCCCCAAGATTCCCGAACAAGCTGGGAAAAAGATTCCTAACAACCAACTTTTACGCTGGCAAGAGTGGTTAAATTCAGTGTTCAACATTTAAAAGGTCATAAGAACATCCTAGTTGATTATCTTTCCAGACCTACTAAGCTACTCTTCTTAATTTCCTCTCTACTAAAACTCCCCATTCCTCTCTTTTGGCTCATAGAGTTTCCCATATTTGCTCGTTATAAGAAAGACTTCCCTTCTTGGTTCTCTCATAGTCATAACAATGTTCAAAGTATTTCTCCTATTCTTTACCAGAGTGGTATCAGAGCCAGAATAGTACAAAGCTGAGAAGATTTCCCATACCCAGAATGTGGTATCTTTCTCTAGTTTGTGGTCAGGTAGAGTTGGTTCAGCCGAATACACCTACGTACCCCTTGGAGTTTTCTACTCCTCACTTAGTATTCCACTACTGCTTGTGGTTTACTTGGAAACATAGCCATCCTTTGCATCTTTGCAGGGGGAGAAACATTGATTCAGAGTTGCATAAGAATTATGAATACTTCTTCAGATCCAATTCATTTATCATCAAGTTTGTCTGTATCTAGTTTACCTAGAAGAGTGAAGCGTGTTTTCTCAAACAAAATAGAAAACCTTGTAGAATTCACCCATGCTGAAAATTGTGTGTGTGAAACTTCTTTACCTTTGTTGAGTCCTTACAGTATCTATTCTCGTGACTGTTCTTAGACGAGAAGTATCAGGAGTGTATTATCTACTAGTAGACCTAGTGTAAAAGAAATCATCCAAAGTACCAAAATGGAACAATGTGGTCTTAGATCTACAACAACAGAACAGTACGTAAAGCTAGAGATTCCTAAGGAGATGATCGCCTTATGGAGAGAGCACAACCATAGACATCTACACTTTGAAGCTATACGACTTGTTCTTACCTTATATGGAAGAAAAGGTATTCTTGCAATAGCCAGGATATCCCATCTTGACACAGCCTATACACAGTACCCAAATGGTCTTATTGGTACCTTGCTTACAATGCTCAACAACGGAAGTGTCATCTTGACTATAGCACCTGATTTCAACATCAAGTTGGATGATCCTACTTTGAATGAACGTCTTCAAGTTCAGATCCAGATCACTAGAGCAGATCAAGATCCGGAAGCCATCATGGCTACCTTACATCACCAGATGATCTATTGTCTATAAAATCATACCTTGGACATAAACTCTCCAAATTCTACTTCAGATGCCCTTTATATGGTTGCTGATCGTGACAACAATCAGACAACTATCATCCAAATCTCGAAGTAGTTACCTTTGCAGGATTGAAAAGTTGATGCTAACATAATGGATTACTAACTACTAAAAGGTATTCCACGTGCCTCATTGACACTCTTTTCATACAACGACTCCTCCAATTCTGCAGACACTGAGAGATGGCTAAGTCAAATCCATCTACATATGGCCTAGCGATGAAACGTCTGGTCTATCTACATCAGGCTCCATCTTGATGATATAGCCTATAGAATCTCAAGATCTACTAGATCTATCATCAAGGGCAACAAGCCTTAAGATCCAACCCATATTTTCTCATACGGAAGGTAAAGATGGTCCTCCTATCCATGATTTCAAAGCTAATAGAGATCCAATCTACATTAGTCATCATCGTGAACCCTTTGTATGGGATGTCGACCCATCATATGCGAACCCGATTGTGAAGTCTGTCTCAATCTTGAGTTAGATAGGGATAATGATCCAAGATATCAACAAAGAAGGAGGAAGAAATCAAAGCCCAAATCTTAGTGCTTACCTTCTTGTGAGTATCACCTTCTTGGTGGTGATAAAGATAAAGATCCAAACGATCATAATGGTATGCTCCGGTCGTCTATGTTTAAGCCAGATCCTTGCAAATCTATTGGTGGATCGTGCAGATCTAGCAATTCTTACTATGAATCCTACTCCTCAACCCTGTATGATGGCAAGTCCATTTGAGGATGACTTTCCTTAACTTTCACGGAGTACTGATGAATCATAACGGGTTGTCTTTAACCCTTACATCAGAGCGTCAGGAATTACTTCACAAGGAACACTTGCATCAAATCTAACTGACGAAGTTCTTAACTGGCAGACATCAAACACAATAACACAGAACAAGGTTCTAAGAAGGATTGATTCCAAGATGGATGGAATTAGTCAACAAAACATTGCTACTCATAAGAAAGTCAATTCTGTTTCTGAACATATTCAAACGATGTATCGGTCTTACAAAGCTCAGATGTAGCGTCTTGATGCTGAGCTCAGACAATACATCATGGGGCCAGAGTTCAACTTGAAAGTTCAAAAGATACAAGAGTTACAAAGGATTGTTCGATAAATGGAAGCTGATATGCATACAGCTCAATCTAAACAGATATATGCCTCATCTTCTTCAGAGTTCTCAACTCTTCAGCTAGTATATCCGTCTCCCTTATATCAAAAGTATCCAGAAGAAGCTGAGTATTCAAAGGTATTTAAATTCAACTACCCTTTGATAGACAGTATATACATCCTCAGATAACTCATGAGAAAACTATTGAGAAGCCTCGACGATCAAAAGCAAAGTCTACATCTGCATAAATCTCGAGTTTTTGAGTCTATAAAGTTTCTAGAAGCTTCATCTTCATATACACCTTTTGAACTAGCTGAACAGTGGAGAAAGCCTTTAAGGATAAATACTCCTCCAGAGTCTCAACCACTAGTACAACCTTCCACTTTATCTCTTGGGAAGAATAAAGCGAAATAGTCAGAGTACATAGCTACTCTAACTCCACAACCTCTTGCAGAAAATTCTAACTCTTCTATAGAATCATAACACAATATTAATACCCTGAATGGTACATCTGAAGTTTCTACAACACCATCTGAGTGTTCAGAAGAAAGTATCAATACCCATAGTGGTCTATCTGAAGTTTCTGCAACACCAACTGAGTGTTCATCTGAACACGTCTCATCAGAGTCATCATATGAACCAGTCTCTTCAGCATCGACTGATTCTTCAGCTAACTTTGCTGATCTTTCAGAATTATCTAATGTTCTAATGACTATGCCTCAATATACTGAAGTTGAATCTAAAATCAGTGAAGCTGAATCCACAGGTACTGAACCCTTCAGACTTGAACCTGCACCTCAAGCAACATCAGCTACGACAGTTGCACAGTCGACAACCAAGCCTACTTCAGGACCTTGGTTTACATTCGATGATCTCCCACCTAAGAAATGGAGGGATCGAATATATGAATTCGGTGCTTGAATTGATCTACAAATGACCAGACCTAATCATCCTCTTTCGGATATTTTGTCTAAATTTACATCCAGATTTACTAGTACTTTGCGAGAATGGTGGCAAAGTATAAGTGAGTATCAACGATTTCAGTACATACAAGTATCAACTGCTGGAGCATTACTTGACATTATCCACAAGGAGTTTATGAGTGACTTCCAGTTGATTGATAAGCAAATCCGTCAAGAATATTTCAAGATGAATTGTTGTTCTCTTGACAAGCGTGATATTCAAAAGCATTACAAACGCATAATGGACAAGTATTATTTTCTAAATGGATGGAATGACGTTAATCTTCGTTACACATTTATCTCATCCCTTCCAGATGAAATACAACCAAAACTACGAAGGATCATAACTTCTCTACAAAGAGAAATGTTTATATCTCTTTTGGAGAAATCTATCAACTTACTTTAGCGTCTCTTAACAAGTTATGTGATCAGCATACTTTGTTCAAGAATATCCTCAAAAGAGGTCTAGTTCTGAAAAAGACTTGTAAACAGCCTCATCTCTAGATCAAATGCAAAGATAAACAGACTTGCAAGTGCCATAGCAGCAAGAAAGCTCATCAAGTTCAAGTATATTATGAAAGGAGAAAGTTCCACAAGAAGACAGGAAGGCAGAAGCCTTGGAAGCAAAACTTCAAGAAGAAGAACATAGGCAAAAAGTATAGACTTATGTGGTTCTTTAAAAAGTCTTCACATCAAAATAAAACTTCATGTTTTATTTGTGAAAAACCATATCACTATGCAAATAAGTGTCCTCAAGCAACCAGGAAAGATGCCAAGTTCTTGGATAAACTTGAAAAACTCATGCCTATTCAGCCTCATGATCACATTGAAGATCTGATTGAGGAACAATCTTGTGAGGACAATGATACACAGTTTGTTGTCTCTGTTTCAACAAATGAAGAAGAATCATCAACCTCATCTACTCCATCTGATCATGATTCACTATACTTGTTACAGCAAACATGTATGAAGATTGATCGTAATCCAATTAAACGATCATACGTCCATATCCAGTTGTTTCAACAAGACAAATATGATCAGCCCATTAAGGCTATTGGATTTATGGATACAGGATCAAGTCGTACGATCATGAAGCCCAATTTCCTATTAGCAGAAGCATGGACTTCGTGTGATGAACATTTTCTAGCAGCTGATGGAAATAGTTTCAAGAATGGGTTGATAACTAGGAAATGGATTGGCATTCGTTTCTTATCTCATTGTACAGTTTGAACTAAAGTACTTGGAAGCAATCTACCAGGCCCAGATATCTTGATTGGAATGGATACATACAGTAAAGCATCACCTCTACAGATCCTACCCACAGGCCTCAGGTATCGAAACCTTTTCAGTCCATACACTTATATAAAAAATGTGTTTGAACTAACCTCAGTTCCAACACATTATACTGGACTTCGAGATAAACTGTTAAGCTACTGTCCAGAGTCTCATTCACAGTTTACTCGTCCATATCCTCTGTGAAAAAATGCTGAGTTTTTTTTCATAAGTCTACCTTTTAAGAAAAACGAGGATATTAATCCTACGAAAGCCACACATCTAGGGATGAACTCTGATGATTTAAAGCTAGCACAAGATGAGTGTGTTGTATTGCTGCAATAAGGATTAATCGAGCCCACAAAGTTAGATTGGGCTTGTCAAGCGTTCTATGTCAACAAACGTTCAGATCAAAGACGAGGAAAAAAATGTCTAGTGATAGACTACAAACCTCTTAATGCATTCCCGCAAGATGATAAGTTTCCTTTACCCAAAATCAGTACATAGGCACTATTTCTCAAGGAAATTGTTATATTTTCAAAGTTTGATCTCAAAGCAGAATTTTGGCAATTGGGCATTCGCCCTGAAGAATGTTATAAGACTGCATTCTAAATTCCCAATGCTCAGTACCAATGGAATGTTATGCCATTTGGACTTAAAGTCGCTTCATCATTGTTTTAGAAATCCATTACCAAGATTTATGAGCCTATTCTCAACAGTGCATTGATTTACATCGATGACATCCTTTTGTTCTCACAGACTCATAAACAACACCAGGTCCTACTAGACAAATTTTTAGATCTTACTAAACAATATGGGATTATGCTTTCAGCCTCGAAAAGCACTATTGGTACAACAAAAATTGAATTTCTAGGTTTGCAAATCAAGGATGGATTTTATCAGCCAGATCCACAAATTGCTAAGGAATTATTACAATTTCTGGATAAACTTCTCACTGTGAAACAAATTTAACAATTCCTCGGGATTGTCAATGACATCAGAGATTTCATACCACATATGGCCACCTACATTTCATGCTTATCTAAGCTCTTACATAAGAATCCACCATCATGGGAAAAGAACAGACTACAGTTGTCAAATATCTCAAGGAGATCTGTCAGAATCTTTCACCTTTGAAACTTTCTGATCAGAGATTATCGCTTTCTCAGACAGATGCCAGTCAGGCCAATGTAGATACCTCAGAGCTATCAACACTCATCCGACAACATCCACTATGGCCTCCTGATACTTTTTTGCACTTATCCTTCTCCTCTTCAGAAAAATCACAAAAAGATTTTCAATACTTCTTTTGTTTCTACTCAATTTTGTAGAATGGCTAACCAGTTTTTCTCCCTCACAAAGAAGTCATTTCCTCCTTTGACTAGTCCTCCTACTAGTATTTCTGAAGTTACCTCACTTGCTCGTAGTAGTTTATTCTATTACTTGCATTTATTCTTGCATGAATGTAACTCCATTGGAAATCCTATTATGTTCAATTTCAAAGCACCATACCTTAATGTGAATCTTCTTCATGATCCTTTATCTGAAAACACATTATGGTACCTTTGGGCATTATCTGCTTTATATGTGTAACACCCCACTCCCGTAAGACCCAAACCCGACATCGATGGTGATATCTGAGTCCGTGCCCTGCGAGGGTGGCGTGCTACATCACTCAGTCAAATCTCAATATAATTTTGTCTTGAAACAAACTTACACTTACATTATATAATTTACGGAAAACCATTTATATAACATAATCGGTAAATACAATGACCACGAGGGTCCTCTGATATATACACCATAATATGCT
>JAOTIZ010000002.1:12256922-12268540 GCA_027123425.1 Erythroxylum panamense | reverse complement strand
CCTGGAGGGAGTCTGAGGGGTGGTTTGTTGGAGTGGAAAATTAGGGTAGAGATGGTTTTGACAAGCAATGAGAGTGCGACAGAGATTAGGATAAGGTGTATGGTTTCCATTAATCTTCAAGTCATAAGAGATGGATTTAGCAATCTGCCTTTTATTCTCATTAGTTTCTTGATTGGCACGCCGTGTTTGGACTTTTTGGGTGTGAACTACATCGGATTTGTATTTTGTTTCCCTTTGTTTTCCATTAATCCAAGCAAGGGTTGCAAAGACAATGAAGTTGGCATTAAATAGAACGAAAGGAAAAGAGAGGTACATATGGCAGCATCAAGGTAATCGATACCAATTGTGTGGTGAGTTTCCTTATTATATACACGAAGATTCTATTCTGTTTGTCTCATTTAAATGCCTTGTTCTTTAACATAGTATTCTACGCTGGAGATACTGAAGCCCATCTTTGATATAATAACATATTTTAAATTCTCTTTCAAGGATTTTTCAATATAAAACCTACACAAAGAAACTCCTCCAACCTTCCATTAAGGTGACTTGAATAGAAACATACGTCTCAGACTTATTGGTTTATCTTTTTTGTCGATAGTTGAGCATTGCTCATCACGAAGGCAAGTATTCCGAAGAACGCAACAAACAAGTTTAATGCAAACTGTCGCTTCCAATCAAGACAAACGGGTGTGCTTCCATTTGGAAAGGAAGTGAAAGTTTACATTTAATCACCACAATATTGTTTTCAACTAATTGAGTAGATGTGTGATTAACTAAGGAATTATTGTAACATGAGAAAATTACTAATTCTCTCATGTTATTTGTTTTGGAGGTTCTCGTACGGTTGATGAGTTGAATAGGTTCTCAGTGAGTTTAAGAGCTACTCTTATGATAAGTGCTAATTTGGGTTCCTCTTTGAAATCATCTGATCAGAATTCTGATAGGTGGAACCTGAAAGGAATGAAGTTATAAATGATCACTTTAGTCAATCGCAATCTAGTAAATGAGGAGTGTGGAATCTAGTGTTCTTTGCCTAGCTGCTTATTCTGGAAATAATGGTCACAACAGGAAATGTGTGTTTCAGTTCAAGTTGATAGAGATGGGTTTTTTTGACTGTCTCAGTGAACATCAGTGGAAGTACTAAAAGAGTTGGCTCAAAACATCATTAATATGTCGCCAAAGATTGTCAAGATGTTATTGGCAAATATCAGCTGCTAACTCTTTGAGTTCAGGTCGATCAAGGAGAATAAGAGTTCCGGACAAAAGGAAAAGTGTGGGAGTAAGCTCTAGCATGGCCGAATTATATTGCCAGGAAGATTCTCATTTTGTTGGTGTACTCTTCTATAAGGTTTCTGGTAATCTGGTTGATAAAATATGTAAAAGGGTTTGAGGTTTCAGAGTTGAGTGGGGAGAGACGTAGGAAATTCTTTGGCTAAATTTTGTAATTGAAGTTGACTCTGGTTAAAGATTTACAGTTCTATAACGTTGTGATTAGTTGGTAGAGGTGTTGGAGAATAGAAGGGGGATTTTTTCCTGCACATCTAAATAAAAACGAAAATTTTTTGTTTTGATTTTTCAAAATCTAAAATCACTTAAAATTATATAACACACATAAAATACAATAAAACATAAATCTTAATTCATACCTTATTGTGAATTTTGATAATTTTTTTTCATTTTTCTTAAATTATTTTTAAAATAAGTTCATCTCAACCACTGTAGTTATACAAGTATCCAAGATTTAATGATCTCTATAGAACGTATTGAGAAAACTCTACAATTATTATAGAGAGGATTAGGCAAGAAGTGCTTGCTCCTTTAGAGTCTAGGTCTATTTATAATAAGTTTTGCACTTTTTAATAATTTACTTAAAATAAAGTTTAAATTCTAATTAATTTTTAATTATAAAGTTTTAATTCTAATTAATTTTTAATTAGGATTACAATTAATTCTAATTAAGTAACATATCCAAATAAAATATAATATCTTATATTGATCTTTATTTATTAAATATCCCATATTTAATCATAAATTTTTCAAACTTTACAATCAAATATAGCTTGATTGAAACACCTTTTCTCTCTTCAACTTATTCTTATGTTTGACTTTTTAGGTTTTCAAATATGTTACAAATCAATATAAATTATAACGCTAAATCATATTTAAGATTAAATAAACCAAACTCCTTTAGTTTTTCTCTAATTATCTAATTAAATTTATATCTATAAATCAAGATTAGTTTTTAACAACATATCATAATCACCTACATATTTACGAATATCAAAGTGGTTTTTCTAACCTTTTAGTTCATAATTTCATACAATAATTCAATCATTCATCACACAATATTTTAATTAGACATTTCGTATAATTTAATCATTTTATCATATAACATTTTGATTAGACATAAAGCATAGATATAATGTTTACTTTATTTGAGCTCAATTATGTTACTTCTCTATCATTAGTAGTTAATTTAATTAATGATATTTGAAAATTATTTTCAAAATGTCATTCAAATTTGACCAAGGATTTTTCGAATCAATACTAATTGAGAACAATAAAACATTCTCCCTAACCACTTTAGGGTGATGAATCCTATATTGATTACTTAAATATCTTCATATAGTTTATGTTATATCCAGTAACTACTAACTGAGCTAATCTTGATAGAATATGTCTAAAGTAATATAAAAACATAGTAATCCCTATATGAGATGCTTCGGTAATCTCAAGTCAAAGGATTATTTATAAAATCGTTATGATGAGAATTTTCATAGATATATAAGTAATGTTCCAAATTGAATTCTCATATAGGACCAATTCAGTGACGTTATTCTTAAATAAGAATAACATGTTTGTTTAAGTATCTTCATACTTTACTTTATGAGATCGACTACTTTCTTTATAAGAAAGAAACATAACATGTGCTAGTCTTTTTATGCTATATTGATGCCCAATCTTAATAGAACATTAACTATAAATAATTTAGGAATAATACATAAATGCAATATAAATCACGTAATTATGATCTCATCATAATTTTATTTGCAATGTATATTTATCCCATGGACTTTATCACATACATCTGAATATGTATAAGATAAAGAATACCTTTAAATAATTATGTTACTAAACTACAACCAATTGATTGATTGTTGGGCATAAATCAATAATCTAACACTTGCACTAAACCAATTGTTTATGTATCTTATACTATATCATTATATGACAACTATACTATTGCTGGGATAGTGGTTTAGTAAGAGAATTCTACAAGATTTTCTATAATGAGCACTCACATAAATCTTACAAATTTTATCTTAATTATTGTCATAATTAAGAAAAATTGCCTAAATACATGGTTGGATTTACTAATGGGACTCTAGCTCCTTTTGCATGCATAATGACTATGATGTTTTATAATATATTACTATTTGAATAATGCAAGGAACTATCCCAAGTTCATTAAAGAACTTCTTGATCCAAATAATTGTTTTCACTAAATGAAAAATATTTTATGGCATGATTAGCAATTTATGCTATATTGGAACATTTCCAATTTCAAAATATTATTGTTCTAAGTAAGATATACCTTAACAAAGATTTACTTTTAAAGTAGATATTCATATAATCTTGAACTTAAATATGAACTCATGCATAGAATAATCGATATATTTAATACTTCACAAGTATTAAATACCTCAAATAGTGATTACCTTTATTACATTATCTATGGACATGGACTTAGAATAGGTAAAGAACTTGCGTATATATCTCTGTGGATCTAATTTCCATAATCAAGTTATTATCTATTCATATCTAATACGTGTTCTTGGACTATTATATATTCAACAATTAAAAATATAATTTTTGTTCTTCATGAGTAATATATCTCTACAGACTACCATTGAAGGGTAAACTATACTCTTATTAAGCTTCTTGTAGATATGATAAATTCACAATTATCTCCAAAATAAACTCCTTGAGTTCATTATGAGAGTGAATCTTTCAATATGTCATAGTCTTTCAACTATAAATCAAATATATAAATTAAGATACTAGTTCCAACTGGATGTATTGTCATGAGATTTAAACTTATTCAAATTTCATCTTACTCCCACTACTTATTTTGAGAACAATTATCCTATAAATGTTCATTTAAACAAACACTTTATTCAATAGGGTCTATATAATTATATCCAACTTTTTGGATGCCTCATAGCATTTTATTATTCAATTTTGTTCTAAACTTACTAGATAATATATGCTTTAGCTAAGTATTACATCGTAAAATCAGTAGCTTGACTCTTTCAAAGTCTTACCATTCTACATCTATTTGCAAAATCTTGTTAATTGATTTAATTAGAACCATCGAGGGTAAATCATTGTACTAGGTATATTTATAAAAGAAATAAATATTGCATCATATATGATCTCATATGTTTTTTCCTCCTTACACAAATCTATGTTTTTATGACATTTGTTTTGGAGCTATTGACCAGCAACTGTCATTCCTTATAGATAACTAAAAGTTTTAAATATCACTATATTGATCTCAATGAAGTACTTCAGCATTTTTAATGCATACCTTCTACTTAAATTTAAATAATTTAAACTTTAAAAATTATATCAATATTTTATTTAATACATATGACTACATCACATAAAATTTTTAGTAATTTGATGAAATACAAATATCATCTTTTTATGAATTGTTATTGTATCTCATACATCACATATATAAATTTTAAAAATTTAATATCAACTTCATCATTTCACCAAAGGTTGATTTGGTCATCCTTCAAGGTAACAAGTTTCATAAGATTCATAATCAAAAGGATACATATATCCTTGTTTGTAATTTTATTATTCTCATTATATTGATTTAACCAATATGACATAAAAAGATAGTCTTGATTTTCTAACTTTGTATTCTTGCGACTTATGATAAATATAATTCTTCTTTGATCTAATATATACAAACTATTTGTATAAATTTCGATCAATTACTTTTATTTAACAATCTATTTCTTATCATTCTTTGAACATTATAGTAATGTTGATTTTGAGTTCAATATCAAAAACTTAAAAGCATGAAGTAGAAACATATATAATCTTTATCGTATCACATATTAACAAGAAAAGTCTTCAGTCATTTTCTTCTAATGACAATTATTATCATATTATAGCAAAACCTTTAACTGTAATTCATATTTATGCTTTTAATGAGCTACAATGAATGAAATAATTCCATTAAAGTACTATACCTTTTAGCTTTACTCTATATAACCTCTTGTATTTTGCAACCATGGTGTTAGCATACATCTTACTTGATGTCATTACAGTTTATGAGATAATAACTCAAAATGTCATTGCATTTTGTCATCCATATGATATTGACATATCTCTAAAACTTTAACACCAAATCCTCAATAGATTAATAGCCAATTGTATAACGGATATACAACTTTTCTATCTAACTTTAAGAACTCTTCTTAAATATAGCATATGTTTAAGAAATTTGGTTCACTAATAACTTTAAGAAGTTTTTTGTATTCAAAGACTTTTGCTGCTAGCTCCTAGAAGTCCCAAAATTCCATGCCTTACTATTTCTTTTGCAATTCAATGTCTAGCCCTCTTTAAGCTAACATCATATATTCGATCTTTGGAAGAGTGATCCAGCATCGAATGCTCATTTTCTTGAAATAAGTGATGAACATGTCAGTATTCTCACTACTCTTCTGAGTGACTCTTGATAACTCAACTATGTTAACTTCGTGCTCAGTTTTTGCTCAGTCCTAAAAACTGAGTTTGAAACAAATTTTCCATTTCAACTAAAAAAAGATGGAATTTTCAAGCAACAAAGCAAAAATAGAGAAGGTGGTTCTTGTTAATGAATTTAAGAACAACCTGAGCTTAAAGTAATTGAAGTTTTCATAATTGGCTAATTTCTCACATTGCATGGTGAATCTAGTGATATGCTCAAAGGTTAAGCGACCATCTTCACCAAAAAATAAGTTAAGTTTGGAAATTCTGTAACCATAAGGATAAAGATTCTCATGATCAATTTGTTTCAAATGAGGCTTGTGTAATTCTAAGTAGGAATGTCAATGCGTTGGGTCGGGCTCGAGCTGCTGCTGGCTCAGCCACGACCTAGGATGGTTCGTGGCCCAGTCTATGGCTCGATTGACCACGAATTGACTGGCCTATGGCCCGACAGGCCACAGGCGGGTTGGGTCAACCCGACCCATCTTATAATTTAAAAAAAATTGTAAAAAATGACGTGGTTTTTTATTAAATGACCTCATTTTTGAAGTAATGGTTGGGTTATGAGCCAACCTGGGCCGAGCTGGGCGGGTCGGGCCAAAATTGACATCCCTAATTTTAGGCATCCAAATTGTCCTAAACCAAGTTCGTATAATTGTTGAACAACTTTTCTGATAGCTTCCATATTGACTTGTAATCTCATTTGTGGTAGGGGAATAATAGGATTACAATTTTCAACTGCAATGGTACCTTTCAAACAATATTGTGGTTCGTTAGCTTTAGCCTCCCCACTAATCCCTATATACCGAGAATCTAAGACTTGACTGCATATCGACCATTCTTAAGATTAACTAGAGGAGGTGTCATAGGAATACCCTCTCTTTTATAAGGATATATATTTTTATTCTATAGACGAAGTAGTTTAAGGTGACTACATTCTTCTAATTCGATCACATTAGGAGCAGGATGTCCCTTAAGTCCTTTGAAGATTTGTTTTGTTAAAGTAAGAGAATTTTGCCCAACAAACTGTATCAGAGCAACAGACGGTTTGTCAACTTTCTCTGATAATATTTTGACTGCATTGATCGTAGAGGTTGTGTTAGACTTCAATTTTAAAATTTCGTTTATGTAAACAATGTCATTTTATTACAATGAATTTAGATTCACGTCAGTAGGAAAGTTAGCTAAATGTAAGGTTGCCTTCTCATAGCACCTGGGATAGAAAACCTGCATTACTTACTAATATAGGGACTTTTTCCTTCAGGGCTAGAGATAAATTGATTTATTTTCCATTTTATGTTTGTGGCATTATCATCCCACCTAGCGTGCCAAATTGTTTAGTGTTAATCTAGAATGTAGGCGTGTCAAGGAGGAATTATCCCAAAATATACTTGACTTCTTATCAATGATATAAATAGACTTTGGAAAATTTAGAAAATAGAATTCTAATATAGCAAAATGCTAAAATATGTTGAAAATAAAATCCGAAGTGAAGAAAGTAATTGACTATTACAATTTGGAATTTGTTATTCCAAATGTAAATTTGCAATGTGAAAAAGAAGAAGGTAAAACGATAACAAAGTGTGCTTGAAATAGGTTGATTGTTTTCTCTATGGATTGATTTTTTTATTGTATTGTGAATGTGTTGGTTTGAGAATTATATATTGTATCAATTATTCCTTGTCCTCATGGTGTTGGTAATTTATTATCCTTTGATCCTTAAGTAATGTTTGCTATAACTTACCACTTCCTTAGTTTTAGCTAACTACCTGCCACTATCTCTTTAACTTTCAAATTAACTCCCTAACTTTTGACCCATTCAGCCATGTTTTTGTTAACTACCTTCCACTATTTTTTCAAATTCCATATTCCGGACTTCCACAAATTCAACATATTTCTTCACACTTTCCTAGTTTTTTTTAAATTTCCTATGAATTCTTTAGCTAAACATTTATTTGAATTTAATTTCTAGACTAACTCCATTTAATTAATTGGTGTCTTGGGCCAAATTGGTTGGATTTATTCTTAAGACATCAACAAATTTATCTCGTATTTGATTGCTATGCATTATAAGTTCTTCTGCTTTGATTAGGTCTCACTTTCTCTACATAAAATAATTAATTGTAAATTATAAATTTTATTTCTTAAACTTCTTACTTGTACTATTCATTATGCTTATATTCATAACTAGAAATACTTTAATATTTTTAGTGTTTTCCATATTAACGTATATTATGTTGTATATTTTTATTATATGTCTTTTAAGATTCGAATTGCTTCTTTGATAATCTAAAATAAGCATGTATAAAATAATTTTTAAGAGTAAATTATATTCTAAATATAAAATTTTACTTAATTGTATAATACTAAAAATATATAATTATTAATAATTTAAATTTTGTTACAAATATAACCCAGGATTAACTTATGTTGATAGTCTTGTTTACATAAAAACATCATATAAATTTGAATTATTTATGTTAGTATACAAATAAATTTTAGTTAAAAAATATGTTTTAATGAAAAATAGATTGATCAATTATTAAAGAGTAATTGTTATTAATGAGAATTTTATCATTAAAAATAACTCTAAAATTTTATAATTTTAATTTGTAAACAAATTAAGGTGTAAGCTAATATTAAAAGACTTATATGAATTGTAAAAAATGAATAGTTACTATAATTATAATAAATTAAAATTTATAGGAATTTTTTTATTTTTTATTATATTAGGATTGAATAAAATTCATAAGTTAAAATATAATTTTTTCTACCTCTATCTGTGACACCCACATATACCCCCTGGGAGGATATTGCAAGTGCCACACACACAAAACATACAAAATACAAAACATTACAAAACATACGAAACACTTCGTACATGCATTTCCAGAATCTTAAACAAACATACATTATATCATATTAATACAAATTTGTTCCAAAAACATAAACCAGTTTTAAATATAGTTATTATAAAAACTTACAACAGTTTGGAATCATATATTTTATAAACAAGCCAAAATATACTCAAAAATACATTTTTATCAAAACAAGACTCAGACTCTGTTGGCCATTGCGGTTGGCTCGTCCCAGTCTTTATAATCCTCGTTCTAAACCTACATGGGGCAAATCCACCGTGCTAAGCATATAGCTTAGTGAATAATAACTAATCTATATATAAAGTGATAACTCATCATACTGAATCATGTAATAGCATAAGCATGCATTAACAAATTGTTTAAACAATAAATCAGACATAATGTATTTCAGACAGATTTTATAGTTAACAAAACTGAATATCCCAAGAGGGTATAAACCCTTCAGAATCAGAACACAATTTTGTTTATGTCAAAATCAAACATATATCAGAACACAAAATCAGATGACTGCTAAGCCATTTACAAAAGTGGGTAACAAGACTTATATAGGAGAGACCGACCGAAGTCTCGATAACGAAATGTCACAGGAGAGATCGAAGTCTCAACATCGAAGTATCACAAGAGCAGCTTCAGACCTTTCTAGGCATACCTATTTACCCACAACTAGGACTAAACAATTGTAAAACAAAACAAAGTCATTTTAAACAGTTCATGTGCAAAGCAAGTAGTCAATCATATTCACAAGCAAGTAGCACTTCCAATGATATAATCATGCATCAAATGCCTCGGACAATCATTGTCTGGAATTCAGAATACAATCAGCATAAATCAATTTCAACAAGTAGAACAAAGTAAGGTATGACTATATAAGATTACTCACAAAATCTCCCTTATTGCTTACTGCCTTGAAGTCCCCACAATATCTGGAAGTGGTCGCTCTATGCGTTCCTCTATAACATTTAACACATATACAAATCATTATTGTGCATGATTAAAAATTCATTTATGTATATTGAATATGTATAATATATGTTCATGACAAATTCTCAAGTATATGTTCTTACTAAACTGATGTAAACATTAATTGTATTTCAAAAGTTCCAAAATTCACACATTTAATTACTATTCCAGCTTTTGTTGGAAGCACCTCATTTGGGTCAAATTTGTATAATCAATAAGATCAAGAAAACGATGTATTTCTATGACATTCTCTTATAGACAATTGTTTCTCTATGTCTTATGTTGCTAATGATACTAAGATCATACAATTTGGATTATTATTCAATGAGTTATGGTATAAATACCACAGACTATGTACATTTGAAATTTTGGCTAATGCATGATCATGCCTTCAAGTTGTACATCTCATAACTCTCAATTCCAATATCCAAAAATTACAAACTTTATACCAATTTAAATCTAAGATAATAAGCTACAACTTTGGTGAAGACACATCTCAATCTAATTTGGCCTACATCAATATAGTTTATGCAATAAACACAGGACATGATTTCCTTAGTAGTGCTACAGCTAAGCTAAGACTCAATTTCATGCCAATTTTGAAACTCTTAGAGACAAAATTAAAATTCAACTTCTTCAAGAAAGTTGTATAAATATGTCTCAAGTTTAATTTGAATCCAGAATAAACTCATTTGAAAACCTACAAATCAAGATATAATCGCAATACCGAAGCATGTTTAATGAAAATTCTCCTGTTTATAACATTCCAACTTTCATCCAATCAATCCTTTCCAAAACAATCCAGAAAGCTACCAATTTTTATGAAAAGGTTGAACAATGTGTTAAGAATCTATTGGTCCAAAGTCTCATGTCATTTGGTGGTCAGATGACAAAGTTGGGGTTAAAAGAAACAACACAGTTTGGTTTTGAAAAAACCTTCGGGTGCAACTACTCTTCTCTTCTCTCTTTGAAATGTAGGTTTCTTCCTTCATCACCGAAGCTATAGATTTTTTCACTCTTCTTCCTACTGATTTATTCATTCTACTCTATTTCTAACTTATATTTTCTACATTTTCACTCCCATTCCAACTCACCTTACTCTAAAACAACTCAAAATGCAAGATTAAGTACAAATACCAAAACCAGAAAATTTTCTCCACTATTCATCATCTTCAACATTTGTTTACCACATTTTATGCACTTATCACTTTACTACTTTCTTAGTTTATTCATTTTGTACATAACTGAAACTACCCTTACATTCACTTCCGTATCATATCAACTCATTCTCAAACCATTTTTTTTTCATAAAATCAATCATAACCTATCAATTTTTCCAAATTTTTATCTTAAGTATATTTTGGGTCAGATTTGTATGACCATTTTGACCTAGACAATGAGGTATTTAGGCAATACCTTGTACTAAACAAATGTTCGACAATATCTTAAGCATTCAGTGACAACAATTTCATGCATTGTGGTTTAGTATCATTCAAGTTATAATTAAAAATCTGCAGATTGTTTTCATAACTTGACAGAACACCAATTTCAACTTCAAGTCAAATTTCCAGACTCTTAAGGGCACATTTTGAACTTGATTCTTTTATGAAAAATGCTATGTCTCTAGTGTACTATAAATCAAACTCCATCCAATGTGGATATTCACAGATCAAGTTATGCTCTAAATAAAGATGTATGTGATGGGTGTCGAATCCACCAAAAATAAAATCTACTCCTGAAAAATCAATTAAATTGTAGCTAGAGTGAGTAGAGTCGTATCCACAGAGACTGGAGATTAATCAATCCTTTTGAAAACCAGAGAATCAAGAACAAGGAAATAAAAGGGGGGGTTTTTGTAATTGATGAGTAAAAATACTAAAATTAATAAATAGCAAGCAAATAAAATTAGATTGAAAAGAAATCAGATTAATAGCATCTAACAAGGTAATCTCATTCAAGTTCTATGGTTGATCATTGAAACAAAGAATAAATCCGGATCCCACAATAGAT
>JAOTIZ010000002.1:12246796-12256822 GCA_027123425.1 Erythroxylum panamense | reverse complement strand
CTTCTTCCTACTGACTTATTCATTCTAATCCATTTCTAACTTATATTTTCTACATTTCCACTCTCATTCTAACTCACTTTACTCTAAAAACAACACAAAATGCAAGATTAAGTACAAATACCAAAACTAGAAAATTTTCACAACTATTCATCTTCTTCAACATTTGTTTACCACATTTTCTGCACTTATCACTTCACTACTTTCTCAGTTTATTCATTCTGTATAAAACTGAAAATACCCTTATATTCACTTCCATATCATCTCAACTCATTCTCAAACCAATTTGTTTTCATAAAATCAATCATAAACTTATCAACTTTTTTTCCAGATTTTTCTTAAGCAGATTTTGGGTATGATTTGCCTGATCATTTTGACCTTAACAATGGGGTATTTAGGCAATAACTTATACTAATCAAATGTTCCTAAATGTATTGAAAGTCTAATGACACCAATATCATGCATTTTAGTTCATTATCCTACAAGTTATAATCAAAATTCCACAGACTGTTTTCATACCTCAACAGAACACCAATTTTAACTTCAAACCAAATTTCCAAACTCTTAAGGACATATTTCAAATTCGATTCTTTCATGAAAAATGTAGTTCTATGTCTCTAGTTTACTCTAAATTAAACTCCATCCAAATTGGATACTCACAGATCAAGTTATGCCCTAAATACAGATGTATTTTCAGTAAAATACTGCATATAACATATTCCAATGACTATAACCCTACATCTTGGTAATCATACCACCAAATTTGCTTCTTCTTTCACCACCCACACATGCATCAACACCATTTACACATGCAACAATCCACAAACATGAAAATATAAACCATGCACGTATGCATCTCTTTAAAATATTAAAAAATGCATAAAACTTACTTGTCTTAGAGCAAATTATGGGTTTTGGTGATGGTAAAGCAAGAAGGAAGAAGATTTTCGGTGAAACCAAAGAAAGAACCTGCATTCCTAATGCCTAGTTGTTTCATCAGTGCTTTAACACGTGTCTCCATTGCATGTCTTCCACTTGTCCACTAGATAAGCTACCATTTGTCTCTTAGCTATAGGTCCACATGTCACACATGATTTTAACCATTTGTCACTCCATAATTTGTTCATTTGTCAATTAATTTCTAGTGCAATTGTCACACTTCTATTTGTCTCTTATTTCAATATTTTTCTTAGTCTAAAACACCTCAATTTTTTGGTAAATTTCCTAAAAGACACCAAAATTTCGTAGTAATAATAATAAGCTTTAAATAAATTCTCAACCCATAAGAACCCAGAATTCTCATTTTAATCACATTTAGAAACCAATTATACTCAGAATTGTCAATGCATGCATGTACAAATATTTGTATATGTAAAAAAAAATACATATTCACTTATAAGTGAAACTTAAATATGCAAAGCATACCATGCTTTGCTAATTCCTCAATATTCTAACCTCTAATGTGAGGCGTTACACTATCTTTAGGTAAAGTATAATAAAAGTTACTTAATTTATAGTTTTATGTTATTAAATGGAAATATAAAATTATATTGACATTGTGAATCATGTTAGCATTAATTCATTAAATATAGGTTAAAATGTTCAATTGAATTTTAATGTTTTCAAAATAAACTCTAATATTTCATAAATATTATAATTCAAATTTTAACTTAACTTTTTTGTCAATTATATATTAAAAATATGTGATTTTTTTGTGAACCATTTCCCAAATGTATATATTGTAAGTGAGACCAAAAAATAAAGGATTAAATTTTTTCTCCCCCTCTCTCCTCTCTCTCTTACTTTCTTCTATATTGCTATTTGTAAAATTTGAGCACTAATTTGTCAGTATGAACAAAGACATTTATCCTTAGAGAATGGATGAAATTAGTATCAAACTTACCTTAAAGGTTAATGTTCAACCCCTATTAGTAGAATCATGTAGGCATTGGCGAGTCTTAACTAATGTTTGACACTCAGTACAACATAATAAGGCAAAAACTTGCAAGTAAACAAGGAAAATGGGTATTATCAATTATATGGCATTTGTTGGTGCACATTGGTGGAAATCTTTGACAAGATGCAAGATTTGGATTTAAGACTAAAAGATAACTTGAGATGGACCTTGAGTTGAAAGCTAGCTAGATTACATGCATGAGGGAGAGATGTGAGAGTCTTAAGGACTTAATGTGTGCTTAAATAGATGAACCATGACTAATGAACTTAACATGAGTAAGCATTAGACCAGACCAGTGTGCTATGAAAGGCTTTGGGCTTAGATGACTCATAATAAATTGATAGAGATCAATGAGAGATCTTATATGATGTGCCAGATAAGATAACAGTAGATATACATCAACTCTAAAAAATAAAGATCAAGTGGGAAGATCATTTGAAGATAGTAAAGTTCTTCATAGATATGAATGTATCATTCTTAGTTAAATGTAATATATTATCTTGTTAGTTTTGATGTAGCTAAATCCTATTAGATTGAGACCTATTTGGATAAGCGTGTCATTCAATTGGTTAGTGTGATATAATCTAATAAGGATAGAGGTGATATAATTAGTTCAGTTTAATTAGGATTCTAAATTGTAAAGTCAGAGGTGTTTATAAATAGCTTATTTAAGCCTTATTTATGGAGAACAGAGATGGGGGGAAGCGAACACATTGAGGGAGAGAGCATTCCTTTGTATACTTTTGAGAAAGTAATAAAGGTCAGTTTTTACTGTAGCTCTTGTGTGTTTATTATTGCCTACGATTATTTAATACTTTTGTAGTATTCTTACTCGAGTTTGATAACTAAAAAATTCGAGGGTCATGAGTTGAGAACAAGGTTTTGTTGGTCAATGATCATATGAAAAGCCTGAGTTTTGTTTAAGCAGACCTATGTGAGATTGCTATGCGAAGGAGTAGACCTGAATTTGACAGAGCATGTCAATAGATCGGAAACACTCATAAGGCCAAATCCTCAAGGGGAGGAAGAAGTCACTTACTACTCATCACAATCTAAGATTTTGGAGACACAATTCCAACAATTGCAACATCAAATACTAGGCTTCACGAAAACATAAGAGGATTCTAGATTATAGATCAAAATCTTAAGGCGTATCGTTGCAACACAGGATGTTTGGCATACCAAAAGCACTTTGGTGAAGGTGTGAGAGACTTAGGTTTTTGGTGACAATTGGAGTGCTGAGGAGTTAAATTTTTTTTTGTAGGATATAGAGTAATATTTTGTAGCAGCAAAGGTGTCCGATTCAGAGAAAGTATCAATTACGACTACGTATATGGTGAAGCATGCAAATTTGTGATGGAGAACGTGAACCTCTAATGCCATCAATACGGGTAGACCTCCCATTAACGCTTAGGAGAAGATGAATAAGGAGCTAACGGACCAAGTCTTCCCGAGCGACATTTCGTGGCTCACAAGGGAAGCTTTGAAGGAGTTAAAACAAGACGAATCAGTGCGAGAGTAGGTGTGAAAATTTATATCTTTGATGTTGGACGTGCAAAACATGTCTGAAGAAGACAAGTTGTTCAATTTTATAAGCATCTTGCAAGGTTGGAAATAAATGGAGCTTTGGAGGCAAAAAGTGAAAGACTCCCAAGTTTGATAGTGGTCGCGGATGATGCCTTTGTAGATCTCCAAATGCCACCACCAATTCGAACTAACAATGAGGGCAAGAAGAATGTAGGACATGGAATGGCTTGGAGAAAGGGAAAGAGGAGGTATATGAATCTTCTCAAAACAAGTCTAAGAAATAAATAAAACAAGATATTGCTTGTTTCATTTGTGAAGGGTCACATTTTGCTCATGAATGCCCAAAACAAAAGGTGGGTAAGGAGCAAATAAATTTCATGGTTGCAAAGAATTAAAGAGAAGGAGAGGATGACAACACAGAAGAAGTTTACCTCAATAATTATACTTTGTTAGGGGCAATAAGACTTGTAAAGGAGCATTTGAACAAAATAAATGATAAATTCAATGAAGAGATAATATGGTATATTAAAGATATGCTAATGACTAAAGAGTTTTTGAGGAAGCCACATTTTGAGGAGTGTCCATTGATTTTTTCGATGAGGGCTTTGAGTTCTTCTAGTGGAGGTAGTTTGTTAGACTCATAAATCTTAATAGTGGAATCATATAGGAATTAGTGAGCCTTGACCAATTTTTGGCATTCAGGGCGACGAAATAAGGAAAAAACTTATAAGTAGGAATGGAAAATTAGCATTGTCGATGAGATGACACGCGTTGGTGATTGGCGAAAATCTTTGACAAAATGTAAGATTCAAATATGAGACTAAAATATAGCTTAAGATGGACTTTAGGTTAAAGGTTAACTGGATCATATGTATAAAGGAGACATGTGAGAGCTCTAAAGACTTAATGTTTGCTTAATAGACGAACTGTAACTAATGGACTTGACATAGGTAAGTATTAAATTGGACTAGTATGCTATAAAAGGCTTTGAGGTTAGAGGACTCATCATCAAAAGATAGAGATCAATGGGAGATCTTGGATGATGTGACGAATAAGATCATAGCGGATATACATCGACTCTAAAAGATAAAGATCATATGGAAAGATCGTCTGAAGATAGTAAAGTTCTTTATATATATGGATGTATCATTCTTAGTTGAATATAATCTCTTATCTTATTAGTTTTGATGTAGCTATCAAAAGTATGTCATTATTTTATCCGTTATCCTTTAGTTTCTTAGAAGAAATGGTTAATGCCCGCGTCACAATAATTTTCCCTTATGAGGTAAGGTTTACCTTTATACGTATGCTAAATTTTATAATTAATAAAAAAGGTAGTCATCCTATTCAGTGTACCAACCCTGGGTCAAAAAATTTGAAATAAAAAATAGTTGTGATGTAGCAAAATTTTATTAAATAGAGACCCATTTAGATGTGGGTGTCATTTAAATGGTTAGTGTGATGTAATCTGATAAGAATAGAAATAATCTAGTTAGTTCAGTTCAATTAGAATTCTGAATTGTAAAATCAGAGATGTCTATAAAAAACTTGTTTGAGACTTGCTCCTGGAGAATAAAGATAGGGGGAAGGAAATACATTGAGAAAGAGTTTTCATTTTATACTTTTGGGGAAGTAATAATGGTTAGTTTTTACTGTAACTCTTGTATGTTTATTGTTTTCTATGATTATTTAATACTTTTGTAATATTTTTACTCGAGTGTGAGGGTTAAACATTTTGAGGGTTATGAAGCATTTGAGAACAAGATTTTGTTAGTCAATGATCACGTGAAAAGGCTGGATCTTGCTTAAATAGACCTTAATTGAAATCACTGTACAAAAGAGTAGACATAACTTTAAAATAATTTTGGTGTCTAATAAACCTTTGTAATAGTTAACATGATAGGAAGACACAATCAAAAAAGTTGCAAAAGGCCAATGATGTTGTTTCCTCCTATAGACTACATAGGATTTGGGAAGTTCACAGAGGACTTAAAATTTTACATACATGATTCATTATGCGTTAATGTAACTGACCTTAATCTAAAAAAAACAATTTAACTGACCTTTAGAACTTAATGAAAAGAATTACAAAAGTAAATTTTGCACAGTATATTTAGAATAATTGTATAAGTGAAAATTTAGTTGATAAGAACCAAATTTACCTTCATATTATTAAGGAAGATGAAATTTTAACCATTCACATTGTAATAGCCCAGATCACCCACTTACAGACATTGTCCGCTTTGGGCCTTAGCCCATCCAAGCCCTCACGATTTTGCTTTCTTGAGAACTTCCCAGGAGGTCACCTATCCTGGTACTACTCTTGCCTTAGCACATTTAACCTCAAAATTCTGATGAGATCCCGTGCGTTAGGGCATGGAAAACGCTTATGAGGGAGAGGTATCTGTACCCTTTACAAGGCGTACTTCGTTCCCCTCTCCAACCGATGTAGGATCTCACACTTTCTATTTACTTAAGGCTCGGCCCTCTTTGGGGTCCAACCTAGCTGGTACAACGGTTCAGATATCAACTTTGATACCACTTATAATAGCCCAAATTACTTGCTTACAAATATTGTTCGCTTTGGGCCTTGGCCCAACCAAGCCCTCACGGTTTTGCTTTTCCCGAGAACTTCCCAAGAGGTCACCCATCCTGGTACTACTCTTGCCCTAGTACATTTAACTTCGGAGTTCTGATGGGATCCCATACGTCAGGGCATGAAAAATGTGTCTGTAAGGGATAGGTATCCGTACCCTTTATAAGGCATACTTCGTTCCCCTCTCCATCCGATGTGGGATCTCACACACATTATGTTTGGACAACTATGTTCTTATCCTCCACGGTTGTTGTTACAAAGGTTTTCCTTCGGGCATAGACTTATTTGCTAGTTGTGCTAACCTATTTGCACAACAATCTCTCTTAGTTCCTTCAAAGCAAGATTCAGCCTTCCTACGTGATCTTCGACCAACCTACTTGTTCTCGAACACCTCATAACCTTCACAGTGATTAACCATCACACTCACAAGAAAATTACGAAAGCACCAGAATAACAAAGGCAACTATAAGAATAAGAAAGAGATACAACTAAAAGCCAACCTTCATTGCTTCCCTTAAAGTATACAAAGAAATACTCTCTCAATCTTTGTGTCTCACAACACTCTCCTCTTGATTATGAGAGTAAGGCTCAAATGAGCTATTTATAGGCATCTCTACATGATTAATTTAGAATGCTAATAGAACTCTACAAGCTAAGATCACAATCTTATCCTATCTTATCCATATCAGATTACATCAAACTAACCAATAGATGACATCCCCATCTAATTATGACACTATCTAATAGGATCAAGTTACATCAAATTAACTAGATAAAAGATTACCCTATCTAGGAATGATTATCCTTATCTACGAAGATCCCCTCTATCTTCAGATGATCCTTCCACGTGATCTTTATCTCTTAAAATTGATGTTCATCCACTGTGATTTTATCCGCCACATCATCTAAGATCACCTCATCCATATCCCTTGATGATGAGTCATCCTAGCCAATAGCACACTGGTCTGTCCAATGCTTAACCATTTCAACTCCATTAGCCATAGTCTGTCCACTTGAGCACACACTAAGTCCTTAGTCCTTCAAGAACTTAGCATTAGACAAGTTAGTTCGTACAAGGTCCAAAACTGTCCCAGAACTCGTACCATGCTTGATCTACTTGCTAAGTCTCCTTGCAACTCTCTCATTTTCCCTTCATGTTTGTAATTTAACTAACCTTCTACTTGAAGTCTGTCTCAAGCCTTTTTTTGGTCTTGCATCCGAATCTTACATCTCGTCGAAGATTTTCGCCAATGCGCACCAATGTATGTCAACGTTTGACATTGCCCCTTTTTCATCCTTGCCTCCTCACAAGTCCTTTGCCTTATTCCATGGTTCCGTATGTCGAACACTGGTCAAGGCTCACCAATGCCCGCACGATTCTACTATCACGACTTAAGGGTCTGACAAACCACCTCCACTAGAAGAAATCAACGCCCTCGTCAAAATAATCTATGGGCACTCCTCTAAAGGTGGTTTCCTCGAAGACTCCTTAGCTATTGGCACATCTCTTACGTACCATGTTCCCTCTCCCTCGTGTGTCTCCTTGCTTTTGTTTGAACGCTCCTTCACAAGACCTATTGTGCCCAATATAACAAAATTATTAAGGTAGACTTCTTCTATCGAGTCCTCCTCTCCCTCTCCTTGATCCTTTGTGACCATGGAATTTACTTACTCGTCACCCACTTTCTGTCTTGCACATTTTTGAACAAAATGTAGCCCTTCACAAATGAAACAAGCAATATCTCAATTTTGTTGTTTCTTACCTTGAGAAGATTTGCCTACTTTCTCCAAGCTATTTCATGTCCCACCATTCTTCTTGCCCTTTTAGCTAGTTCGAATAGCTGGTGACATTTAGAGATCCACCAAGGCATCCGCAACTACTATCACGCTTGGAAGGTCCTTCATGTTTTGCCTTCGAAGCTCTATTTGTGCCCAACCCTGCAAGCCACTTACGAAGTTGAACAACTTGTCATCCTCTGACATGTTCCGCACGTCCAACATCAAAGATGTGAATTTCCTCACATACTCCCACACCGAATCGTCTTGCTTCATCCTCTTCAAAGCTTCCCTCGTAAGCCATGAAGTGTTGTTGGTGAGGAACTAATCCATTAGCTCTTTCTTCATCTTCTCCTAAGTGTTGATGGGAGGTCTCCCCGCACTGTTGTCATTGGAGGTTCTCATTCTCTACCATAGCTTTGCATCCTCTACCAAATGCATAGTCGTGATCGACACCTTCTCCTAGTTGGAAACCTTTGTCTCCGCAAATTACTGCTCCATATCCTACAAGAAATTTTCGAGGTCCTTGGCACTCCTTTTACCGTCGAGAACTTATGGCTCTCGCACCTTCACCACAGTGCTTTCAACATGTCCAACATCCTGCATTGCAATGGCACGCCTTAAGATCGTGATCTCGAATTTAGAATCTCTTGTGCCGTCATCAACTCCATGATTTGATGTTGTAACTGTTGGAATTGTGCCTCCAACATCTTGAATCAAGTATTATATGATATGACATCTTACTGCCCTTGGGGAATTCCCCTAATGAATGCCTCCACCTTGTTGATACATTATGTCAGATTGCTGCCTCTCACCATATTGGGTTTAGGCTCTGATTGATACCAAATGTTACAAAGGTTTTCCTTCGAACACTGACTTATTCGCTAGTTGTCCCAACCCCTTTGCATGACAATCTCACTTAGTTCCTTCAAAGCAAGACTCAACCTTCCTATGTGATCTTCGATCAACCCACTTGTTCTAAAACGCCTCACTACCCTTGCAGTGTTTAACTCTCACACTCGCAAGAAAATTATGGAAGCACTAGAATAGTAAAGGCAACAATAAGAACAATAAAGAGATACAGCTAAAGGCCAACCTTTATTACTTCTCTCAAAGTATACAAAGAAATACTCTCTCAATCTCTGTGCCTCACAACACTCTCCTCTTGATTATGAGAGCAAGACTCAAATGAGCTATTTATAGGCATCTCTTGATGAATAAGTTAGAATCCTAATAGAACTCTACTAGCTAATATTACAATCTTATCTTCTCTTATCTTTATCATATTACATCAAACTAACAAATAGATGGCATCCTCATCTAATTAGGATTTTATCTAATAGGATTAAGTTACATCATATTAACAAGATAAAATATTACCCTATCTAGGAATGATTATCCTTATCCACGAAGATCTTCTCTAACTTCAAATGATCCTTCCACATGATCTTTTGTCTCTTAAAACTGATATTAATCCACAGTGATTTTATCTGCCACGTCATCCAAGATCTCCTTATCTTTGTCCGTTGATGTTGATTCATCCAAACCAATATCACACTAGTCTATCGAATGCTTATCCATGTCAACTCCATTAGCCATGGTTCATCCATTTAAGCAAACACTAAGTCCTTAGTCCTTTAAGAACTTAGCCTTAGCCAAGTCAGCTTGTAAAAGGTTCGAAACTCTGCCAAAACTCGCACCACGCTTGATCTACTTGCTAAGTCACCTTGGGACTCTCACATATTCTCGTCATGCGTGTGATCCAACTAACCTTCTATTCGAAGTTCATCTCAAACCTTCGTTTGGTCTTGTATCCGAATCTTACATCTCGTTGAAGATTTCCGACCATGCGCACCAATGCATGCCAATGTTTGACATTAACCCTTGTCGTGTTGGGACCCGATCTTGAAACCGGATCCCAATCGGAAAAACGGAATAACAAATCGAAAAAAACAAAGCGGCGGAAAGCGAAAGACCGGATAACAAAGCGAAATTGGGCCAAAACAAAGGCGAAACACAAATCGGATCGGAAGTCATAAAGCGGAAACAAAATCAAATAGCGGAATCGAAGGAACGGATTCAAAGAAAACAAATCGCTTAAGAACAAAAATGTAACTCCGACATCCGACAATAAATATTTTAAAAAAATTCGCGTTGGAAACCCTAAAGACAA
>JAOTIZ010000002.1:12172396-12185569 GCA_027123425.1 Erythroxylum panamense | reverse complement strand
TTTAGTTAAAAGCAGGTATTAATATCAATTGAATATATTGATAAGAGTATTGGATTGGACCTTTTCTTCAATGAACTCGGCCCAAAAGCGAGCCGTGGCCTTCTCGTAAGGATCATGAGGCATAATTGGGTTGTCTTTCCACGTCTCCTCG
Source organism: Erythroxylum panamense (assembly GCA_027123425.1). NCBI lineage: Eukaryota > Viridiplantae > Streptophyta > Magnoliopsida > Malpighiales > Erythroxylaceae > Erythroxylum > Erythroxylum panamense. The sequence continues at coordinate 12,185,418 of JAOTIZ010000002.1, read as the reverse complement.
ATGTATTCCAGGATGATCAACGATTCAACGATGGGTTTTTCACTGTGAACAAGTACCGGGACTTTCTTATAAATGGGATTGTGTTGTAGAAGAAGAGGGCTCTTGTTGACGATATCAACCTCCACAGACTCGTATTCAATTCCTTTCAGCTTCAGTGCTATTTCAACCCTGTGAACGAAAGGACTGTACATAGCTCCCAACAGCTTCACTTGTTGCTCCGCCATGTCCCTCAATCTCTTAGCCTACTGTTTCTCACTTCAAGATTTGCTCTAGACGCACACCTACCACACATATTTATATACAAACGGAGGTACACGAACACGGTGCTTGAAAAGTATAAATGAAATTAGAATTTTAACATTTGAATGGGCATATTATATTTATTAATTCAAACATTATATTCTCTTTACACAGAGCACAATTATATAATTAACATGTTCATGTCCGGAGATGTGACTATTTGAAACTGTTAGAGTTTGTAGCCAACATGCTAAACGTGAAATTGGAGAAATCAATCAGCAGAAATTTACAAACAATAAACTCCACAGTCCACAGTGGGAGATGTCATCAATTCTCCGTTGTGTGATATTCCATTGTTGCACACGGCTGAAAACGCATGATTTTGGCATTTATGTCCATGTTCTGGGTACATTGCACATCGTTATGTCGATGTTTTATAAGCATTCTTGTACAAGCTTGGAACAACCAGAGTTTTAACTGTAAGTAAAGTACCAGTTAGGCCTTCGATAATGAAGTGTACCTGTTTGACCTGTCTGTAGAGTGGTGCGTTAGTTAAGTCCTAAAAAAATGTGTCTGTTTGGTCTGCCTATAAGATTTTCTCGAATCCTAAAAAAAAATGATATGTCTATCTTTACAGGTCCCATTCCGGAAGCTGCAAAAGATACAACCAATGCTTGTCATATGTTAGTCAAAATTATAAGCTTCTATACTTAAGCCAGAAAGATGTACATGAAACCATGCCACTGTAGAAAAGACCAACATATTTATAATTTCCTAGCAAGCATCTTAGTTCAGGTTCTTTGCCTGAATTACCAATTCACGCGGGTGAGAGTGGAAATGGAATCGCACATCCATAGAAGATTACAACATATATGGAGACTTCTGAGATTATTATTTTCTATTTTAAAAGGCAATTTAAATTGTAAATCATAGTTTATAGTTTATGTTTTGGATTAATTTATTATTCTTTTCTATATTTGTATTGTTATTTGGATTACCGTATATTATATTATATATTTTCGAAAACATCGGTGGCATCTTTGTACATTACAAATTAAGCATGTGCAACATAATCATTAGTTTATGTTGAAATTACTAATATTGACAATATCATAAAATTAAATATGATTTTATATTTAAAATACAATTTACCCTTAATATTAGCAAATATATAAAATATTGGATTGTTGTGAAGCGGTGAATATAGGCTTTGAGTGAGGGTTAGGAATTCAGGAACTATAGGAATTTTTTGTGAAATAAAAGGTTTCGAGTTTACCAACAGAAACATTTCCATCAGTAAATTTTAAAGGTAAACATCGTTGTTTTCTTCAACTTCAGTGTTTTAAATAAAACAAAAATGATGTCGTTTAGTTGAACACCAAATGACATCGTTTTCATTTACATTTTACCCACCCAAAAGACCCCTTCCCTTATGTCTTGTTCATCATTTTTCCTATCTTCCCTACACTTTCTTAAGCCTTTTTCCTCTCTCCGATTTCTTTTTCGTGAATTCCTCTTCTGCTTGTCAACGTTTATCTTCACCAGTCATTGTCATTATGTCCTTTGGTGGAGGTATTATTGCTTCCTTCATCTCTATTATTTCGTGTGATGTTGGTTATATTTGGGTATTTAATAACATTCATTTATTTGGGTATTATGTGATTAGAAAACAATTTTAATGTATAAATGTTAGTGATGGAAGGGACAAGATGTGATTTTGGTTGTGATGTTGGGATGAATTTCTGATGTATGTAAGGTGTTTAATGAATTGCATATTATGTTGATATAAAATGATGGGAGTGTTCTGCATATAGGAGTGTTCTACATATGTTGGTTGTTGATTTTGTTGCTAAACCAACATCATTTACAAGATGGTATTTTTGAAAATTTTGAATGAACTAAGCCTTGAAGGTAAATCAAAAAGTCTTACAATACTAAGGGTAATTCAACCAGAGTATTTAACTACAATACAGTCTAAGAGCTTAAAACTCTATATATGTGAGGTCTCTTTATCCCTATTTAATCTAGCATTCTAAGTTTGCAGGCAAGTTATGTACAGATTTGCTATAGGATCGACTAGGAGGCAGGAGTTATGTACCTTGAGACTATGGCTAATGTGTCGCGTTACTCATCTCTCTTGTTGCAGACACCATTATTGGATTTTGTCATACGTTCCAGTATTGGAGTAGATAGGAACCATGTGTTAGTGTTTGTTTTTGTGCACATATTTGTAGTTGAATATGATATAGCATTTGAATGTAGAATTGTTCTTGGGAGGTGATTTGGTCTTGAAATGTTCTTAGACTTCTCTCATCCTATATCGTAGTGATTATCAAAGATGAGGCAATCCAAAAACACTTATGTGCAGTATTATTTCTATATTTTGGTTGTAGTGTCTGTAGACTCTCTAGTTTGATAATTACTCCTAAGTACCTGTAGCACATCTCTAGCCATATGTTGCTGATAAAATCACAATCAAAGAATAAGTGTTCACTCTTTCTTCTGCTTGTCTGCATAGACAGCACTAATTTGGAAGCTAAGTGTATTTGGCTAGTTTGTCCATTGTTTTTAATTTTCCCTTTATTACAAGCCATAAAGTGAAAGATGCACGAGGTTGAAGCTAGCTAGCCCATGTGTGTTTAGTCCATGCCAACCTAGGAAGATGTTTAAAGAATAATTCCATACAATAGTGTTTAGAGAATCTAGCATTAGCCTTGTGCTTCCAAATGTGATTATCTGGTTCAATGTTGCAGTACACGTCATAAATTTCAGTAGCTAGAGATGTGGGGATAGTAGCTCTCTCGATTATTCCTTTGTGTTGCAAAGCTTCAGCTACTAAGATTTTTAAAGGTAATGAACTCTTAAGTGGTTCAGCTCCATTGCGAGTAATTAGAGGTCCTACTGAAAGCCAGTTGTCATACCAAAACTTGGTGGAGTTTCCATCACCTATAAGTGAAATGAAGTCCGTTTGGTGTTGGCCTCTCAATTTTAGAATAGCCTTAAGAGAGGTAGATTGCATGCGTGGACACTCTATAGACCATAGGCTTTGAGTTTTGATGAAGTAATGGTGAATCCATCTACACCATAAAGATTGTTTATCATCCATTAGCCTCCATTTTCTTTTAGTAAGTAGCGTGGAGTTTATGAGCTTGATAAACCCCCAAGATCTCTAGGAGTACACACTTCTTTCCATTTCACCAAGGTTTTGTGATTTGTTTCCTGATTCCTGTCTATAAGAAATTATTGAATAATTTGTCAATAGCTTTCAGAATAGAACCTAGAAAAGCCACGTGGGTTGCTGTTGGGACCCAATCTGGAGACCGGATCCCAACCGGAAAAACAGAAGCGAAAGAAGCGAAAGCAAATCGAATCGAAAATGTGAATCAAAATTTCATATCAGAAATCAAAGCAATAGACAAAGCAAAACGAATACGAAGCGGAAACAGAAGACGACACACAAATTAGTAGAAAACGATTCGTTCGAAAATCAAAGTGAAACATAATCGAACGATATCGAAAGCGAAACGAATAACAAAGAGGAATTGAAGCACAGAATCGGATCACAAAATATGGAAACGAAATCAGAAAACGAATTCAAAATCGAAACAAACACAAAGGCGGAACAAAAACTGAACCCGACATCCGAAGGCATACACTTTAGAAATATGATGTGTTTGGACTTTGGAGTTGAAAGATAGAAATGTTAAAAGTTGAGTTATGACTTAGGGCATTTTAATTTGGACAAAATCTTTGATGAGAAATTTGATCACATTAGAGGCTGAAATTGTTTTCGAGTTTTTCATTGGAGTTGTAGAGCTTCCTTCAAGTTTTCTATAGAGACCAAATTTGTCGCATTTGGAGTTCGGGATCAAGAGTTATGATTTTTGGAAATTTGGATTATTTTTCTTATTGCTAAAATCCACTTAAAAATCGGAGTCCAACACCACAATTTTGTCACGTGAGGAGAAGAAGGAGTCAAGTCAGTGACATTAAACAAAGGTGCTTCTTGGGAGGCAACCCAAGGGAAGTAAAATTCTTTTCTTTACATTTTCACATTATTTTTTATGCATTTGTGTTTTTGAATTTTTTTGTTTGTTTGTTTTTATTTTAAGTTTTCAATCAAATTGAGAGAAAGAAAAAAAACAACAAAACAAATGTTTTCTCATTTTCTATTGCTTAAAGGCTTATATAGTCATGATTAGAGAATGAGTTGACTAGAGAATTTGATAGCAACTTTAGCATGTACTTTTACTCTTATGATTGGTTGATGTGCATTATCTTTAGAAAAGTAGTGACCAGTGATAAATAAATTTAGTGATATTTTAAACCTTCTTAGACTGACATATTCATATTAGTCTCATTGTCTTTTGATAATGTGTGACCTTCATGACATGTACATCCTACTTTAGCCTTGAATTTCTATTCGAGACCACATTTTATCACATGCATTAACATGGATATGATTAGGCATTCTTTGCTTGTCTGAACTACATTAGCCAAATAGCTTGTCCGTTATATGATTTTCCTTTTTGATAAGCCCCCTTGAGCTTTATTTAGTACTCTAGCAACACCATGGACTTGAGGAAGCAATGTGGGAACCAAAATAGACTATGAGGGCTCAGCATCCCCAACTATTTTCATCAAGTATGAATTTCAAGGATGAAATGCTTTTAAGGGGGAGAGAAATGTGATGCCCCAAACTATACACTAATTGGAATGTTTCATGTCCATGAAAGTTTTTGTAATCGATATGAATGGAATTGTTATGGATATTTCTATAATTTGTGTTAATTGTGTTATGCATGCGTAAATATACATTAATCATGGACTAAATTGATAAATGTAGTAACATGGCATGCAATTTCATAGGATAAGACAAAGGTTTGAACATTTTTGTAATTAATGAAAGGTGAAAAGTAAAAACCAATAAGATTGAGGCATGTGTCATATCCCACATCATAAGAATTGGCCATATGGCGTGCCACGCACTGCAAACTTTACTTAAACACATGAAGAAGGGAGGGTCAACCATCAGAAGTTTGAGCTTCTTTATTCATCCAATGTCTTGTGAAATTGATTTCTTAAGGGATTTGAAAGAAAACACAAGAAATTTGTGCATTTGAAGTCTAAGGTGAGTTTATTTCATGTTTTGGTGTGAACATTAGCTCCTTCCTCATCTCCTCTTCATCTAGGGTTCTGTTTTGTATATGTGATTGTTAAAGATGAGTTTTGAATGGGTATGTTATGTGTAGAAGTAGAGAAGTCAAAGAAGGGAAGCAAGTGGAGTGAAGAATTAGGGTTTTGATCACTCTTTTAAAAGGTATGGAAATTTTGATATATTGTTTGAGTTTTTGAGTGTAACGTGAGGAGTTTTGTTAAGAAAAGTATTCTATACGAAAATGAGATGTTGCTGGTTCATTTGGATGTGTTATCAGCGTTGCTCTTGCATAATAAGATTGAAGTGAGTTAATTGGAGTGTGTATCTCGTTAGATGGAGTGGTTTCATTGAATAAATTTCTGTATTTTAGTCATATATTGACCTATAGATATCCAAATGGGATAATTTTGATTGGAGATTAAACTAAAGATATAGTGATACAACTTTTAAAAAGGAATTGAATTTGAGCTCTATCTCCAAGGGTTTTGAAATTTGGCTTGAAGTTAAGTTTTGGTTGTTGTCCCTGTTTTAGAACATTCTGTAGTATTTGGGGTATAACTCTCGGGACACTATACTAAATTGCATGACATTTATACTATGAGAAAATTAAGACACAAAAGAACATTTTTATGGAAGAGATTTAAGTCTCTTCTGTTTCAAAGGCTATTGCCTCTTTTGTAGGTACCAATCATAGGTATCTTATGTTCTGCTCCCGTTATTCACTTCTGAAAAGATTAGTACGAAAATTATGTATATGTTCTAATATTTCTTCTACTCTGATGCAAACTTGTAGCATTATTTTTCCCGCTAAACTATATGCTTAGCATGGTAGATTTTTCTCTGTGTAGGTCTTAATAGGCAGGATTAATGTTGGGACAATTGCAATTGCCAAAGAAGGATGTATTCACTTTTGGAGGATTTTGTTTTGACGTTTTGAGTTGCATTCATAAATATTATGAGAAAATTTGTAGTATATGTAAATGACTTGTAATAACCATAATGTATGATGGGTAATGTATGGATTTGATAAGTGCAAATTGTGACTCGTTTAAACCTAAGTGAAATATGAAATTTGAAGTATATTTTCCTTATTTTTTGGGAGTTGTTGGCTTGTCTTGGTTTGTTTTATGTGGCATTCGTATATCTTCCTAAGAGATATTAGGGTATTACAAGAATAATAACTAGAAACAATTTAGCGATAATACATAAATAAAATGTGAATTTCATAATTTTAATATCATTATAATTTTATTGGCAATGTATAATTATCCTATAAACTTTATCATATACATCTACATATTTACGAGATAAAAAATAACTTTAAAGAAAATGTGTAGAAATTGTAGATAATAAGCTGAACAGAAAATGGTGTGCAATTTCATCTTTTAAAATATTCAATATATTATTATTAATTATAGAAAATTTGCTAAGTATGCTTTATGTAAATTTCGGGGCCTAATTCTATAGAAGAGAGGAGTGGTAAATCTTTCAAATGTAACTAAACGCAAGAGGAATATCTTAGTTGGACTGGGACGTTAGTTCTACAGCCTGTATGCATTATTTCCTATATAGTTTGTTCTCACTCATGGAAAAATTAAATACAGAATTCGTCACTATATTTGGATACCGCACCATAAAGCATACACAAATTAAACACACAGCAAAAACATGATTCCTCTAAGAATTCATGGTTCCCATCGAAACCCTGAAGAGAACTCCGTTTTAAAAATCTGTTGCATGAATCCTGGAATTTGTATGATACAGGATTCATTTTTCATATTTCACAGAAACATAATAGGTCTGACAGAGAAAGGTCACCGACATCTTTTTTGGATTTTTATGTTGTTATTCCTCAACAGAATCACTCCGAAATGGGCAATCTATAAATGTTCAAGGAAGATTAACTTGTAAACAGAAGCTAGTTCAATGGATTTGACTTTTGATTATATACTTGCTTGTCGATTATCCATAGCTAGAAGACGCTTCAAGTCATGCATCATGCAATGATCTCTCTATTCCTTTCTGCAATTCTGATGTGGATGCTAAGCTGTTTTATAATGGAAAAAAGTAACATTAAATCACATGAAAACAACGTAAGCTTACTTGCTAGTGGTGGCATTAAAAGTTTGAAAGAGACTACTAAATTTGTAAATCCCTTCTCCAAGAATCCTGTTATCCAAAGCACAAGATTCTTTACCTTCCATACTGGTTTTTTTTTTTTTTTTTTGGTTTGTGAATTGGAAGATACCACACTCAACACACGGGACAGTGATGGACCATGTAACCTCTCTCTCTCTCTTAATAATGGAGCCCTTGAAGGTTAGGCGAGTCCAACCAAATTGGGACCCCATGGAAAACCATTTAATTGTCTGTTCTTCTGGCTTCTTTTAGCGTCCGTAAGATTCATGCAAAGTGCATATCCCATGACTGAATTTTACACACTAAAACTGATGAAAATCACCAACTACATCTCTTTCTCTCGGAGATAGGTTAGGCACCAATACATGTACGGCCATCTAATCAGCTTTTTGTTAAGAAAGATCTTTACACTAAAGACATAAGAGCGAGCATCGAATTAAAAGTTGAGGACAGTGCCTGAAGACCTACTTTAATACAAAAGAACAGTGTTTTGCAGAGGATTTATGGAGGTGAGAGGAGATAAGAATGAATGTATATACAAATAAAAGAAGGACCAGTACAACTACAACTGCCCTGCTCAGGGGTTCCTTGGAGTAGCATTAAAGACTCTGCAACACATGTTCTTCACTTCACAGCACCTGCACCTGCACCTGCACCAGCCAAATCAAATTATTTCCAGTAAAAATAAATAATGTTGCAAAAATGAATCAGATTTATAAGGAGAAAGTTGGATTGCTACTTTGATGATTTCTGGTTGAAGAACATGGGCTGTACTTCTCAGATTCTCCGCATGATTCTCATCATCACCATTTTCATGCTTCTATCATTACAAAACAATCCCACTTCGATTGGTGCAGAGAACTGCAGACTTCAACAAAAGTTGCATTTGATGGTGGCGACAGAGTATGATAATGAGAAGCACATACAGAAAGTTTCAGGAGATGATGATAATGAACGAAAAGAAACTTCCATCGTCGAAAGGTTTAGAACTTTACTTGGACTGACAAGTCCGAAAACAAACAGTCCAAGCAATTATGTTTCACCATCACCTTCTCCATCACCCCTCATTGATGCTGAGGCTCCAGATCCGACCCAAGCGATAGCTTCCCCTCCAAGGCTGCCGATCAATGTACATTCTCGGCCTCCATTATATCACATCAGTCCAGTACATTCACTGCATACTGTTCACAAGGATCACAGTGATAAAGTTAGAACTAGAAGAGTTGTCACAGCAGTTCTTGTCTCAGTAGGAGCTGCTTTCATAGTTTCTGCTCTTGTTTTCATCTGGATTTCTGGTAGATTTAGAAGGAATACAACAAACTCTGCTAAAAGGACGGTGTTCAGGAACAAAGTTAAGATCAGAGGTAAGGCCAAGAATGTGAGGTGGAAGAAATCAGCAAGCAAGGTGAGTCTAAATCCAGTTCTTGATCTCTTGTACCTTACTTCTTTAGGTAGAGATATAGAGGAACAAAGTTCCTGCCGTAAACAACCTTCTGCCCATGCTAAGAACTCATCAAATAATGATACACCAAACCTGACATTTCAGACGAGGGAGGATTCTAGCCAAGAACTAAAAATAAGATCAGAATGTTGTGACAGTGGTGGTTCTTCTAGAAGGGAAATCATGGCCGTTCACGAGGAAGTAGAATCAACAAAATATGAGTCTGATGGTGCTAAGTTCATGTCTGCTAATAAAACGATTAATACGGAATGCCATTCATCTGATGATGAATCTTTTCATTCTTTCGTTGATTCATATTCTCCTGCTAACCTGCTTTCCAATGCTTCAGCTGGTAGTCTTACTGAAACTTCAGAACATTCACTTTCAAAATTTCCCAAGACATCACCATCTAGACCATCTTCATCCACAAATTTCTACACACCACAAGCAACACCTGATCATATCTCAATTTCCGTTGCAAATTTGCAACAGAAGCTCCCACAATATTCAAATAATGACTGTGACAACGCTTTGGCTTGTACATTTACTTCAGCAGCTGCTCCTCCTCCTCCTCCTCCTCCTCCACCTCCACCTGCTTCTGTGCCAAGTAGGCCTTTATTCAACTTGGGAAAATCTTCGTCTAAATCTTCCATGCCTTCGGCATTCCCAAACTTAATGTCTTCTAGTTTGAATTGCTCGTCAGCATTAAGTCAAAAGGCCAAAAATGACTCATCTTCATCACCTAAGAAATATGCCAGTCATTCTCAAGCTTCATTAACTGTCCCTCCACCACCATGCCCACCATCATTTCCAAAAGCCAAAGGACCACCTCCTCCACCATCTCAATTTCCTCCCTTTATGCCTTTGGGCAAGGATGGAGCTCCACTTGCAAAACTAAAGCCCCTTCACTGGGATAAAGTTAGAGCCGCACCAGATCGTACTATGGTGTGGGACAAGATAAGATCAAGCTCCTTCGAGTAAGTGTAGTGTTCTTATATATGATGCTTCTGTGACTTTCTACTAGAAAATTTACCATCTTAGACTTATGAAACAGGTTAGACGAGGAGATGATCGAATCACTTTTTGGGTACAACTTACAAGGTACTTTGAAGAACGATGAAGTGAAGAGCAAAAGTCCATCTCCAAGCAAGCACGTCCTTGAGCCCAAGAGGCTACAGAACATAACTATACTTTCTAAAGCCTTGAATGCAACCGCCGATCAAGTTTGCGAGGCACTGATAAGAGGTACAAATATGCATATCTAAAAAAAGGGCAACCACAAGATACATGCAAGGCTTAATCTTAATATTTTCAGGAAAATAATAATCGAGACCGACTTATGATGAATAATGAACCCATGGTCAGACAAAATCTAACAGAAAAGCAATTTTCCTTCAGCAAGTACTAACAATCTTGGAATTATGAGAAGCAGGGGATGGATTGGGACTGCAACAACTTGAGGCATTGACGAAGATGGCACCAACTAAGGAAGAAGAGGCTAAGCTTTGTGAATATAAAGGGCACATCAACGAACTGGGAGCAGCAGAGAAATTTGTCAGAGAAGTGCTTAGAGTACCATTTGCCTTCGCAAGAGTTGAAGCAATGCTTTATAAGGAAACTTTTGAAGATGAGGTGGCTCTTTTGAGAAACTCTTTTTCAATGCTAGAGGTAACAATTACCATAAAAATAGTCCATCCTTTATCGAAAGTCTGCAACCGATATCTTACATTCATCTTACATTTCCTGAATTTACCATGTCATGTACTAGGAGGCTTGCAAAGAACTCAAGTCTAGCCGGCTCTTCATGAAATTACTGGAAGCTGTGCTCAAAACAGGCAATCGCATGAATGTTGGAACAATCAGAGGAGGTGCTAAAGCATTCAAACTGGATGCTCTCCTCAAGCTTGCTGATGTGAAAGGAACAGATGGAAAAACTACATTACTACATTTTGTTGTTCAAGAAATAACAAGGACGGAAGGGATTCGAGTTGCAGATAGTATCATGGGAAAGATCAATCAGAAAAACAAAAATAAAACAATTGAAGAGAAGGAAGAAGATTATAGAAAGATGGGTTTAGGCCTTGTTGCCGGTTTAAGTACAGAACTCTACAATGTCAAGAAAACTGCTACAGTAGACATAGATGTTCTTGCAAACTCAGTCTCATATTTATCAGATGGAATGGCCAAATTACAGCATCTTATACAAAAGGACCTGTCAATGGATGAAAGGAGCACAAAATTTATTCACTCAATGAAATCCTTCCAAAATTATGCTGAGAAGAACCTGAAGGAGTTGCAGGAAGATGAAGACAAAGTTATGTTACATGTTAGAGAAATTACTGAGTACTTCCATGGGGATGTGAGCAAAGATGAAGCCAAGCCACTTCGTATTTTCGTGATTGTAAGAGACTTTCTCGGCATGTTAGATCATGTATGCAAAGAGCTCAGAAGCCTGAAAGCTCCTAGCAGTCCAAATCCACTTGCTCCATTCAGGTAGAATGATGTACCTATTTGTGCTTATACTGCTTTATTTTGGATTTATGTAGAGTTTTGTTTCGGAATGCCTAGGAATCCCAATGTAGCAGGCATTTATTGGCTATGCGGGATTTGCTAATTGGGTTAGTTGAAGTTGGTTTTCAGAATGGATATGTAATAACACTTCATCAGTAAAGACTGGGAGACTCAAGTATACACGTTTTGAAGCACCTTGCCAAAAACATAGCCATTGGGTACATTTAATCAATTATGTGTAAGATCATTTACATTCAAGTTATTACTTGTAATATATATCTACGTAAAACTGTAAAGAGAGAGGTTTACTACATTGTCTAACACAGAGGACCAGTTTTGTACATGGAAATTGGAAAGGAAATACATTAACAAAGCAGAGATTTATGCACGATCCTCCTCGAGGATCCTACGAGCAGTAAAAAGCTACACTACATAGAAATAATGTACAGCAATTACAAATAAAATATCAAAATAACCATAACAATCTAAGTTCTTGGCTAATGTTACCTTGCTTCCCTTGGGCTATCATAGTCTCTCTAATCAAATTGACAATTGCCTCACAAGTTCATACTTGTGCTGCTCCTCATTATTGTAGATTCTCCTATTTATTTCTCGCCAAATATAATAGATCACCATGTCGAAAGAAGTTTTGATGATTAATCCATCCCTCTGACATGAGTTGGAGTACCGAATAATAGATTTCAATGTTTCATTCCAATCAAAAGAGAATCTTGGAAGTCAAATCATGTTAAGAATTCTGCTCTGCTATTACTGCACTCAAAGAACAAATGATTTCTACTATCGTTTAATTGTTTATATAAGACACAGAGCGGATCGGATCTCCCAAACTATCGGTCTTTAGTTTTTAATATGTTCTTTATAGCTAACCACAAGAAAATGGTAGTTTTGGGACTCAAAACTTGCTTCCATATGGTTTCTTCCCACGAGACTGACTCAAAACTTGCTTCCATACGGTTTCTACCCACAAGACGGACTCCATTGGTGCCAACAATAGATTATAAGCCGACTTGTTATTGAATATCTTGCTAGCATGTATAGTCCATATCAACTTATCCTTCCTTCATACAGTAGGGAGCTCAAGTAAGTAGTTCTAATATTACAGATTCTGTCCCTCTCCTTAATGAACCATGCAACTTCAGCCTCCTTAGGAATCATACTCCTTAACACTTGTAAGTTATTACGCAACTGAAGAGGACTGAACTCAATCCAGCTATCATACACAGCCATATAATTAAACAATTTTAGTAAATTAATCAATTAAAATAAGTGTTGAAATCAAAATAAATTATTCCACATATATAATATATTATATAATTTATTTGCATTTCATAAGCACTATCTATAAAAAAAACTTTATCATAAATATAAAAGATGTTTAATATTGCATTAATATGCATACGTGCTATAATAATAATAACAATAATAATAATAATAATAATAATAAATTAATCAAATTTTAATTTAATATTTTTATAATTTATAAATTAATTAAACAATTTTAATAAAATCAAT
>JAOTIZ010000002.1:12112770-12127159 GCA_027123425.1 Erythroxylum panamense | reverse complement strand
ATGGGCTGTAGATGTGTGGATTAAGCCCAAATCAATCTATGGGGGTGAGACTGGTCGATTGGCCCGTGAGATTGGACCTGAGCCCGATATATCCGACCCAACCAATTATATATTTTTATTGTTATAGTAAAATATTCAGTTGTCTCCAAACTGAACATAGACATTGCCGAACCAGTATAAAAATCTTAATGTTATTTTGTTGCTGCTTTATTTTTACTCCACATTTATTCACGTTTCCAGCTGCAACTTTTTGGAATTCGTTCTCTTTTAAGGCTCAAGCATCAATGCACAGGGCATCTATGAACTAATGCATTCCACCCGTTACGTCGTGGCCTTTTCCCTCAAAGAACTCTCTTGGTCTCCTTGTTGTAGACAGAAGAAACCTTACGTAGCATGATTCTCCCCAGCTTTGCTTAAATGATGCAAGAAGTCTAATCCTCTCCCACAGGGTCAAACCCCCTGGTAAACTTGAAAGGGAAGAAAAGAAAAACAGTAATACCGTAACATCTCATACTCTGTGTTGGTTATTACTTGTAAGAGTTTTTTTTTTAAATCAAACCCAGCTGCAAATGAGGTGAAATATTCTGACAAGATTTAGGGCAAGTTAAGTCTTGATCTTTCTGTAGGTTTCCTCCGGAGAAACCAACTTATCACAAGGGTTGAAACTGAGAATTATATGGACTCAAAATCACTCACTGCTATGGTTTAATGAGGCAAGGTTTAGTTTTTACATAAGTAATCAAGTTTTATTTGAAATAGGCTGACTAACTCCTAAGTTAATACAACTCTTTGCTCAGTTTAATACTGTTCAACCCTATCTCTATTTTTAGCTGATGTAACAGCAAGCTGAGCTGGAGCAATTATATGAAACAAAGGAAAAATGCAGGTTTGTGAATTGGGAACATGACGAGGCCTAATTTAATTTAGTTTAAGTGACACAGCAATTAGGAAAAAAAGTGTATCAGTTTCACTGTTACCAAAAGATGAGGAATCTGTTATTTCCCTCTCATCCATATTTTCATGATGATGCTAAATTCAAGACATATGTGGTCCATGTCAGTGGATTTATGAATAGGTTGTTTTGTATTGAGCCCAATAATGCCACAATAGTATGATACAAAACCCCAAAAGTAGGAAAAGCTAGTGGACCATATGAATATGATTCCGGGGAGCCCCCACCGTCCGAAATGTCACTTGAAATTCCAGCAACCAATCTGTGGCCTTAGAAAGATAAAAACCACATTATTATTAATAGTAGAACAAGAACAACCCCTCAAAGGCCAATCCCCATTGAAAAAAGTAGGGCAAATGCATCCGAGAAGGGTTGCAGCTGGAGGATGAGGGGACAGACAGACAAGTGATGTAAAAAGGAATTTTGGTATTTTATTTTCTCACGCTTCACTCTTCCATCCTACCACTTTTTCATATTCTTCCATGGAAAAGCTTTTAGTTAATGGAATATATCCTTCCTTATTATTATTTGAAAAGAAATAGAGAGGAATTGAAGTGGAAGATGCAATAAGTAGATACAGGTCCTGCCAACCACTTGAACGTGGAGTGGGACCAAAGCCATAAAAAACCCACATTCTACAAGGCAGGCAGGCAAAGCTTAGCAGCCCAAGAATCCATCGCCCCATACATGCACTTGTCCCAGTGCAGTACAGTACTACATCATTTTTTCCTTTTTTTTTGTTATTTCCCATTCTCCAACAGCAGTACACTTCTAAGGTAAAAGCTGAAACACATGTAACTTGCACTGTTTTCTTTTGCTGTCTTGGTCCTAACAACTAAAACACTCATCTTGTGCTTATGCTATACTTAACTCAAACAAAGCTTGATGTTAGTACTAAGTTCACCAAAAGCACGACTTTTAAAGTGACTTGATTAGTGCATTCTCTCTCTCATTAAATCCAGACCAATCTTTGCCTTGAGGATCCCCCTCACAGACGCTGCCCCCTTTTCTCAACACAACATAATCCACACAGGCACTCAGACGGTGACACACACTCATACATATATAATACACATACTTATGGTTGAGGCACAGCCTGATCTGCGTCCCATGTGCCTTTTCTCTGCCCAGGCTCACGTTTAAGCTTCTGGGTCTGAAGAAGAAGCAGTACTGCTCAGCGGTTTTTAAGTCTTAGTCCAAAGTTGGGGTGGGTGACGGCGGATGAGATGAAAAGCGCTGATACTGGGGGACTTGTGGCAAGGAACTGAAATGGCTGATGGCATAGGAGTAATGGCAATGAGGTCTCCATTTACAGTATCACAGTGGCAAGAACTGGAACACCAAGCTTTGATCTTTAAGTACATGATTGCGGGTCTCCCTGTGCCACCTGAACTTCTTCTCCCCGTTCAGAAGAGTTTTGAGTCCATTTCTAATAGATTCTTCAACCATCCCACTGGTATAGTGTATATATATAGTGTGTACATTTCATTTTCTTGGGCATGTGCTCTGTGGTGTTGGTTGAGATTTTTTTTCCTTTTTTTCCTCATTTACGCTGTTTAGATTTGTGAATCTTGTTTAACTCCACCGTATCTCCGTATTTTCCAACAAATCTGCGTTTATGTTCTATGATTACTTTTCCTTTCTTTAGTTTGATGGCCATTTTGTGTGATTTCATTATTTTCTCCTCCCTTGGCTTTTGTTTCTTATTAGGTTTTGCATACTTTTTGAACTTTTCTTCCAAAAGTTTTCAATTTAAGGGATACAGTTTTAAGTTTTTAATGCCTTTTCAATCTGAAAGAAATAGTCTGGAAATAGTCTTTTATGTCACAAATTTGGTCGGCTTCGAATACAAGATTCCGTTTTTGTTGGTGGGTTAAGCCTTACTGCATCAATTAAACGAGGTCTCATGTTCTTTAACAATTCTGGAAAAATCTTTGAAATTGAATATTTTCGCCTACTTTTGTATTTTGATACAAGCACATAACCGTTGTATTTTTCAATCTTTTCCTTTTTGGATTTTATGATTGTTTATATGAGAAGATTTGTCTGTCCAGGGGATTTGATTTCTTTTTATTTAGTATTTCTTTGGTGACCCACATGATCTTGTTTATAAACTTGGTGATGAAGTGCCTTTGTGACTTCCGCTATACTTTGTCTATGCCACACTGACATTGTGGATTCTAAATGTTAATAGAACTACTGATGGTTAAGGTTAGGATCTTTCATAGAATAGTGAACTCTCATGTTCTCACTGTCCCTGATCTGTATATTAAATAAAATCTATTCTATGCCTGCCATGCTCTTGATAATCAAACAGAGATCTTTTATGTTTGTGTGTCTCATTTTGAGCCTAATGTTTCAGTGGGTTATTACTCCTTGTATGGAAAGAAAGTGGATCCAGAACCAGGGAGATGCAGGAGAACTGATGGCAAAAAATGGAGGTGTTCAAAAGATGCCTATCCGGACTCAAAGTATTGTGAGCGCCACATGCACCGTGGCCGCAACCGTTCAAGAAAGCCTGTGGAATCACACACTGTGACGCAATCGTCATCACTGACTATCACTGATAGCAATAGTGGAACCAGAAACTTTCAGAACCTTCCATTACACGACTTTCAGGGTGCTGGCGCTGGAACTAACCAATCCCATTATCAGATGGACTCCATCCCTTATGCAATACCAAGCAGGTAACGCTTATTTTGCTGTTAATTGCGGGCAAATGCTGTCCTGCAACTTCATGTCATTCTACTAGTATAAAAACCTGATATATTTGCTATTTGAAATATCTTTTTATTGTATTAATTAGAGCATATTTGGGGTCTTCCTATGGTGGGCAAATTTCTCTTCCACGAAGTAAAATTTGATTGTGAAATATTGTAAAATTTCTCAAATTTCTGTTAAGCTCTGATCGTGG
This sequence comes from Erythroxylum panamense, assembly GCA_027123425.1. Classification (NCBI taxonomy): domain Eukaryota; kingdom Viridiplantae; phylum Streptophyta; class Magnoliopsida; order Malpighiales; family Erythroxylaceae; genus Erythroxylum; species Erythroxylum panamense. The sequence goes on along the minus strand of JAOTIZ010000002.1, from coordinate 12,123,293 downwards.
GCCCTTCTGTCTCCAGGAGTTGAGAGATATACAAAACCTGTCAAAAGCCATACTTATTTGTTTGTCAGTCGATGTCTTTTAGTCTGGTACTATGCATAAGCTTTTCTCCTTACAAACAATCGTCTGACTGCCATTAGAATTGAACTCCAGCTTGTCAATGGGTGCAATATCATGTATTGCACCAAAAAGTTTAGCGTGGAGGTTGCAGATATTTTAGTTCCTTGACTGTCGGGACTGTTGATAGAAAGTAAACTGTCAGTTTCTAGTAAATACTATTAAAATAATTATATCACATCTCAGGCTATGTCTGAAAGACTACTATAAAAATGGATTCCTTTGTACAGAAACTTAAGATATGCACGCATGTGTAACCATACTCTAACTTAATGCATTCCATTTCTATCCTATCCTTTTTGCCTGAAGTTGATTGGTGAAATAACATTGTAGAGGCCTCATTTCACCTTTTTGATTGTTTCCAAATCTGTTTGTTGATTGGTCCATCGGTTATCTGCAATACAGGTAAGGGGATGTTGCTTTTAGTTTTCTCCTTGGTTCAGGTTTCTGGGCCCTGATGTCTATGGTAGTTGTCATCAGAATGCATTGTGTTCACAGAGCCTTTTACAGTCTTTTCCGGGCCCTGCTTGTTTACTTTGCTTTTGCTGATAAATTTCCTTTCCTGACAAGCTTTCTAAAGTGTTTATTATATGTCAACTAGTGGCATTATTTTTGGTGCTTTGAACTGTCTTCAAAAGGTTATAATATCCTCTGTGCTTCCTTTTGATTCCATGTCTCTTAGATTTTTGTGCAGTAGACAAGCCCCAGGAAAGAAAAACTAGGTCCAACAATGTTGTCATGTGTATGGCTTCTACGCTTTACCGTGTGTTCACTACATAATCCAACTCTTAAATGGTTGGAGGAAAATGGACTTCCAATTGCCTACATGTTTCTTTCACAATCCTGTACCTTATAAATAATAAATTGCAAAGTTATTATCCTATTAGGCATCAAAATGCCTAGTTACTTATCCTTTTACCAGTTTTGCTGATAAAAACATATGTTTCCATGTTTTATCTGGAGAAATATAACATTTCTTTGATTTGAAGAGAGAGTTGCAGCACCTGGAGATTGTGTAGGGATTTATTTATTTCTCTGGGGGTGTATTGAATGTATTCTGACAATAATAACTCCTCTGCGTATTACTCTGAATGTGGATTGAAAAGGTTGGAAGTCTGATGTAGATACATCAGACAGTCATTGGAAGATGTGTGGGAGTATAAAAGTTTTGCAGTTTCATAATGTCAAAACAAAAGTGGTTCAATTTATCAAATTTTGTCATAATTGCTGACACCTTATTTGGTGGCAGTTCTCATCTCCTCCTTGATTTTGTTGAGAAATCTGTTTAGAATTTTACTTCTGTAGCTTCCATTCTACTCCTCTGATACGTGATTGAGGCTTGGTATTGAAACAATATGGTCAATTACTGGAGAACAGGTATGTTCAAGGTCTTAAGCATGGGGTTGGTGAACATAGCTTCTTCTCGGGAGGTTCAGGAAGCAACAAAGGTCTCCATATGGAGTCGCAGCTAGAAAAAGCATGGCCTCTGATGCAGTCCAGGGTTTCATGTTTGCCAGTGTCGAAATCAACTGACAACTCAACGCCGGAAGTGCAAGGTGGTTATAACCAGCGTTCTTTTTTGGGTGCTGAATTTGCAACTGGGGAGCCTGTGACTGTGAGGCAAGATGGTCAGCCTCTTCGACCCTTCTTTGATGAGTGGCCCAAAACTCGGGATTCATGGTCGAGCCTTGAAGATGATAGGTCCAATCAGACCTCATTCTCAACAACCCAGCTCTCCATATCCATTCCCATGACTTCATCGGACTTCTCCACACCAAGTTCAAGATCTCTACAGGGTGAGTATTCTAAATCCTGACCATCATTTTTGAGTGTAGATCTTTTACCTAATTCTTGTTTCTACAATAACACTGCAGATAACTGAGAAAGAGCATAGGGCCGGGGCCTCTGATGTTGTTGAAGTTTCTGTAAGACTCAGTGTCTGTGTGATATGTTTTATATTCCTTCAATGGCTATGTTGTTGTCTGTGTTATGTGTTTAGTCTGGAATAAAACAAACTCAGGAAGGTAGTTGGAGGGTGTGGATTTTGCAGGACCAAAGGGCAACATGACTTGTGATTGATTACACCTATGTATGCTAAATAAGATTAGCTCCTGGCTGTTGGGAGCATGTATGATGTCTCTACTTCCTTCTTCAAGAATACTAGTTACTTGGATATGAATGCCGCCTTTTTACTGTCTAGTTATTTCTTTCTAAGAATTATAAACCACCACGATTTATGTGCACAGGCCATTATTAAGCACATCTAGACTTCATGCATTGGCATTGCATATAATTTGTTAATATTACGTTTCGGGTGTACTTTAAAAGAAATATACAACTGTAAATAAATGGCTGTTTTGTAATTTATTGAAATCATGATTTTGTTTTTACTTTCTAAAAGTTAAAAGACAAGAATAGATCAGGGAATACAATTTGTTGGATCATTCTAGATGAGATGCAAAAACCAAAAAGAAACAGAAGTACGATTCACGTGGCGGGTTGGAGCTTGTTCCGGTTCACCACTCTCATCTAGTCATTCCAATAAAATTGAGTTTGAGGTTGAAATTCTTCGATATAGAATTGACCAACAGTCAGTAAAAGCAAAAGGATGGCATTGGTGACTTGGTGGGTGGCAGTAAAAAGTAAAACTGAAGGAAGCTCGTCAGTGCTTGGTTCTTAACCATATCCTGGTAAATGCGTTCTTGATTTCTAGCATGACGCCAGTAAAACTGTGCTTGGCCTAGGCATTGTTATCATGTCAAAGAAGAAGATTCAATTTCACCTAGCAACTCTCTCTCTCTCTCTCTATATATATATATGTATATAATATAAAAGTATACATCCACGATTGAGAATATTATTTTTGAATATAATTTTTTAAAAATTTATAAAATGATTATTTAATTTTTTTGTGATTGAAATTTAATTCTTTATTATGGAAAATATTTTAAATTTTTTTTTCAATTTACAACGTTAGGCTAATATTTTAACTTTTATTTTTCTGATATAACTTAATACCAATATTTAACATATTAATATTATTTTTTGTTTGGTACGGAATCTGTTACAAGTATTCTAATTTCAATACCGTTGTTCAGGGTTGGACATTAAATCAAACGCTCCCGAGCTGGCACCACCTAAATGTCTTGTTTGTGGCCGGTGAGGAGGACGGAAACCCCAAATGAAAGCAAAATACACACACAGATAAGGCTTTCAACTGCTTGATTCCTCCAATTACAACGTTTTAAAACTCTCTACTCTATAAACTTTCATTCCTTGCTAGATGCATGTATATTTGGACAATGCGGAATGACCAAACTTAAACATTTTTACTTTCTCCAAAGTACAAGTGAAATGTCGATACCATGCCATGTAGGTCAAATTGGCAAGTGGCAACAATCAATACACGCATGTACAATCACCTGGTAAGTCATTACAAACTGCAAGACTCCTTTTCCCCTTATTCAGTTTGCGGTTCTTAGACTACGACCAATACAATGATACTTGGCGTATCACCATTGCATATGGGTGCATCACTTTGAACTCAAACAAAGCCACCTTCGTATGTAATGAACACACTGATATTACTTCCAACCTTGCTCCCATTCATCCCAACCACTCCCCGAATACAAAACCAACAAGAATATCGGCAAAACAAATGGTCCTCTCGAAAAGTATAAGGAAAAGAGGACAGCGTAGCAATTTTGGTTGGATTATGCATCATCAAACACTTAAAAGCATGATACCTACAGGCACAGAGTATTTCAATTTTATTACAGAAGCACAATAATTATAAAGATCCAACTTAAGTGAATATAAGCTCTGACACAACATTGATATCTCACACAAACAACAATACTGAAAGCACACTGTTCCCATTTGCGAACAGAAAAATTCAATTCAAGAGGCATAACTCAATCTCAGTTATAAAATCATCCATACTACAACTAGTAAGCAATCACTCATTCTTTCCATGATGACGTTTCTTGCTTCTGGTTTCAAAACGCTTTGCTCCTCTCCCAACCCTTGAATCATCAGATTCATTGGCATCAGAACCAGATGCTGAACCTGCTTTCCTGCTCTTCCGTTTGTGCTGTCTATCAGAGTCTTCAGTCGAACTTGAATCTGATTCATCGGAATAGTGATTACTTCTTCTCCTTCTCTTCTCCCTCCTACTCTTTCTCTTATGACTTTGATGCTTCTCCTCTTCATCTGAGGAATCGTCCCTCTCCCTCCTACTCTTCCTTTTATGACGTCGACGATCCTCATCTTCATCTGAGGACTCATCCCTCTCCCTCCTCTTCTCCCTCCTCCTCCTCCTCCTCCTCCTCCTACCTTCATCCTCCTCCTCTGATTCAGTACTTTCCCTCTTCTTACTCCCCCTTTTCTTCGACCTTCCCCTCTTCTTTCTCTCACCAGCATCTGAATCTGAATCATCATTGTCCAAATCCACCCTTTTCTTTTCAGATGACCCAGACTTACTACTATTCTTCTTACCATGCCTTTCAGCAATAATCCTCTCAATCTCCGAATCAACTTCAGAATCAGAAGTTTCACTCTCTTCCTCCTCCTCCTCCTCACTCTCCTCTTTACTTCCCACTGCACTCTTCCCATTGTTCTTTATTTTATCCAACCCGGACAAAACTGCAGCCTGAACAGCTTCTGCATCTTTGCTCTTAATATCATCCTTAACACTCAGAAAGTTTCTACATTGGAAAGAAAGGTGGCCAACACGCCCACACTTCTTGCATGCACCACGAGCCTCATCAGTAGCAGAGCCAGTGATGCGGGCAAGGGCCAATAGGCCCTGGAAACTCTGGTATGCATTCTCAGCATCAGGTTCAGCAGTGGATGACTTCTGTTGGGATGAACTTTTGGAATCATCCTTGGTGGGAGCATATGGATCATACCCAATTGCGCTTTGCCATATTCCGTGCGTCTGGAGAGCAGCGCTACTGTGAACCCTATTGTTCGCAGGCATGCGAACCCTTCCCGCTGTAGCCGGCATCTTGAACAACAATAATCAAACTGAAACCCAAAATCCAACGCCGATAAGAAATTATCCAATACAAACTAAACGGTTAAAACTTCATTCGCAACAAAAAGAATTAAACTGTTTTGTCCAAACCATTCTATATTCACCCAAACAAATCTGGTCAATAACCATGAACCGGGGTTTTATCAAGCTTCGAATAAATCCAAACAGATCCCCTCTAAAAGAATTCAATCCATCTCGATGATGATGCCAAATTAAAGAGCAAGACAATAGACTTCAATTCAGGAACCCAAAATCTAGGGTTTTGGAGTCGTAGGTGAAAGAGAGAAAAATAACAGTACAATTCAAGCGGCAATAGATTGAAGCAAAATCAAACGTAACAGGTACAAAAGAGACCAGAAAGTAATTACCCAAAAACACGATATGCAAAACCCACAGCACGTTAAATCCAGAAGATCAAAGACAAAACGGGGTTTCCAACAACGGGAAAAGCAAAGAAACAGTAGATATTGACGTTTTTAAAACTTTGCTTCACCTACTTGTATTAAGAATCGGCAATCGACGACGGTTGATCACAAGCAGCGACAGGCACCAAGCGGCAGAGAGAATGAAGGGAATGGCCAAAAGTTAAAAAAAGTAATCGGCTTATCAATTATTTAATAGCTTTTAAGAGAGACTAGACTATATCGGTGAGGACTCAGGAGCGCACCAAACGGTTTGTTTCGCCTTTATTGTCAAAACGACACAAAAAAGGTTTTCCACGTAACAGATGGACTTCCTCGCCCTGCATTGTATGCTGACGTATTACATACTACTTTATCACACGGTTTACGGTTGTTGCGGAATTATACTTCCATTTGGATATAGGATTTCTGTCCAATTTGATCTCCGAAAACGACGTCTTTTTGTTGTATTGGCTGCAATTATATTAAATTCTTATTAAAAATTTCACTGTTATATATATATATATACAACCGATTCATATACAACATCTCTTCAGAGGGAAACACAACCAAACTCTATATATTAGCCTAACAGCCAGCCGATCAAGGTTCTTTAAGAGACTAAAGAGTGATCAGAATCCACATTCTCCAACTATGTGAATTAGCAAACCAAGCCGTGAGTATTGTGTTTGTGCAGCAAGAAGCTCTCTAGCTTCAGCTTCTACCTTTCTCCACCTCCTTGTTGAGGATATATCAACCAGAGTCATGCCTGGCAGCTTTATTCATGAATTCTATTATTCGCCACACTCACAGCCACTACCGCCTCCGCCCCCAATGACACTTTTAATGACGCCACCATCTTCCCACAACAGAGAGGAACAGAGGGAGATCGTAACTATCTGTGGACTCGTCACGGTGATAATAATATGCAGCATTTTCATGTTGTGGGGTGGTCGCAGAAGAGAGGGCATGGCAGGAAATCGTGACGTTGAAAGTGGGAGGGGTGTTGCAGGCCAAGAACAAGCATCGTCTGTGTCGGCTTCATGGGTACTACCGGCGATCTCGGTGCGGAGAATATCGGAGCCGGAGTGTGCAGTTTGCCTGGAGGCATTTGAGGAAGGAAATGAGTGCCTGGTAATTCCTGCTTGTAGTCACGTGTATCACAAATCATGCATCGATCAGTGGCTTGCCAATAACAGGCAATGCCCACTTTGTCGTGCCAGCGTCAATGGTGCCAAACAGGTAGATTAAATTTGATGAATTTCAGAAGTAAATGCAGTGATCTTTAATTGATTCCCTTATTTCTCTGCTGATTAAATTCTCCGCATCTGTCTTGTTTAAAGGATGAATTCTGAAATGTGCATAGTGATTGAATGGCTTCCAAAAAGACTAAACATAACTGAGAAATTGTCACGTTGCATGCCTAATCAATTCGGTCTTTCTTTTTTGTTGTTGTGTCTCAATCGATAATCCTTAGGTGGGTTACATTTTAGCTGACGATTCTTGGAGATGGCTTTTTCTGGATTGCGTGGTTTCCGATTGTCCTGAGAACTTCCCAATTTTGGGTTGGGAAATGTGTCGTTTACTTAATTTTATGTTCTTGGAATTTTGATTAACAATGCAAGTAAGCGCTCTTTCAATTATTATTTTTATACTAATCATATGTTTTATTAGTAAAATTAACTAACTATTAACAACTCAAATTACCGACTAACATGATTATAGTTTCTTACTCCCAACAGTACTATCGATTCTGAATACTGTGATCTTTCAAGGTTTCCTTGAGGAAAGCGTTCAGTTTTCATACTAGTAGGACTGATAAAGAATTGTAGATTAATAAGTTGATCGCCTTTTGCGGCTTGTAATATGGTAGCACTAAGAAGGTCTCTCCTTAATATGTCCAACATACTTGTAAAGCTGAGAATTGATGATCAAGCTGGTTGGCATAGGATTAGTCACCTAAATATAACTAAACTACAGCTGCTGCACGAAGTTTTAAATACGTGGCGCAACTCTCGACTTAATTACAAATATCTAAATATAAATATATTATGTCTTTTTTATAATAAATGTATAAAAATAAATTATTTTAAATTTAACAAATACTATATAAAAATTAATACAATTTTATTTAAGATTTTTACTCATTACTATCTATTAACTATAAGAGAGTTATTGATATCTGTATTTATTCACATAATTTATTAGATTAATGGAAATTAAACTAACTACGATCACTTAGTTATGATGAATATGATTATGTTTAAAAATATTTAAGTATTTTTTATATTATGTTGAAAATCTTTTTAAAATTTAAATTTTAATAACAAAATTTTGTTTATAAGTTCTCACTTTGATGAGTTCTAAATATCATGTTTACAGATTTGAACTCTTTCTCACATTAAATTATGTATTTTTATTTTTTCGACAAATATTAATTTCCATTACTTTAAAAACACTTTTCTTAAGTGCCCTTAATTAATAAGTAAAATGATAATTTTTAGATATAAATTATCATAAATAATAATTTAAATTATCCTTAAGCGAATGTGAATCATGTGATCATTATCAGAAAAAAGTAGACTTATAGGAGAAGCATTTTTGCTTTCAAGAAAAGAAAATCTCATTTTCCGAACAATCTTGAAGATATTGCTCAAAAGAGTTTTGAATTCCAATTCTACATAAAATTAGAATTCATATACTTAACTCCCCATCATAATAATAATTAAATATTACAATTATGTAATCCAGTTTCAGAAAAAAGAAGCTATAATAGTATTTTTCTACTTCGTCCAATTTTGAATATCCAGTTGCTACCATTACCACCTTCTAATTCTAGTACTACTATAGCAGTAATATTATCACTTGACATCTTTCCTTGTTGATAAAAAATGATATTCAATTTCATTAATTTCGTTGATATTGCACCAAGTACTTGGTGCTAATTATATGCTGTTTTTTCATTTGTTATTATCAAGACCAACATGTGGGGAACCAATCGGCGTACAAAATTTAACACAAAACTTCACGTACGAGAGTGCTTATCACCCATTTCAGTTCTTGAACAAACTATAACGACAATGATCAGAGTGATCATGTTTAGAAATAAGATTGATAGAACAAGTATGATGAAGGAACGTATTATGCTTTTCATGTATTCATATATAAGGTACATGGCCTTTTAATATACACTTTGTAATGTAGAAGATAAGTGTAAACAATATACAAGATAAGTATGTATAACAAATGAAAAGATTTGGATGAGAAACAGAACAATATAAGTAGTTGAGATTAAATAAGTGTTATCATCACCCATCAAGCTCAAGAGAGGAGGAGATAGTGAGCTTGTCTCAAAGTTGATGAAAGTTTGAAGAAGACAAAAGCTTTAATTGTGATATCGACAATCTGATCAAAAGAGGGAATGTGCTTGATAGAGAGAACTTTATCAACATCTAGATCTCGAACAAAATAAATATCAATTTTAATGTGCTTAGTACGAGCATGAGATATTGAATCCAAAGTAAGGAATGTAGCACTTAGATTATCACGCTAAAGAGTAGGTGTGAGGTGATATAAACCTTGTTCACCAAGTAGGGTGGTGATCCAACAAAACTGGACAGAAGCAAGAGCAATGCTTATGTGTTTAGCTTCAGTACTTGGGTGAGCAATAGTAAGTTATTTCTTGGCACTCTAAAAAATGAGGTTACATCCAAGAAAGAGACAATAACAGGGATCAATTTTGACCCAGGTTGATCGGGCCACGGACCAAAATTGTTCAGCAGAGCACAGGTCGGTTTAGCCTAGCTCTTGGCCCGATTGGAACTACAAAAACGATGTTGTTTTGTAATTTTTTTGAAAAAGTAAGGATGGGTTGGACCGAGCTAAGCCAGGAGCAGCTTGGGCCTTGCCTGACCCATTGACATCCCTAGATAGTAATTAGATGTAGAGTGATGATTGTTAAGACAACTGGCCCAATCAGCATCATAATAGACTTATCAGGATAGGGAGGTAGATTTAGTGAAATGAATTCTATGAGAAAGGGCGAACCACATGTAGTGTAGAATCCATTATACCATAGACTAGTGAATGTCAGTGGGACACTATAAAAATTGGGAAACTCTATTGACAACAAATTATATGTTAGATCAGGTAAGGAAAAGATATTGGAAAATACTAACAGTACTGCAATACTCAGTAAGATGAAATAGTGAAACACCGAGGATTTTAAAGAGAGGAAGAGATTGGGTGATAAAGGTATGGATAAGTTTGGATTTGTTAAAGTCTATGCAAAGAAGAAAATCTTAAGTGTATTGTGTTTGAGTAAGAAAGAGCCACAAGGAATGGTTTAAGCTTCAATTCTAAGGAAATAATGAAGTGGACCTAATTCTTTTATAGAGAAGGTGAAGTTGAGATCATGTATAAGCGTGGTAATGATAGAGATTGAAAAATCTTTGACCAAGATATCATCCACATAAACTAAAAGAAAGATGTTGCTATTAGGAAACCGGGTCTGGATCTAATCTGACCGCAGCGGAATAATCACAAAATTTCTTCGTGACTTTTGATTTCCCGAAAACCAAGATCTATTTAATTCTATAAAATGATTAACACGAATCAAAAGCAAGCGAAAATTTAATTTGTACTTTATTCCGAAGCTTGATTTGTCTTGATGCATCCCTCGAACCGTTTTCGAAACCGATCCGTCTCAACCACTGTAGCCGCACAAGTGTCCAGCCTCTAACGGTATCCACAGAATGAGTTGAGAGAACTCTGTAACTTTTACTTAGAGGGTTAAACATGAAGTGCTAGCTCCATAGAGCTTAAGCCTATTTATAATAAGCTTAGGACGTTTTAGTAATTTAATTAAAATTAAATATTAATTTTAATTAAACCTTAATTAGAATTACAAATAACTCTAATTAAATACCAATTATGCCCATATAAGAATCAATATCTCATATTGATCCTTA
>JAOTIZ010000002.1:12094574-12112670 GCA_027123425.1 Erythroxylum panamense | reverse complement strand
ACTTAGGTCATTGGTTCGGTTACTGTTCATACAGACATCAACAGTAACTTTCCAAGCCAAAATTCACCCTCTTAAGGATAAAATTAGCCAACACCTATTTCACACAAAAATGTAGCCAACAAGCCAAAGTTTCATTTGGCACAAACCTCACCTCATTTTCATAACCACACAATGAGTTATGCTCAAAACAGTACAGTAGGTCAAAAACCAATTTTCAGCTTTAATACTCAAATACACTTCCTATCATGCCAATTCAAATTCTACTACCATAAGCATCCCAATTGGACACACAATCAGTCCCTATATCATTCATACATTCTCTAGGAATACCTACCACAATTTGGCAGCACCTACCCCTTAAGTTATATGCAAGATTAGTCACCAATATTCAATCCAAATTCAAGCTAAACATTCATTCAATCCTACTACTTCATCAAGCCATACATAACATACCCTTATACCCAACAATTCCACCTATAATTCTCATCAAATTAATGCATCAATAATCACAATAAATGCCCCATAATTCCCATTGCATGCTTCTAACTACCAAGTCATTAAATTCATAAATCAAATCATAATTAAAGCTTAACAACACAACTTACCTAATTCAAGCTTTTCCAAATGAATACTCTAACTCTTCTCCAATTACTTTACTTCTTCACTTCTCATACACATGCACAACATCATCAACTTGAACACTTAAGGAGGAAGAAAAGAAGGGCAAGAGAGCTAGGAAAAAAAACAAAAGAAATTTCGATGGAGATGGAGAATAAGAGTAGGTTTTCGGATGAGATGAGTTTTAAGCAACTAAAGAGTTCTTTTCCTTCTTTTCTTAAGACAATAACCGAGGGAGCAATAGGCAAAACCAAGACAAGTAATGAGTAGGCATTAAATGAAGGGAAATGGTGGCAAGATAGGATTTGTCCAACAAGGAGAAGAAAAGTCAAAGTAATTTAACTAATAAACTTTAATCATTTAAGCCTAATCAAAAAAATTAACCCAAATAAACTCCAATGGCCCCAATTTAAATCCCAAAATAATATACCCAATAATGCAGTGCCATTGGATAAAAATTTTCGTTACCGAAAATCGACTGGTTCGCCACTTGACGATTTTTTCGGTCCGGGAATTTTCTCCAGAAAATTTCAAAAAAATTCCTGAAAATCCCTTAAAATATAAAACACTCAATGACGCACTCAGAATAATTTTTCAAACCCAAGAACCACGTGAATCACACTAAAATTACATTAGGCACGAAAACCGGGAATGTCATGTATGCATGTACAATAATTTCATGTGCACAAAATTCACTGTGTACTAATACTAGTATGCATGAACAATACTAATTAATCCCTATCAATCTCATCCTATAAAAATTTACTATTTTACCCTTCCTGTCATGGGTGGGATGTTACATTTTTAAAAATTTTGAATGAGTTTAAAATCATCAATACCCATTATTTTCCAAAAAGCATTTTAGTCCAATAATTTTAGATTACCCGAATTATATTCAAACATCCTCTATTTTGACTCGTTTAAGTTCCTAGGGACTCCAATCCTAATTTGGAGCTTTTCATTGTATTTCAAAATTGTTTAGTAACCTTGTAGGTTGCCCGGAAGAATTTTTGGATTGAATCTAGAAATCAGTGAGAAAGCATCCAAAATTCATTCAAAAGTGTCACCTAAACCTTCAAAACACATTTCGGGGCTTTTCAAGCTCGTTCGGACTCATTCTGTAGCTTTTCGAAGTTGTTTTGAAAAATTTCTAGTTGATTCTAGAACCATCCCTAGTCTATCCGTGATCTTCATTATAACCTCAATAATACATTTAAATGCTTAAATTAATCCAGTATATCATAAATAGAGCATACTCTATAAAATGCATTTACAACACGCTACTCAGCACCATAATTGAAATAACATATTACAATAAGTCTTTTCATTCTCTTCCTCCTTATTTATCCTTTATTAGCTTGTTGCGAGTCAAACAGTCTTATGCTCTCTAAGTCTGGCTTTACCTAAGGATCCTCTTCCTTTGTTTTCTTCATCCTCCTTTGTGATCTTTTGCAACACTAAAGATGAAGTTGTCTTCTCTAGCATTAGTAAGCTTTACGATTTCTTGAGCACTAGGTCACCTCTCTTCTCCGTTCTTCTACTTTTCTAGTTTTTTGCTTTTTGTTTTTTTATTTCATTAATGATGGTGAGGATTTATAAAGCCAGGAGGTGAGAGGTATAAACTGTTTTTGAAAGGTAACCATAAAGAAAGGCATTATTAATATCGAGTTGATAAATAAACCAATTATGAGAGTGAGAATGATACAAATGTCAGTGGTTTTGATAACTGGATTAAAGTTGGTAGTGTAATCAACTTTTAGGGTTTGATAATATGCTTTGGCAACAAGATGAGCCTTATAACACTCAAAAGAACCTTTAAGATTTTATTTTATCTAAAAAAATCGATTTACAACTAACAATATTGGTGTTGGCTAGAGGAGGAATAAGAGTTTACATGTTATTGTGATGGAGAGCACTAAACAATATTAGTAGTTGAGAACGATGTGTGTCCTAAGGCATTTGCTTTGTAAGTACAAGGAGGCCAAGAAGATTGATAACCATATGTACTATGATAGATACATGAAAGTGAAAGGTAATGTCTTCAAGAATAAGCATATTCTTATGGAAAGCATTCACAAATCAAATGCTAAGAAAACAAGAAAGACAATTTTGTAACCATATGTACTATAATATATACAATGAAAGTGAAAGGTAATGTCTTCAAGAATAAGCATGTCCTTATGGAAAGCATTCACAAATCAAATGCTAAGAAAACAAGAAAGAAAATTTTATCTTATTAGTTTGAGGCTAAGAGGTTTAAGAACAATGAAGGTAGGGAAAGAAAAATTTCTAGATGAGAGAAATGATGGGCTTAGGGACTAGGAGGAGGTGATAAGCTAGTATCTATTCTAACTGTTATTGCATCTCAACCAGATAAGAATTTAAAGAAATCTAAGAAGTAATGCCTTTGCTAACTTCTTTAAATATTTGGTTGAATATTCATGGCATAGAACGTTGTATTAAGGTTATTGGTAGCATATGAATAGCCAAATTGGCAATTTTGGGATTTAAAGTATCAAAAACGACAATGTGAAATAATGTCCCCATTTTCAATAGAATTGACATTATGTAGGTAGTTTATTTTAATTGGACTTGTTAAAAGACAAGTTGTTTCAAATTTGTGTCTAATATGGAGATTAGGCCTTGATAAAGCAAACACATGCAAGAGGGGCTGAATTGTGTGTAATAAAAAATTTAAAGTACTTTCAAATCTATAAGATCATGCTAAACAAAATAAATTTATAAATAAAAGGGTCCTATAAACTTTAGAAAGGATCCTATTAATGCTCAAATAGAAAGGAGTCAATTAATCGAAAAAAGCTTGCTAATGCTCAAAATGATAGGAGCCTTTTTTTAATCGATAAGAGCCTATTAGCGCTAAAAAAAAGGAGCCTGCTCAAATTTACAAGAATCCTCTTGCGATATAAAAATAGAAGGAGCCTACTAAAAAATTGAAGGAGCTTCTTAAAATCTAATAATGCAGAAATTTAAAAGTAAGGAAGAGAGAGAAAATAACACAGTAGATTTATACTAGTTCGGCTTATAACGAAACCTAGGTCCAATTCCTAAGTATTCAACTTGAGTATTTCACTATAAAAACTAAGTAGTAATTTGAAGAGCCTCTTCAAGCTCACAAGTATCTATTTTTCAAGGTTCTTCAACCTTCCACATTAGTAGTATTTGCGAGTCTCTATAAGCTCTCAACGAATGACAAAATAATTTGCTCAATATGAGCTTCAATGATCACTCTCTCAAAAGAATTTTCACTTTCTAGAACACAAGAGATTTGATAATGAAATGAGTTTCAAAAGTGTTGATACTGTGAATGTATATAAAAAATTTGGCTTCCTTGATTTTTCTATATGTATATGTATATGTATCTCGCAAATGCAGTGGTTCTTCCTTTAGTAGACTATTTTCTTCAGCTAGTCGTTGCTTAATCTTCAATATTATCTCTGCCAAAATCTTCGATATATAGACATTAAGAAGAACGTTATGTCAAGGCTGAATTAGTAAGATCCTTACGGATGTTATGGAATCATTTCTAAAAAGGCAAGTTTATAAAGAAGGTTCCTACAAAAAAGAAAGCAATTATTCAATGATTTTATTTGCTTTTAAGAATTATATTGTTGCCTATATAAGGAAATAAATCCAATTCAAATTTTAAAATATTATATAGTTATCATCAAAATCATTAATTATAAACCTTGAGCTAACAATCTCTCCCTTTTTTATGATGACGAACAATAATAAATATATTTTCAAAATTCAAATAAAGAATAAAGGGTTTCGAAAGATACCTGCAAACTTTACTCGTAGTTATATTTAGAAGGAGTCTGACTTCTAAAAGAAGTTGCCTATCGTTAGTTTATTATAGATTAAAAATATTTCAGCAGAATATATTATCAATGGCAAATATACCATCAAAGAAATATTGATTCAATAGCAAATATATCATCAAGGCAAAGTATATCATTAATTCTCTCCCCCTTTTTCATTATAAAAAAATGAGGAAGAGTGACTAAGGCAACAAATAAGATCATATGCATGTAAGAACAGACCAAACAAAAATCAGAGACATTAATTAGATGTTTTTCTAAGCAACAATTGCAAGTCATGAATTTGTTTTTTCATGTTGGCTATTTGATTGCACATGTGATCTTGATTGGAGAGAATTTCCTTCAGATGTTGAAGGATCACATCATTGGAGCTCTGGAGAGCAACAGGAGCTAACTGTTGTATGGTAGGAACTAAAAGATTTGCTACTCTTCTGTCTTATTGTTTACCCACACATTGTCCTTTAGCATGTAACCGAATTGGTAGGGAATTGAAGAATGGAACTTTGCAGGTTCATACCAATTCAGGTTGTCAAAAGGCACTCCAAAATAAGCAAAAATTTTATTTAACAACATCCCATATGGTAGGCCACTAGTGGTATTCTTGTGACTTCCCTTATCCACCATAAACTTTATAATCATCATTGGGAGGTTCATCTTATTACCCTTTAAAAGGTTGTAGACCACATATGTACCTAGAAGGTTGCATCTTTCTACTGAGCTACTCGGAAAAATTGAAGTAGCCGAAATGGAAGCAAAACATCTTGGTAGTAGTTTCAAGTGTTTACACTGAGGTCTCCCTTCATGGGCTCTTTTAGAATGTAGACATATAAAGTCCATGGCCTCTCCCATATCAATGTCAGCAGTATCCCATTTGTGATAGGGAATGTCAGTCCTACCAACTGGAATTACACTTAAAATGTTCCCCAAGATTTCCTCTGTAACTAAGATCTCGCACTCACGTGAGATGATTGTCGGCTTCTCATCAATTTCTTCTCTTCTAATGTGTGTGTAAAAACATCTTACTAATTCATCACACACTATTTTGTCCAAATTTAAAAAATTTTCCCAACCAACAGTAAGAAAGAAGGGTGTGATGAGGGTACCGATATCATTGAATAGGTTGGGAGGCAAGATACGTCTTGCTACCACCTTTCTTTTCTTGTAGCCCATCTTGTACCTTGCTTCAGCTTCCTTCGACTGGAACAACTTTATCAGAGCTGAAGATTTTCCCTTCTAGAGTACAGTGAGTTTCTTTGATTTGTTTCTCTTGGCTTTAGGGATTTCTTCAAAAAAACTTTCATTAAACACTAGTTCATCCCTAACAATTTGTTCCTCAGTCTTTTCTTTGACTAAAGGCACTTTGCCTTTTCTTATTTCTTCTCCCTGATTCTTCTTCTTCTTCCTTTTATGTCTTAGCAGTTTCTTCTTGTAGAGCTTATTTTGTGATATTTTCTCTAGTCCACGGTCTCTTTAATAACAAAGATGGTATTTCATTTGGTCCATCATTGTTTACATCCTAGTGCATTTCAAGCACTTTCTTATCCTTAGGATCAGTTTTAGGAGTAGTAGATGGAGGAGTAGTGGAAGGAGTAAGAGTGGTTAGAGTAAGAATGGGTATATGAAATCTTACTTTTCTTGTTTGCTTCCCCTCACTCGAGGATTCTTCTACTTCTTTTTCTTCTTCCTCTTCTTCTTCTTTTTCGTTTTCTTCTTCTTGCTCTTCTTTTTTTTCTTTTTGTCTCTCTTCTTCTTCTTCTTTCTCTTTTTCTTCGTTTTTCTCTTCTTCTTCTTCTTCTCCACTGGAGTCAGAGACAAATTGCTATCCGGTTGAAGGTTCATTGTTTTAAGAGGCGGAGTCTGAGTCTAATTCTATGGAAAGCATAACCAAAATTTTCCTTTTTCTTTACTTTAGAGTTTCCTGAAAGGGTGTTTCTAAAATTTGGGGTTTAGAGAAAATATAGATAGGTTCAGTAAGAGTATTCAGAGGGCCTACTATTGGAGATAGAGAAGAAGACTCAGAAGTGAGCATTTGTTTATGGCTAGAAGTTGAAGCATTGGTTTTTTTTGTGTCCTTTTGATTTAGTTAGTGCCATTGTAAGAACGATGGGCAAGGTTTAGAATATTTCAGATGAAAGCAGAGAGTTAGAATGTAGTGAGTAAAGAGTGGTGCTTCGAAGAACAATGAGGAGAGTAGAAGAACGAAGCTTGATTAAGGAGTGCTAAACAATTTTTTAGTGTTGATTTAGAGTGAACAAGGATAGTCGTACAAGTTAAAAGAGGAAGTGGATCGTTAGCATATCTTCTGTCAGTCTCGTACAATTGTTTGTCAGAATTGTGCATGCGTTTGTTTATATGCTAAAATGATGCCATGAATGACTTCCTTTTTAGAACACGTTTATACTTCTCTGTTAAACTGAGAGGAACCTTCTAAAGTGGAAGGAGCTTACTACTAGGAGTTCTCAAAACTGAGAGGAGCCTTCTAAAGTAGAAGGATCCTGTTAACGTATACAGAGAGAAGTAGCATAGAAAATTCATACAGATATAATGTCAAATGGTCTGCACATACCAAGCTCTTTTCTTAACATGCAAAATTTATCTTTATAGAGTGGCTTAATGAAGATTTTAACTACTTGATTTTCAATATTAACATGCAAAAGATCAATGGTACCTTCTAAAATATGATCTCTAAGAAAATGATGTTTGATTTCTATATGCTTAGTCTTAAAATGATGGAAAAGATTTTTCGAAAGATTTATTACATTAGTATTATCATATAATATAGGAGTATGATTAAAGTTTAGAGAAAGATCCTAAAGTTGATGCTTCATCCATAAGATTTGAGTATAACAGCTAGCAGTTGCTATATATTGCGCTTTAATTGTTGAAAGCGTTGTGCAATTTTGTTTCTTGCAAGACCAAGAAACTAGACATCCTTTAAGAAATTAACAGTGACCACTTGTGCTATTTCGAACGAATTTATCACCTACATAATCTGCATCACAATATCTAACTATGTTCAAAGAATCAAATTTTGGATACCATAATCTAAAATCTATAGTTCCTTGAAGATATCGAAAGATCCTTTTGATTATTTGAAGGTGGTTTTTTTGTGGATTTGATTAAAAGCGTGCGCAAAGAAACACACTAAGCGTAATGCCTAGTCTAGAGATTGTAAGATATAGTACTGACCCAATCATTCTTCTATACTTTGTTTCATCCATAGCCTTAGCTTCTTCATCCTTATCAAGTTCAGTTCCAGTATATATAGGAGTACCCAAAGGTTTAGCATTCTAAAAGTGATATTTCTTGATGAATTCCTGTGTATTTGTCTTGAATAATGAAGATTTCTTTTTCTACTTTCCTAATTTGTAATATGAGGAAAAAGGATAATTCTCCCGTCATGCTCATTTCAAACTCCCCCTGCATCAATGCTGAGAATTCTTCATAGAAAGACTAATTAGCAGCACCAAATATTATGTCATCAATATATATTTGTACTATGAGTAAATAATTTTCCTTTTTCTTAATGAATAAGGTTTTACCTACCTTTCCTCTTTCAAAGTTATTCTCAAACAGAAAATTACTTAACCTTTCATACCGTGCTTGAGGGGCCTATTAGTCAACTTCATCACGTAATCAGGATGGTTTTCATCTTCAAAACTTGAAGGTTGCTTAACAAACACTTCTTTGCTAATATATCTATTTAAGAAGGCACTTTTGACGTTGATTTGGAACAATTTGAAGTTTCTATAACATGTGAAGGCAAGTAAAATTTTTATTGATTCTAGTCTAGCAACATACACATAAGTTTAATCAAAATTTATACCCTCATGTTGATTATAACTTTGAGCTACAATTCTAGCTTTATTTCTTACCACCTTACTATTTTTGTAGAGTTTGTTTCGAAATACCTAACAAGTTCCAATGATTGAAATTTTTTTACGAATGATGTACTAGATTCTAAACTTTGTTTATGTCAAACTGATTTAAACTCAAGGTTGTCTTTCCCATTATTTAGAACGAAACATATACAACCAAATGCTCAAAAGTAAGCAACATTCGGTTTTCTTACTTTCCATAACTCATAAGGATCTTTTTCAGAATAAGTCTTATAAGGAACCTATTGAGTATGTAACAAGCAGTGGATACTGCTTTTATCCAGTAACCATTGGATGGGCCACTTTCACACAGCATTGGCGTGGCCTTATCAACTAGGGTCCTATTCTTTCTCTCAGTGATACTATTCTGCTGAGGAGTCCTCGGGCATGAAAAGTTATGAGTCATATCGTTATTATCATATAAATCTTTAAACTTTATGTTATCAAATTCTCCTCTATGATCGCTTCGTATTGATGTAATGCAATATCCTTTTTCAATCTAATTTTTTTTGCAAAACTTCTAAAAAATTTCAAAACCATCATCTTTATTTGATAGGACGTAAACCTATGTAAATATGGAATAATCATCTACTAAAACAAAACCGTAATGTTTACCACCAAACTTTGGGTCCTAGTGGGACCAAATAAATCCATATGCACAAGTTCAAGCGGTTGTTTAGTAGAAAAAATATTTTTAGGAGGAAAGTTGCTTCTAAGTTGTTTAGCTTTTAAACAAACCTTATAAACCTAATTACTTTCAAACTTTAGGGTAGGTAGTCCTCTTACTAACTCAATTTAGGACAATTTTGATAGAGTGCTCATACTAGTATATCCAAATCTTCTGTGCCAGATAAGTGAATCATTTTCTAGAGAAACAAAACACTTAACACTTTGTAAAGACATGTCTTTCAGTTGAGCACAGTATATGTTCTGAATTCTAGGACCAACGAATACAATATTATCATTATAATTATCAACTATTTCACAATGAGATGCATAGAAAATGACTCTATAACCTTTGTCACATAACTGACTTACGCTTGATAGGTTATGTTTTAAACCATCAACATAAAGGACATTATCAATGGAGGTGGAGATAGAATCACCAAATTTACCAATTCAAGTGACCTTTGCTTTATTTTTATCAACGAAGAAAACATTGCCTCTGTCTTTTCTTTCAATATAATTGAAATGTGATATTTCACCTGTCAATGGTCTAGAACAACCACTGTTGATTATCCATTAAGTTTCTCTTGTCTCCGTTTTGAAGCATGTCTGCAGAAAAAAATATTATCTCATTTTAGGTACCCGAATTTTTCTGGGTCCTTTCAGGTTAGTAGCTTGACCTTTTGATCTCCAAATATACATTTGAGATAATTTCTCCATTTTACGAAAGTTACAAAAATGACTAATGTGACCATATCTACCACAGTAGATACATAAAATAGATGAGTGAGAACTACTATAATTTCTACCATATATCAGATTCTTGTTGTTTTAATTATAGGTATTGTTGGATTCAACAAAGAAATTCTTGTATGGCCTAATATTATTGTTTTCACTGTAACTTATTATAGCCTTATCAAAAATTCAATTACCACTACCAAGTAGTGCATCAAGATTGTTCCTTCCATCAAAGAACTTTGCAAGATCTTTTTCTAGAGATAAGATCTTCCCTACACATTTCTAGAGATAAGATCTTTCCTACACATTTCTCTCTCTCAATGAACTTTTTCTTCTAGCTATCTCACTTTATCAGAGTCATTCTCAAGCAAAGTATTTTCCAGCTTAGCTATTCTTTCTTCCAAAGCTTCCTTTTCAACAATCTTTTGCTTATAATCAACTTCAAAAGACATATTTTTGGTCACCAAACTCTCATTTATAGATTTTAATGATTTAATCTTACTCTTCAGAGATGCATCATTGTTCTTTGACTTCTCAACTTCTTTGAAATACTTCACTATTAAATTTTTTTAGGGACCATACAATTCATGATATATATTTTTCAATTCATCAACTTCAATATCAGAGTCAGAATAATATACCTCATCATCTCCTAATTCAGCCATGAAACAAACTTTGCTAACTTCTTCTAGTTTTTCTTCTTCAAAAGTTTCAGAAACCTTATCTGACCAGCTACAGTCATCGCTTGCTTTATAGGTTTTTTGTTCTCTGACTTGTCCTTTTGAAGAATAGGACATTCAAGGATCGTGTGTCTAGGCTTTTTATAGTTATCGCATATGATTTGACTATTTTGTATATTGTTATTACTGTTGTTGCCTTTTGATAGGAACTTGTTGTTCCCAGCTTTCTTATTTTCTTCTGGTTTCTCCATCAACTTCTTTTTATAGAAGCATGCATATTTCCTAATCATGAAATTGAACTTGTCATCTTCATCTATTTACAAATCAGTGTCACTTTCATCACTATTTGATTCATCTGTTGCTTTTAATGCCATTCCTTTTTTGTAGGAAGATCCTTCGTCTCGACTAAGCTCAGTTTCATGGATCATCATATTTCCTCGTAGCCAGTCGAGTGAAACAATGTCTAGATCCTTTACAGTTTTTAGAGCTGTCACCTTAGGTCTCCATTCTTTTGGTAGTGATCTTAGATTTTTTTTACGAGCTCATCATTGGTATATATCTTTCCTAAGTTCTTTAAGGTCATGATGATATTGTTGAACCGTCAAAAAAATTCATCTATGATTTCTCTCTATTTTATACCAATAGTCATATTGATGCAATAAAAGGATTATTCTACGTTTCCTTACATCATTCGTTCCTTCAAAGGTGACTTGTAGTTTATCCCACATTTCTTTTTTTGTAGAGCAATAGGATATCTTCTCATATTCTTCTGGAGATAGTGCACAAATTAGAAGATGTTTTGCTTTAATGTTTAGTTGTGCATTTCTTCTTTCAGCATCAAACCATACTTCTAAGTTTTCTATAGCGGTAAGTGTAGCTCTAACTTTGATTGCTTACCAGACTTCAATATCTAGAGATTGAAGATAGATTGTCATTCTCTCTTTCCAGTATGAGTAGTTACTTCCATTGAATTAAGGAGGCTTTGAGACATATTTTCCTTTAAGGCTTTTCAAATTGTTTGCCTTGATCTATCAAGTGCTATAAAATACAATAAATATGAAACCTGGCTCTCATACTAACTGATAAAGCAAACACACGTAAGAGGGGGGTGAATTGTGTGTAATAAAAAATTTAAAGTACTTTTAAATCGACAAGATCCTGCTAAACAAAATAATTTTATAAATAGATGGGTTCTATAAACTTTTGAAAGGATCCTGTTTATGCTCAAATAAAAAGGAGCCAATTAATTGAAAGGAGCCTACCAACGCTTAAAATGATATAAGCTTTTTTTTAATCAATAAGAGCCTATTAGCACTAAAAAAGAAATTAGTTTGTTTAATCGATATGAGCCCGTTAACTTTTAAAAGAAAACTCTTGCAATATAAAAACAAAAAGAGCCTATTGAAAAATTGAATGAGTCTTTTGAAAACTAATAATGCAAAAATTTAAAAGTAAAGAAGAGAGAGAAAATGACTTAGTAGATTTATACTAGTTCAGCTTATAACGAAGCCTACATTTAGTCCCTAATTATCCAACTTGAGTATTTCACTAGACAAATCAAGTAGTAATTTGACATGCCTATTCAAGCTCACAAGTGTATATTTTTCAAGGTTCTTCAACCTCCACAGTAGTAGTATTTTGCTAACCTCTATAAGCTCTCAACGAATGACAAAGTAATTTGTTTAATGTAAGCTTTAGTGATCACTCTCTTAAAAGAATTTTCATTTTCTAGAACATAAGAGACTTAATAATGATATGATTTCTAAAAGTGCTAATGTTGTGAATGTATATCAACAATTTGTCTTCCTTGATTTTTCTGTATGTTTATGTATCTCACAACTACAGTGGTTCTTTCTTAAGTAGGCATTTTTCTTCAACTAGTCATTGCTTAATCTTCGATATTATCTCTCTTGAAATCTTCAATATTTAGACGTTAACAAGAATGTTCTGTTAAGGTTGAATTAGTAAGATCCTTTCGAATGTAATGGAATCATTTCTAAAAAGGTAGGTTTATAAAGAAGGTTCTTGTAAGAAAGAAAGCAATTATTCCATGATTTTATTTCCCTTTAAGAATTATATCGTTGCCTATATGAGGAAATAAATCCAATTTAAAATTTTAAATATTATATAGTTGTCATCAAAATCGTTAATCATAAACGTTGAGCTAACAGGCCTGAATGTGAGTATGAGGATGCTAATGAGTGAATTATAAAGGAGCCTGGTTAGGTGAGTCATTAGATTACATAGACTATTAAAGATGTCAGCCTGCCAAAAATTTTTCCCAAATTGATTAGGGCTTTGCCACTGTCTAAGGGAATGTTGTCCTCTTCTAGCTGTCCCTTCCCCTCTGTTATTCACTCCATATGTGTGGCAATCACCATTAGAAGAAGCGATGAAGTTGGTGTTCAGTGGTTGTGGTGAGTTATAGGAGAGTAATCACTATTTATGAAGGAGAAGTTTAGCCTTTAAATTGGAAAAGGTGACGATCGTTGTTTGTTGTTTGATTGTAGTGTTGAAAGACTTATATTCAACTGGTAATCCATTTAAAATGAACATAACAAGGTCTTCATCTAAAATCTCATCTCTAATGGCGACAAGCTCATCTGTAGTTATGAAGACGATAGAGAGAAAGTTGATGATGGTTTCAATGGAGGAGAGATCTACGAGAAGCTGTTTGTTGCATAAAGTGTTCTTTAAGCCCTACCTAATGTTCTCAAGCAGCCTGGTGATTGAGTGTAAGGCAAGTGATGGAGCTTGCAACTGATGATGTAAGAAAACAATAAACCAATTGATAAAGTTTTTTCCACTTAATGCATTTGGGAGATTGGATTAAGGTGTCAACTGGTGGTAGTACCATACTGTCAACATAGCCAATCGAATCGAAAGTGATTAGAATGGATCGAATTTGATTTTTCCATACAAGATAATTTGTAGATTCAGTGATGTGGTTAGAAAATTGGTAATTTGGTTGAATGGTAACATAGGCAGATTGTGTTATAACATTTTTGTTTTTATGAAATTCCTATTGGCTTTTGTGATATTGATTTTGCTGGTCGTGTAATGTTCTTCAACAATACTGTAGGTTGATATGAGGGATTATATGTTTAGTGTTATATTCATCTGTAAGGTATATGACTTTTTAATATACACAATGTGAGGTAGAAACAATGTTTTAAAAACTGGACCAAACGTTAAACCTGTCGAAGGAAAGGTTTAAGGTTTAAAGGTTCAACCGGTAATGAACGGCTATAAAATCGGTATATAATAAATAAGAAGTAAAACTTATAAGAATAAATAAAAATAAAATATTTTATTAAAATAAAAAATACACCAATGTCTATTATTATATAATGAATTAATAATAAATAAATATGAGTATAATATAAATATTAAAATAACAATAAAAATCAAAATTATATTTCTGAAGGAGATTGTGTCTCATCATCATCTAAAGCTCCAAATTCTTCAATGCTATTTAAAGATTCGTAAACTACGCTTTCATCTAAAGTATTTACATCAACTTCTTCAACTGCATTAAAATAAATTATAAATTAGTAATGTATAAAATTATTCTCAATTGTAAACTAGTAATACAATATAATTTTAAGTTAAATATGATCAAAATAAGATATGAATTGACCATCAGTAGATGTTCTTAATTCATTAGTTGTGACAAATGCATTTTCTTCATAAATCATCTTTTCAAGTTCATTATAATCAAAATCAGGCGATGATTCTTCTTCTTCTTCAATCCAAAAATTAGTATGTTCAATACAATCAATATCAACTAGATCATATGTTCTCTTCTTACTAAACGATCTGAATACATAATAGAGAAATTATAAAATCAATAATAAAAATAAAATTATTGAAATAAAAGAAAAACTATAAAATAGTAAAATACTCGTTCTTTATTCTCATATTATAAGTAACGTAAACAAAGTCATTAAGTCTTTGATGTTCTAAACGATTTTGAAACCCCTTTCGCCTAAAAAGGTTGGGACAGACAAATTAAATTGAGAGAAGAGAGAGAGAAAAGATAAAGTGAGCTGCAAAAGTCAAGTGAGGGGAAAGAAGTAAATGAAGTACTAGTTGTGTAATATCCCATGTTCGGAGCTAGACCTCAGAATTGTGAACTGAGCGTACTGTAGAGTGCATTGCATGCTTATGCATCATTGTATATTCACACATATGTGAATATTTATTGTTGATATATTTAAAATAATTGTTCATACATTCGTTGACATTTTTCAGGTATAATTGACTGATTGAGGCGATTACAATGTGAATTGTCAATTATTTATGTTAAAAATTTAATTGGAGACTATTAGTATTATTTTGAAATTTTTGGTTGCGTGAAACGTGGACTGATTAAATTGATGACAAATAACCTATATGCATGTGTGACATGTGGGAGCATAAAAATAGTGACAAATGTCAAGCCATGCAAGAGAACACATAGTTACGTGTTTTAGACTCCTGCAGCTCTCTTCCTCGTTGTTCTTCACCGGGACTAACATTGTTATCAAATTTACTTCTGGTTTTACCAAACATCGAGCATCAAGTTTTAGTGATTTTTCTCTCCGTTGGCAATATTACTGAATCATGTAAGTAAATCTAATGATGTTTTATAGTGTTCATATATATACATGCATGAGAAGTTTAAGCAGTATAGTTTCGGTGAATAAATACAATGAAAGACTTCGATGAGGAACTTAATTTGTTAAGGAATGAGCAGTAATTGTATCTAGAATTAAATTTGAGTTTATTGGGTGTTGTGAAGTTGTGAACTGCTGAAAGAATGAAAATACAGTAGTGAGAGAAAGCTTGTGTGAGGTTTCGGTTAGCTTTCATATGACTTGTTTTGAGATTGTACTGGATATAGAAAAGATGATTCATGTATAGATGTATTAGTTGGAAAGTATAAGAAATGGAAAATCTGGAAAAAAAATGGAAGAAAGATATAAAAACTGGGTTTCGTATTTCTAGAAAAATGAAGAAGAGAGAAAGTCACGATTGTGCTTCTGCATGATTGTGACTTCTCTAAGGAGGAATGTCGCGATCATGTCGGTGCACGATTGCAACTTCCATGCTTTCTGAAGAGAGATAATTCTGAACTTCCTTTGCTCCTTTTGTTATAACTGTTTCTCCTGATATCCAAATGACATGAGACTTGAATCAATAGACTCATAACACATTATTCTACCTCTCCATAAAATTAATAGCCTTTTGAATTGATTTGAAAAAGATTGATTGAATGAAAGTGGGGGAATCTGTTGGAATAGTATGAACTGGAATATTTTACTAAGCATACTTCGGTATTTTGATTATATCTTGATCTGTAGAGTTCCAAAATGGATAATTCTTAATTCAAATGAAATTAGGGACATAAATCTACAATTTTCTTGAAGAGGTCAAATTGTAATTCTAGTTTTAAGAATTCCAAAATCTGTTCTGAAATTGAGTTATGAGTTCTGTTATAGATTAAGAACAGACTAACATATTTGGAGTATAAATTTCAGTATATTGAATCAAATTGAATGATCTTAGTGTCAATAGCAACCTAAGATGCAGAGGAACAATTGTCTAGAAGGAAGTGTTATTTAAATACTTCATTTTCTTGATCTTAATGATCAAATATAGTTGTCCCGAATGGAATGCTTTCAGAAATAGTTGAAATAGAGAATGAGTGATTGAGTTTTAATACAATTGGAGTACAATTGTTTTTATTGTATATAGACAAGCGACTAAAGCAACCGCTTCCAAATATTGCCGGAACATCAAGGCAATAGGCTTAAGGGAGCAACTGTGAATGAACTAAGATGGTCTCACTTTATTTGTTTTGTATTTTAATGAACTGTATTACTGTCCCATTGAACTGTGCTGAATGTGTATTGGATTCCGGACAATATTTGTCCAAGGTTTTTTGATACAAGGAAATTATATTGGAAGTCCTATTTGTAAGTAAATGCGATTGCCTATATGATTTTCTGATTCTCAACTGAAAAGTTGAATGCTGAGCTTAGTCCGATGATTATCGTTACTGTGACTAATACTGTGACTGTTATACTGTCATAATACTTGCTAATGAAAGTCATTGAATTTGATTACTGAATTGTGACATGCATTTCATTCCAATGCATGAAATATAAAGGATTTGTGACTAATGTTGCTCTTGAGAATGAGACTGAGATTGTTACTGAAAAAAGCATTAAGCTCTCATATATGTGATTAAAGCCTATGGCTTACTATGATCAATAAGCCCTGTATTCGCAATGGATAAGGGATTGACTGACTGACTGAGCCCAATGATTTGGGATACTGTAAAATGACACAGTCACAATAATATAAAAACAAATGTGAGTCTCATACATATAGCATCCGCATATGATTGTAAGTCATTGAATGATTTGCAAAGCTGAAACGAAATGATAGTTTGAATGAACTGTTGATTGTATTACTACTTGCTTGCAATAGAACTTGATGTTTATCAGGTTGATATGAACTGTATGACTGTATGCACTGTATGACTTTATGGTGATTGTATTATGTTACATAAGTGAACCATCGAGGAATCTTACTCAACTGAGTTCGCAAAACTCATCAAAATTGTAACATGGCTTTTCAGGTTTAATAAAGATCTCCAGATAGGCAAATTGGAGTTGCCATTGTATTTGAGTAAGAGTTCTGGGTCGGGATCAATTTACGCCTGCATATGTATTTCATTCTGTTGTATCAAAAGTGTTGTCATAAGTTTATAAAAATGATCTTCAAATGTAATGTTATTATGACTACAAGTGTTTCGTTACTATAATGGGCCTAAGCATCTACTGAAACTCTGATGAGTTAAATAATGATTGTAATTCTTGTAACCGAAAATGTTTATAAATAAAAATTAGGCCGAAATTGATCATTGATTTTTTGCATATCCACAAGTTGTTTTATAAATTAATAACGAGTTTTGGCTGAATGATTGTTTTAGCATGCTACCCTTATAGGATACGTACTCGGATATCACTCAAGATGTCAGGTACATTTCTTGCAAGAGTGGGGTGTTACAAGTTGAGTGAAAGAGTGAAAAGTCAAAAGCTAGTGAGAAAAAATACATCTTTTATTCAAGTGTGAGAGATAAAGATAGGTTTATTTATGCTCATACGCCTTGTCCTTATGATTTATAAAAAAACTACTTTGCTACTAACGAACTACCTAGTGATTTACCCACTGAGGTTTAAATTATTTTGCAGGATTACAAGGACATCTTCCCTGAGGAGATGCCAAAAGGGCTTCCACCCTTTTGAGGAATTGAACATAAAATCGATTTCCTACCTATTTGAACATTCCTAACCTACTAGTGTATCGAGCCAACCCTAAAGAGATAAAAGAGCTGCAATATCGAGTTGATGAACTCCTTGACAAAGGTTTGGTTAGAGAGTCGTTAAGTTTATATGTCGTGCTTATCATACTTGTACCTAAGAAAGATGGAACTTAGTGAATGTTTGTTGATTGTCATGCTATTGATAAAATAAATATTAAATATTGAAACCCTATTCCTAGGCTTGAAGATGTGCTAGAAGACTTGTATGGTGCATGAATATTTTTAAAAATTGACTTAACAAGTGGTTATCATGAAATTCGCATGAAAGATAATGATGAGTGGAAAACATCATTTTAAACCAA
>JAOTIZ010000002.1:12019004-12030415 GCA_027123425.1 Erythroxylum panamense | reverse complement strand
ATTTCTAATCCAATTGACTCCCAATTTTCAATAGCACTTGTCATTAAATCTCAAAGTCATTTCTCAAAATTTCTATTGCCATTTGACTCTTATTTCTACCACTATTTATCAATTGTTCTGCCACTTGTCATTTTTCTAGTCCAAAAATATCCTTAAATTTTAGAAAATTTTCATATTTCACCGAAAATTCTAAATCAATGATTATACTCTCAAAAATCAATTTTCAGTACAAATAGTTCACAATTCCTATTATAATCACATTTATAGATCAATTATACCCCGCAATTGTCAATGAGTGCATGTACAGTCATTTTGATGTGTGAAAAAATTCAAATTCACATGTGTGTACACTAACATTATGCATGTGCATGAAATGCATTTTCCTAATCTCTCATTGCTATTTTCTCAATTACAGAAATCTAGGGTTCTAACCCTCAGTGTAGGAACAGGATGTTACATTTCTCCCCTCCTTAATAAATTTCGTCTTCGAAATTAATATCTGATTGATCAATAAGGTAGGAGTATTATTTCCTCATACGTTCCTCCGTTTCCCATATAACTTCATCACTCGAATATTTTCTTCCAAATGACCACAGTCGATAGACTCAATAGGTCTTTCAATCACTTGTTTAGATATCACACTATTTTAACTATTTCCTTGTTGAGTTTTAGGTTACTCAAAATTTCCATTTCCAATTTCAATAAAACATATACTAGATCATAATGATATTTCCTAGACATATACATGTAACACTGTGTGAATCCAAAATATTTTTTATTGGTAATACTAACTAATAAATCCATGGTCCTATTCTCACAATAGTTTCATATGGACCAATTTATGTTAAGCTTAGTTTCCCCCTTTTTCCTAACCTGTTTGCACCTTTATCTCTATCTAAGTACACCTTGTCAAGGTGATACTCTTCGAAGTATTTCATCTTTCGCTGGATATTTTACATCTCTTTAGTGTTAATACACTTAACTCTTATGTCTATCTCATGATATTCCATAACCTCAATGTTGATCCACTTAACTCATTCATCATTATCTTGGATCACTTAACTCCTATTATAGATTCATTTCACTCATCAATAGTATCTCGAATCAATTCTAGCCTTCAACCATTTTTAGACCCTCTTTATTTCAATGTAGGGGCGAACGACTCCTTTTTGTCGTATAACGCCTCATACAGTATTCTAATGATATCACTATGCTAATGATTATGATGCTTAAAGTGAAATAGAACTGTACATTGACCTCATGTTTCTATGAACTCCAAAATATAAGCTTTAAACATATCTTTGACAATTAAGGCCGTCAGCAATTCAAACATTCAGTCACTTGAGTTTCAGCGCATCCCTACTAGGATGTATAGCTTTGATTGTTATTTGTGTTTTCTCTAGTGGTCTCTTTGTTCAATCATCTTTATCGGGTACACATCCTTCTCATTTCAATCCCAAAGTAACATTTTTCCTATTCGGACTCAAAATTCAGATTCATTTTCAATTCCTTAATAAGATTCACAATTCTAGATCCTCAATTTGGGCTTTGCTAATCTTTTCATACAATTTTTTTTAATTTCAATGCGGCTAATAATACTTTAATTTGTCCAAAATTTAACTCAACATTCTATGCTCTTCATTACACTAGTTTGGTAACCTCAATATCTAAATTCGTGATACATTGTCATTCAATTTTTTGTTTAATGCATCAGATTACAATATTGGCTTTACTAGGATAGTACTCCTTGGTACCATTTAAAATCTTTCAGTACTTTATTGACCTGAATATTTCCAAATGTCTCTGTACATCTAATGTCTCCAAGCTCTCAAAGCAATTACTATTATAGCAATTCGAAACCATGTATCAAAATCAACTCATAAGACTTTAATTGTCTCTATGCATACAAAATCACTTTATACTGTGACAACAGATTATATCTTAATTTTGAAGTGAAACCTCATTATATACTGCATAATCTCCAAATCCAAATGGCCTAATTAACATTAAGGTTATAGTTCCTCAATATTCTTTTTAATTTCATCATTCATCGTTTTACACATTTTTCCTCAAACATTTTTTTTGTCAAGGGATAAGATCAGTGAAAACCCCTTAACAGTCCCTGGTAGTATCCAACATACAGCTAATTCTAAAGAACTCTGAATCTCTCATATATTTCTTATAGTTTCTCACTTTATCATCACCTCTAATTTCTTTGGGTCTCCCAATATGCCATGTTCAGATATTAAGCAACCCACATTTTATTTGATCAAGCTAAGATTCACTCTCATTAAACTAGGCATATAATTGTTTCTACCTTCATGATATATAAGGTTTCCTTAAGTATTCCAAATGTTCTCTTCACTTTTCGACTACACTCAAAATACCATCTATGATCATAGTCACTCATTGTTCTAAACAAAATTTGAGACACTTTATTCTTCAACTATGATACTATTAGGGCATTGCTACTTAATGTGCCCATGATTAGTTCTCGTAATTCCTTAAGTAACTAATTCTTCAATGAGGTAATGCTATCTCCCATTTATTTTGGTTTCCCAATTGACTTCTTTCCTGAATGATTTTGTCAATTCATTCAATTTCCTCTGATTTCATATTGACTTATTCTAATGTCTGCTCATTCATGCTAGTTTCTCCACACATTAACAATAATGTCTCCTCAATTTCAAGAATTCAATCACGTTGTTGGGTACCTTACATTAACAAAATGCAACACTCTCAGTAGCATATTCTAAATCTTATGCCTGAGTTTCCATTAAAAATAGGACTCCAATATTCACTTTTGATTCATTACCTATTCATTTCTAATTTATTCCTTCATTGATCATTCTTAAGAATAAACTATCTGGTCTGCTTAATCTAATTCACTGAAATTCTTCTTTAAAAGAAGATTTCTTGCTACATTCATCTATACTGTTCATATAATCCTTTATCAATCCACTGTTTCCATTATCGCTTATCAGACATTCTTAGTACCTCAAAAAGGTCACTTTTTTCATTTATTACAATATTCTATTTACCAAAATTTGATGAGGTAGTAGACATGTTTACTTTCGCATAAGTTTAGGTGTGTATCATCAAGATCCTCCCATTCTATCCAGAGATTTATCTCTAACAAATCACCAATTTATATTTTACACTAATGATACTTTGATCTCAATTGATCCTAGACAATATTTATCTCTTTATCCTTGCTCAAGATCGGGGTATCCCTACCACGATCGTGACAGAAACCTATTTTTGTCAGGCCACCATCGTGCCCTACACTTTCTTCCTCACATTAACACACACACTAACATCAGTTCTACTCCAACTTTTCAGAATTTATCTCTTCTAATATTACATCATGTCATAATGATTCCACTAACATATTGAGTGCATCAACTCTTCTCATTTGATTCATCATCTTTTTCTTATTTCATTCATATATAAAATCCCATCTTATACGCATTTCTAACTTTCTCCATTCTATATATCATTCATCTCATGTAAAGTCATTCATGCCTATTTCATTTCCTTTTTATTCTTTCCTCATTTCTATCTCATCTTCCTATATATATCCTCAATCAATTCAGAATTATAGAGGCATACCCATTATAAAATTCTAGTCTCAATTCCACAGACATATTCTTATACTGAATCATAAACTCTTATTATGATATTCAACCAACCATTTCAAGTCCGAGGTCAACCTTTCAAGGTCACAGAAAAATTTATTTTCTTTCAACTTGGCTTGTACACTTTAATCTCATCATTTTCACTTATATCCTTATTTTTCTCAAACAATCCATGACAGTGTATTCACATCTATATCACATTTGAGGACATCTCACTAAAATACAATATTGATGTCATATTTAATAACACACCCACCAATACAAATGTAGTGAATCTCTATTGATCATATCGAACCATATACTATTTCTCATTTCTAGATATCCACAAACTTTCGTTTTCTCACATTCTGAAAGAGCATCACTACTCTCACTAATTCTACCAACTCAAACTCTTAACACATATTCATGCGTGTGACTCATACACATGCGACTCAGACTAGGGATTAGTTGCTACTGTCTGTTATGACATGACAAAAATGCATGTAACTCAACATATTTTTCGAAAACACCCATGTAAGATATTAATTCTAGGCTCTGATACCAAAATGTAGCACCCCACCCTCATAAGACATGTGCCCGACATCCTGAGTGATGTTCGAGTGCGAATCCCGCAAGGGCGGCATGCTAGAATAGTCAAAACTCATTGAAACTCATTACAAAATTTTAATTTCAATTTTTTCCTAATTAACACAAGCGTATGCGAAAATGAATAATCGAAACGGCCCATTTTAATCATAAACTTTTTCAATCACAGTAATACAATCACCAAAATTTCAATAGCCATTTGAGCCTATTACAAGTACAAAATACTTGTAGTCATAATTTCATTTCATTGCAAAATCTTTCATATAAATATTGTACAGAAATTTTGAAATACACAATTTGATACAATTTAAAGAAAATACAAATGCAGACGCAAATTGATCCTGACCTCTATCTCTTACTTGTATGCAGTGGCTATACTCCCGTTAGCCTAACGGGCTAATTCTTCAAAGCCTGAAAAATAATTGCAAATTTTGGGTGAGTTTTTACGAACTCAGTGAGTGACCATCCTCGATGGCTCACTCGGTCACATAACACACAATTCACATCATTTATTTGATAATCCTATTAAATCACAAACACTTGATCTATCATTTCACATTTTACATTCAGCACATTATAATCATTCATATCATGCATATGCAGTGCACATGAGACTCACTTTCTATTTGTTACTTTGTTGTAACTAAGTGCCTAACTGTCCCATATCTATTATGGATATTGGACTTATTGATAACTATCCCGTATCTATTGTGGATACTGGGCTCATTGATAACTATCCCGTATCTGTTGGAGATATCGGGCTCATTATACAGGGATCATTTTACATAGTGAGCCTTTGGCTCTTAATCACTTTCTGAGCTCGAGACTCTTTTTTGCAATCTGAGCTTTAAACTCTTTTTCAATGGCTATTCTAGTCACAACTACCTTTATCTTTCATTCATTTATGAAATGGAATGCATCAATCACATTTGCATATTCTCATTCAATCACATTCGCATATCATCGGACCTTAGTCCGACATTCAACATTAAAGTTGAGAATCACATTTTCATTCATATACAAATGCACATCCAGAGCACATTTATCATCAAACCGTGGTCCGGCATTTAACAATCAAATTGTGTACACTTATTTCAATCCAATGCACATACAAGGAGCACTTCAATGTTCTCACATTTATCAAACTCCTCGGACATATATTGTCTAGAACCAACACATTCACATTGTGTAATCATTCAATTCATAACTTAAACAAAACAAACAATAAGGTAAGACCATCTTGATCTACTTATAGTACGCTCTAGATCAGCATTAGCTTCCATGATTTGGAAACGTCTGAATACATACGTTTAACCTGCACATCATAATTATGCAATATGCACGTTGCACACACATTAATGATTGCACAATCACATAAACATTCGGTTTACACATATGCATGTGTGTAATGTACAATGCATTCTCAATGACAATCCTAAGACTCAACTAAGTATAATTCATAGTTAGTTTTATACCTCATTAAAACTATTAAAATCACAATTCATCTCATTGGTTTACTTTCAGAATTTTTTTCCAAGACACTCTTTTGGGTCTACTGTTCACATTCAATCAGAAAGTGAAAATGATGTAATTTGGTCAAACTGTCTTCTAGAAAATTGCTCTCCCATATCTTAACTTTCTAATGACACAAAAATCATTCAATTTGGTTCAGAATTCTAAAAGTTACGGCCTAAACATTTTCAGACTGTTATTAAACTGAAATAATACATTATATCCAACTTCCATCTAGAAATTGTAAGTTTTGATCATTGGTGACTCTATGTCTCTAGTTTATTTTGAAATAAGAATCATCTCATTCGGAGCTCTACAGATCAAGATATCATCAAAATACCAAAATATGTTCAGTAAAATATTTAATTCATACTCTTCCATGCCCTTAATTTGATTCAATCAATCTTTTTCAATTTAGTATTAAAAGCTATAAAATTTTATGGAGAGGTAGGAAAATGTGTTAGGAATCTATTGGTCTAAGAATCACTTCATTTGGAGGTTAGATAACTAAGTTATGGATGAAAAAATCAAACAAGGTTTTATCCTCAATCATATTGAACCTATTTCGGGACAATTAGCATAACTTTCTCTATAGATGCCGAATTAAGGTCATTCTTAGACATTTTGAAAGAGGACTTATGGCTTTACAACTTTTATAAGACATTGAAGCGAGAATTTGTCATCTAGAGGATCGAAATTGGACCAAACGATAGGGTCAGATGAAACTAGATGAAAGGTCAGACGAAAAGCACCAAAAGATGGCCACCAGAAGATAGGCACTAGAAGATGGCCATCAAAAGATAGGCACCAGAAGATAGGCAGCAGATGATAGGCACCAGAAGATGGGCACTAGAAGGTCAACATAAGAAGATACAAAGGGTCAACATAAGAAGATACAGAAGGTCAACCTAAGAAGATACAGGAGGTCAACATAAGAAGATATAGAAGGTCAACCTAAGAAGATACAGAAGGTCAACCTAAGAAGATACAAAAGGTCAACATAAGAAGATATAGAAGGTCAACTTAAGAAGATACAGAAGGTAAACCTAAGAAGATACAAAAGGTCAACATAAAAAATACAAAAGGTCAAGCTAAGAAGATATAAAAGGTCAACATAAAAAGATACAAAAGGTCAATCTAAGAAGAGATAAAAGGTCAACCTAAGAAGATGCAAAAGGTCAACCTGAGATGACGCAGAAGGTCAGCCTAAGAAGATACAGAAGGTCAACCTAAGAAGATACAGAAAGTCAACATAAGAAGATATAGAAGGTCAACCTAAGAAGATACAAAAGGTAAACATAAAAAATACAAAAGGTCAACATAAGAAGATTCCGTCTACAATGCATAAGAAGATGATTCAGTCTATAGTGTATAAGAAGAAAGGTTTCTACAGGGTCTTCCTCACATCACCAAAAGTTCTGAATCACTAACTACGCTTATCCTAACGCCATTATATGGATCATTCAACTTCCAAAACATCTCTATAACAAATCATGGGTCATTAATGGTCATTCACAATTACAAAAACAAGACATTTACATAGATTTTTCACCATCCACGTCATACACATTTAACTCACAGAATCAAGTCATCAATCCCACATTTCTAATTACTCTAGTTTCATTTAACAATATTCATAACATTTAAAGCATAACTTACTTGATTTCACTTCAAATTCTTCAAAAACAACACTATCCGTAGCTCCCAAGTATCACATGTTCATCATCTTCTAAAGGTAGCAGAGATAGGTTTTTAGTCATAATGAGAAAGAAGATACCAAAAATGCTAGTAGCAAATGGAGAAAAGTGTGATCTTCGAAGTTAATGTGGTAGTGATTGAAGAAAACAAAAATGATGAAGAAGAAGAGAAGAGAGTCACGAAGAGGAAGATGGGGAGAGCAAGAACAACACCTAATGGACTTTTAAATAAAAAGCATCGTGGGAGAGCAACAAAAAGGTTTAAATGGTTAGTGGACTTAAGACATGGTTTGGCAAGTGACTTTTGCCAATTGCCACATGTCTAATTCTTATTATATAAATTTAATTTCTATTATAATTGTCTCCCAATTTTCAATGACACTTATCAATAAATCCTAAAGTCATTTATCAAAATTTTCATTGCCATCTGACAGTAATTTCTACTACCATTTATCATTTGTTTTTCCACTTGGCATTTTTCCTAGTCCAAAAATTTCCTTTTTTTAATAGAAATTTTCTTAAAATTCTCCAAAAATTATAAATCAACAATTACACTCTCCAAATTAATTTTCAACACATAAAACCATATTTCTCAATATACTCACATTTGCAAACAATTATACTCGGAATATCAATGAATGCATGTACAGTCATTTTCATGTGCAAAGATTCAATATTTATATGCATGAGCATGTCACATAATGCATGAGCATGAAAACATTTCTAATCTCTCACATTTACAATTTTAGCCTTAACATGGGTATCGAGATGTTACAAGTTCTCCTGTGTAACCTTTCTCACTCTCTTCTCAGTTACCTTTTGTCATAACTTCACAGTGTGACAAAGAAGTTTGATGCCTCTATATTTGTTATAACTTTGGATGTCCTTTTTGTTCTTGTATAGAGGAATTAGCATATTAAGTCTTTACTCATCTAGCAATCTAGCAGACTCAATGATCACATTAAAAAGCTTATCTAGCCAAGTAAGATCGTCTTCCAAGAATTATTTCACACCTCTATGGCTATCTCATCAAACCCTATTGTCCTTCCACTTATCATCTCATTTAAAACGATTTAGTTTCTTCCTTATTATTTGTTGATAATAAGTAAAGTTATAATACCTCTCAAACGTGCTAAGATCACCTAAAGAGATATTATCCTCATTACAATTGCTGTAAAAGTATCTCTGTCATCTTTTATTAATGTCATTTTTGGCCTTGAGCACCCACTCTACTTCATCTTTTATAAACAAACTTCCTTTAAATCTCTCACTTTCTATTCCCTAGCTCTCTCCAACTTAAATATATCCTTTTATCTAAGCATTCATTTGATACTTAATTGATGAAAGTCTAATCCCATTAAATTTTTCATTAACTTAGATCTTGTTTGAACATTTTGAAAATGTTATGGTTGAAATTGGATGCTTTAAATGTTAGGGTTCAAGTTGAATTCTACTGACAATGTTAGGATTTAAATTATACTTTTAGCTTATTTTATTTGAGCTTTCATGGTATCAAATATATTGGTTAATTTTTTCCTTGCCTTCACGCTATGT
Source organism: Erythroxylum panamense (assembly GCA_027123425.1). NCBI lineage: Eukaryota > Viridiplantae > Streptophyta > Magnoliopsida > Malpighiales > Erythroxylaceae > Erythroxylum > Erythroxylum panamense. Next base: position 12,021,429 of record JAOTIZ010000002.1, on the reverse strand, counting down.
TATTTTTTATATTTCTCATCTATTTCCATTGTCAACCACAAATTTTATTTTTCCACCATCAGTTTGATTAGCCATCTTCCAAAGTATGACCCAACCTCTAGCCAGCTTCAACCCATCTCTAAACATCTATCCACTATAGTTTGCTTTTCTTATTCATACCTTCATATGCCATTTGTCTAATTATTGATTAAATTTTAGTGACCTGTACTTGTTTTTCTTGACCGACTCTTTGTTCTTGTTGCTAGGATAGTCCATCAGTGGCTTTCAGGTGGGAGCAGTAGTTAACATACCATATGCATTAAGGTTCTAGCTATTTATATTCTAAATTGCATCTCACGTTGTAAAAATGAAGAATTCAAAGCCATTTTTAACCTTTTGTTCCTATCTTAATTCTATCATTTGCTCTATATTGAGTAATTTTCTGGCCATATAAATTGTTTCTCATCTGTTTCATATTGTTTTAGTATATTTGTTCTTGCCATTTTCTCGTCTACCACATATTGTAGATTTTGGTTCAACTGAACTAATGTAGCTAATTTAATACCCATTTTTATTCCTACTATTGTGGACAAATTTGATATTGCAAAACTTATTGCAGCTGTCTAATTGGCTCAAACTATAATTTTATTTGCAAAAAATGAATAGTTTTTTAATGGTTTCAAGCTTTGATGTATTGTACAAGAGATATCACTAAGCTAACTAAAGAGGTAAAGGAAACTGATACAAAATTTATAGGTCATCTTATTTATAGGTCATCTTAAATATGAGGATCATAAAAATTATTAGATCATCGCATAATTTTTTAATAACTCTATTTCACCCATTCATATTTAATTTGTTGATTATGAAGCTGTAGAAAATTTGAGATTTTTCGACTAATTGAAACTGAAGGATTTGCACACTATTAAAAATTATGGACTACTCTCATTCAACATATTCCCAATTCTTATCTCTGTTGGTTAGTTAAGTAAAGCATGACTAAATGTTCATTTTTCCCTCTAGTTTCCAAGTATATGATTTGAAAATATGTCAGGTTATTGGGATATGACATAAGATATGTCAATTATTTGAGGTTATATCTCTTAATCTTTCTTTAAAACTTGTGTCGATAGTAACAACTACCAATTCCTCCATTCATTATTAGCTAGTTTGTCTCTTCTCCTTGCACCTTATCTTTTGATGTGATATGTATACTTTGATACATTAAAGGAACTCTTTTCTATGGATTACATTTATCAGCTACCTCTTCCTTGGTATCATCTAGTTATTGTAATGTTCACTAGACTAGTAATCTAACAAATGTCGTTCTACTACTAGTTATTGTTTCTTCTTAAGGGATTCTCTTATCTCTTGATGTAGCAAAAAGTGAGATGTTATTGCTTTGTTTAGTACCATATCTGAATATCATATTTTTTTAATGCTATATCATAATTACTTTAGTTTCAATGGTTATTAACTAATATAGGTGCCAATTCTTCTGCCACTTTGCTTCATTATGATAATGGAAGTGTTATACAAATTTCTCATAATGACATTTTTAATGATCATACAAAATATGTTGGAATTGATTGCCACTTTAAACGTCATCATATTACTCAAGGTACTATGCATATTCTCTTTGTCTTATTGACCAACCAAACATTCGATATATTTATCAAAACACATCTTTCAACTCATTTTCAAGATTTACTCGACAAACTAAAGTTCACATCCAAGGATGACAATGAAGCTTAACTCAATTCTTTTTAAAAAAGTAAAACGACATTGTTGTGCTTTATAGACCCAGGCAGCCTAAGCCCAGCTTGAGACCTAGCAGTGTGAGCTTGAGCCCTATTGCCATCCTTATTGGCATCTACTACCCTTTCTTAATTTTGAGGGAGAAGATGTCAAGATTAAAATTAAGATTAGACAAAATTTTATCACGTTATTCTTGTGTAATCCATGTGTTAAAATTAAAGTTAATTTAAATCCTAACAAAATAGTTTTGAATATCTTGTACATATTTACGTATATCAGGAATAGTAAATGTAACACCCCACTCCCGAGTGACCCAAACCCGATATCGTTGGTGACATCCGAGTCCGTGCCCCGCGAGGATGGCGTACTACATCAGTCGGTCGGTAAAACTCGGTATATTTTTTTTCTTGAACCATTCATTCCATGATAGCGCGACAAAAGAAAAATAGTAGACAGAAGAAAACCTTTGCAGTGGATATAATCATTTGATAATATTTTACAGTAACCAAAAAGTACAATTACAAATCATTTTACAACAATTATGGATTACAAAATTAGGAAACACTAATGCAGACGCGAACTGATCCCAACCTCTATCTCAACTTGCACCCAGGCATACTCCCGTGTCAAACGGGGTACTCTTCTAGTCCTGAAAAATAGATTGCAATTTTGGATGAGTTTGCGAACT
>JAOTIZ010000002.1:12005529-12018423 GCA_027123425.1 Erythroxylum panamense | reverse complement strand
GTCAAAGGGTTTGTCCCGGTTAGGTTCTCCGATCTCTGCGTGGATACCGTTAGAGACGGTCTCCTTTGGTCGTTATGATTTGAGTTTGTTATATAGTCACATGGATCCTGACTTTCGGGAAGGTCCCGGAATAAAATTTTTTTGTTTTCCGCACCATGGGCATGTGATGCTCACACCGGGATTTTCCTACAGTGGTCATGTTATTGGGAGTGAAATACTTTCACGAAGTATAATGACAAGTAGATAATATCAATGGTTGAGTAGTGTCGGCTCAGTAAAGCCTTATATAAAACTATTATAGTTCGACGAAAGTGATTAAGTTTGGTAGGGGCCCTGTAGACATAAATCAGTTGTTGATTTGTTGGTTTTATGTTTAATTTTTCTGTTTGTGTTTTTGTGAAAAATTGATAGTTGTTAACATAATTGCTCTGTATTAAGCAACTGACAGAAACAACTCAAAGCGATTGAGGCAAAACTTATACATTGTGAAACTACATCCTTCAGGACTTACAATTGGTATCAGAGCCCGGTTCACCTAATCAAAACTTGGTACATCAAGTTGGTGCAGATTAGTGTTTCGCAATTATGACTACAAGAGAAAGGGCATTAATCACGAGGCCACCATTACTAGATGGTTTCAATTACCATGCTTGGAAATCAAGGATGAGAGCATTTATTCAAGCACAAGGAACCAATGAAATTCGGTTTTGAATAGTTGGACACATCCAATGATGATTGATGAAAAGAATGAAGTGATACCTAAAGATCCATCTAAATAGACAAGGATTGAAAAAGAGGAAGCACTTGATAACTCTGTAGTAATACATGCAATTTTTAGTGTTGTAGATGATGGACATTTCAGTATGATATCAGCCTATAAATCAGCAAAAGAAGCATGAGATACATTAGAAACAATACATGAGGATCAAAATCGGCGATAACTTCAAAACTTCAAATGTTGGCTACTAGATTTGAGGAGCTAAAGATGGAGGAAAGTAAAACTATCGGAGACTTTCATGAGCGACTGCATGATATTGTCAATTAATCAATTCAACTTCGGAAGAAGTATTCAAACCTGAAACTTGTCAAGAAAATATTGAGATCATTGCCTCTTAGATTCATACCAAAAATTACAACCATTGAAGAAGCCCATGACATTAATGAGTTATCTTTGGGTAAGGTAATTGAGATTCTCACAAATTTTGAGATCAACTTATTCTATGATAAGCGTGAGAAGAATAAAAGGTTGGCTTTGCAAGCTAAAGTTGTTAAATCCATGAATGATTCAAAAGATGACTCCGATGAAATGATGATATGGCGTCGTTAATAAGAAGTTCAATAAGTGGCTAAAAAAGGTGAGTAAATATAAACTTGAGTTTAGAGAGAATGGTAGGAGTTCATCCAATAATAACTTCAAACAACAAGCAAAAGCAAAGAAGAAACAATGTCATGAGTGTCAAAGTTTCAAACATATGTAAGCGGAATGTGCTAATACTCTAAAAAGGAGAAAAGAGAAATCTTACACCAGCACTTAGAGTGAAAGAGAATCTGAAAGTAAGTACGACAGTGAAGAAGAAATTGCGAGTAATCATGTTGCCTTGGTTTCTTTAAACAGTAAAAGATCAATTGTTCCCTTAGTAGCAACTAGTGAAGAAACTGACGATGAAAATAGAGATGTTTTAGTTCTAAACTCAAATTCAGATTGTGACAGCGACTCAAAATTCAAAAAAAAAAAGACATCTACAAGGTCTATGAATTAATGTACGCCAAATGAGTGAAAACGTGTAAGCAAAACTAGAAGCTAAAGAAGGAGAAATCAATCATGAAGGATGTCATTAAACATCTAGAGATGAAGTTGTTATCAACAATAAATGAACTTGATGAAATACAGATAAAGTTGGTCAATATGGAACGAGGAATAAGAATGTTGAATGATGGTACCAAGAAGCTAGATCAATTGTTGGAAATTAGTAAAAATAAAGGGGACTTTCAAGGTGTTGGTTATAAAGGTGAATGTTCTAAGTTGAATAACAAGCAAAATGGTGAAATTAAAATTGTTAAGGAAGCAAGATCAAGTAAGCAAGGAGAAATGCCAAAAAAAGCATAAAGTTCATGCCTATATGTCACTTTTGTAGTGTAAAAGGTCACATAAGGCCAAATTATTACAAGTTGCTGAAAATGCTATTCCATAATGCTCAAAACAAAAAATTCAAATGTTTTTAGAAGAAATTTTAGCAGGAGAAGCCACCAAAGGAGATTTGGGTAAGGAAGAACCAATCACAAGCATTTGTCGCTCTTAAATCAATGCGTGGCACTTCTTATAATATATGGTATCTTGACAATGGGTGTTCACGACATATGACAGGTGAAAGAAACTACTTGATGGATTATCAAAGTTGTATGGATGATCACGACATATTTGGTGATAGGAAGAAAGCAACGGTAACTCGTAGAGGCATTCTTTGCATGGATTGACTGTCTCATTTCAAAAACTGTCCAGATCCACAATTAGTTGTTTACAAAAAAGAAACCAGCTAAACAAAGGACCAGTTGGTTGCTTCTAAGGGAGAAACCAAGCAGACATCTGATGACAGAGAGATGTGATGAAAAATAAGGCCAGGTTTGAATATCTTTGAGAGAAACAGGGACTATGGACTTTGTATTTTTTTAAGTATATTGATGTTGTTTATTAAAAAACAGTTAGCAGGAGTTAACATCTAGACCTTTTGAGATTTTGATTTATGGGTTTTCTAAGGTTTAGGTGATTGGTGTGTATCTAGTTTTTTCTTGTTGAATAGCATATTTGATGTGAAAATGGGACTTTGTTTGATGATTTGAGAATTTTATTTTTGAATTTTGATTTACAGAATTATGGCAAGAAAATGTTAATGCTTAGTTGGAGACTTATAGAAATATTCAGATTTTCTATGATTTGGATTTTTAAGCTTTATCTTGGTTTCTCAGTATATCATGGATTGTATGATTTTGGGCAATATACTTTCACTGGAAACTTGCTTGAGACTAGTGGGATGAAATGGAAAAACTTGATAATCATATAACTTGGATGCAAGTTATGTTGGTGATCATGTTGTTAAGTGGTTATTGGTACTTTTCGTTGCTATTAAATGGACCAAGTTTTGTCATCTAGAAGTGGAAAAGATCCTCTATTCTTCTTGCACAACCATCGTAGTCATATGTTGTTCATTTTTCTTAACAATTCTCAGTTGAGGTGATTTTCCCCTTAGAGACAATATATTGATCATGCCTTTTGTTCTAAGCATCGTCAGCCACTTCATCTCCTTGGCAAGCAACAGCAATGGGATACTCTCGCTTCAACCCGGTTTGTTCTTGATTGTCCTATAAATTTAGTTGAGAATAAACAATTTAATTAGGATGCTTTGTTGATTGAGAGGAATTTGTATATGCTTCTTTGTTGATTGGGTTCAAAAAATATTTTGCAGTTTAAACTAAATTTAATTTTACGTATTTATGTGATTTGATAGCTAATATGTTATTATAAATATAGTCTGGATAACTGAACTATAATTTTGATATATGTTGACAATAAAATTGAACGCTCATGCAAAACTAAATTAAATTCCGATATATACTTTTAAATTGAATGCAATTGTAAAATGAAATTTTGATTAAAAAAAGATATATTTTACGAAGTGTCATAATCTAGGGAAATTAAGATGTAAAAACTAAAAAGATCAGGAAAATAACAAAACCGCAGCTTACTTATATCAACCATTCCATATCATCCTCCATTATAAATATACACCCATCTTTAGGCATCTATTCTCACAGTCGTAGACCATAGAATCAGACTACCTTTCTCACGCTCTTTGTTCTTCGTATAACATAAAACAGAGTAAAACCTTCACTGAAATGGAACCATCACCTACTTCCCTAGTCTTCAAGGTGAACCGACGAGAACCGGAGCTAATCACTCCGGCTAAGGCCACCCCACATGAGTTCAAGGCCCTGTCGGACATTGATGACCAAGAGGGGTTCCGGTTCCAAATTCCAGTCATACAATTCTACCGTTATGACCCTTCCAAGCAAGGAAAAGACCCTGTAAAGGTCATCCGCGAGGCACTTGCCAAAACATTGGTGTTTTACTATCCCTTTGCTGGTAGGGTCAGGGAAGGACCCAACCGTAAGCTTACGGTGGAGTGCACTGGTGAAGGTATCATTTTTATAGAGGCAGACGCTGACGTGACCCTCCAGGAGTTCGGTGATGTTCTTCACCCTCCGTTCCCTGGCTTGGAGGAGCTCCTCTTCGACGTCCCTGGCTCTAGTGGAGTGCTCAACTGCCCTCTGCTGCTCATTCAGGTACTCGCACTATTTAATTCCTTAACTATCTATAAACCCCACCACTACGTCACATTTATATCTGTCGTCTTATTTCCCTTTAAAATAAAATTAATCTTTCAGAGTGCATTAGTCTAATGGTTAGGGAAATTTACAGTTTATCACTTTTAAATTTGAAAAAATTGAACACGATTTGCTTAATCCTTAATCCTGAAATTTAAACCACACATACGAATTACGAAGTAACATATACAGATAAGAAAGATCACTGTTAGAAACAAAATCGTTGCAAGTCGTTTCAGGACATGTTAATTTTGTTTCCTAGATTAGAAGGTATCAAAGGATCTCGCAACCATGAAAGCTAATCGCCAGTCAAGTAAGAAATTATTATTCAAGGGAAATTTGAGCCTGAAATAGTAAATCACGAAATAATATCCTTAAGAATGAACGAGGCTTCATAAGAAGAAAGCTTCAAGTTCTAACTATTTGTACCAAGTTTGTTGAAATAATCGAAATATTTAATTACATAGTGCTCTCAAATCATGGCTTGGTTGGAAAATCAGAAAGTTAAAGTCAAAAAGAAAGTGGAATGAAGAGAAAAAGTGATTGAATTTAAGACATATTTAAAGTGACTAAATTTATGACAATAATAAAAAAGTAGCTAATATAAAATCTTCGATTTTATTTTACAGTAGAGAGAATATCAGAAATTGACATCAACTTTTTTCAGTTTTATGAATCTAAACCTCCCTTTGAAAAGGCAGAGTTTGGATTATTGGTCGAGAGGAGAGAGTGAAGTTTAGGTCGCTGTTCAAGTCCAAGGTTGTGATCGAGTTTTGAAGGCCGCATGTGGCTAGGATTAGTTGGTAGTAACTGAAAGTAATTGACTTACGCCCATATTCTGTATCGAGTCCAAAATAACTCATGACTCCTCAGAATTCCAACGTATCGTCCGAACAAAAATATGCCAACATGTCCTTTACATATCCTTCCCCACTGGCAGAACCGTAGTTGATTCACATTAACATGTGTCTGGTGCAGAAGCATTAGATGGTGTACCAGCGTTGGTTGGGTCACTTGTAATCATAATTGACAGAATTACAATAGGCCTTTAACCCACATCTTAGAAAATATAAAATCGGAATTACATACTTTGTCCCATTGAAATTAGCTTAATCTTAATTTAGAAAAACTCCTCTAAGTGATTGAATTCGGAGAAACTTGATTTCCCCTCCCTTATTCCTCAATGATCCAGCTTTCTAAGGGTAAAAACGTAAAGAGAGACGTGTAGGACGAGAGAGGACTAGTTTTTATTAAATAAATATATGTAAAACGTTCCTATCAAAAGGTTAGTGCTTAATATTATTAAAATCATAATTATTAATGAGCCACATATAATATATAGGTTTTACATTCTCCTACTTAGCTCATTAATTGAAAAATGTTATATCATGGTTTAATAAATAAACATTATGTGCATAAACGTCTTTGCTAAATTCTTCAATGTTGATCACATCATAAATCACAATCAAACAAAGACACCAATAAGAGTCGTAATGGTTTACTAATGGTCCAACAGTAATGTCTTGTTTAAAAACAAATCCTATCAACATAATTTATTCATAAATGTATACTATAAAATAAGATTGACAGAAACATAAACATAAATAAGCTCACGGTGTCAAAATACATAATAAATATCAATAATGGTATCCAATAATATCCATTCTTTCAACATATTCTTTAAAGAATTCGGTGCCAATCCTTTTGTCAGAGAATTTGTAATTATCTAATTAGTGCTAATACTGTTTGTTTATAAAATTCTTCTTTAACAGACAAGTATTTTAATTTCATATATTTATCACCTTTAGAATACTTGTTATTCTTTCAAAAGAAAACTATTGCAGAATTATCATAATAAATTTTCAGCAGCTTGGCAATAATGTCGACAACTCCAATTCCTGAAATAAAGTTTTGCAACCATAATCCTTAAATTATAGCTTCAAAACATGATACAAATTCAGCTTTTATGGTGGACACAACAATGATAGATTGCTTCGCACTTTTTCAAGAAGTAGCCCCTCCAGCTAATAGAAAAAAAGTAGCCAAAAGTGGACTTCTAGTATCAATGCGACCGACTTATATAATCTGAATCTGAATATCTTATCACTTACAAATGACTGAATCTCCTACAAGTGAGCATATGATCTTTAGTACCTTGTAGATATATCAAAACTTTCTTTGCAATTTTTCAATTATCCAATCAAGGATTACTTTGATACTTGCCTAGCATACTGACAACAAAGCTAATGTCTAGTCTAGTGCAAATTTAAGCATACATTAGGCTACCAACAAATGATACATAAGGAACATTTGTCATTTTCTTATGCTCCAAATCATTATTTGGACATTGATTAAGAATAAACTTGTCTCCCTTTTGAATTGCAACTATAATTGCAGAACAATTATTCATGTTAAATCTCTCAAAGACCTTATTAATATAAGCTTTCTGAGATAAGCCTAAATAGTCCTTGTGACGTGTCATAGAATATTTCTATTCCACTCCCATAGTTGTCATTTCAAAATTCTCAGACAAAAATTTCTTCATGTTATGCATTAAACCAAGATCTTTAGTAGCTAACAAAATATCATCAACATAATGTACCAATAATATGAATTTACTCCTATTGTTTTTTAGTTATGTATACTGATCAATGATGTTTTCTTTAAATCCAAAGGGGGCAATAGTATCATTGAACTTAAGATATCATTGTCGAGAGGCTTGCTTAAGTCCATATATCGACTTCTTAAGTTTACACACTATGTCTTCTTTTCCTTCAATTGAAAAACCTTTGGGTTGATACATATACACTTTTTCCCCTAAATTACTATTAAAAAGGTTATTTTTCACATCCATTTGACGTAATCTAAATCATAATGAGTCATTAGTGTCATAATAATTCTAAATGAGTCTTTCTTTGAAACAGGTGAAAAAGTCTCATTATAATCAATGTCATATTTCTGAGTATAACCTTTGGCAACAAGTCTAGCTTTATGACTTTCAATATTTCCATAAGAGTCACGTTTGGTCTTAAAAACCCACTTACAACTGACTCTCTTACAACCTTCAGGCAATTTGACTAAATCCCAAACTTCATTATGCTCTATAGAATTCAACTCTTTTTTTATAGTATCAATCCATTTAATAGAATTAACACTTTCAACAACCTGTGAAAACCAAACTGGATCATCCTTATTTCCTAAGTCAAATTATGACTCTTGTAGATATACCGCATAATCATTAAAAACAGTTGATTTTCTAAGTCTTTGAGACCTTCTTAATGTTATTTCTTGTGGTTGTTCTACAATTAGAACATTAATTGCAGGTTCAATAGGTTCATTAACTACAGGTTCTTCATGAAGTGTTTAATCATTTATTTGTTGCTCCTGTAAATTTTCAAACCATTTTACAACTATAGGATTAACATGTATTGAAGAAGCTGGTAGGAGAACTTGAACTTTTATTTGTTCAATAACTACATTACTTGGTTTTTTTAGCATTCCTACTGGTTTCACCATTCTCAATGAACCTAGCATTTCTAGTTTCAACAGTTTTTGTTGTATGATTAGGATAATAAAATCTATACCTTTAGATGTTTCTAGATAACCAATAAAAAATCCACTAATGGTTCTTATATCCAATTTCTTTTCATGTAAATTATAGATTCTTACTTTTTCTAAGTAACCCTAAACATGCAGGTGTCTTAGACTAGGTTGCCTTCCAGTCCACAACTCAAAAGGAGTCTTTGGAACTACCTTAATAAGAACCTTATTTAACAAGTAAACAGTGGATCTTAATGCATGCATCCACATTGATAAGAGTAAAGATGAATTACTTAAAATACTCCTAACCATGTCTATTAATATACCATTACGCCTTTCTGTCACACCATTTTGTTGTAGTATATCTGGCATTGTGTACTGCGTACATATACTATACTTTTCAAGAAATTTGGCAAATGGACCTAAACATTGTCCTGACTCATTATATTTGTCGTAAAATTCACCATCTTAGTCAGATCTGACAATTTTTGCCTTTCTATCTAATTGTCTTTTCACCTCAAGAATAAACACCTCTAATAACAAACACCTCTAATGCATTTGTTGCTCTAGTCTTCTCGTGCAATAAATAGACATATTCATAACATGAAAAGTCATCAATAAATGTGATATAATACTTTTCTCCACTAAAAGATGAACCATTAAAAGGCCCACATATATCAATGTGTATAATTTCAAGAAGTTATGTCCTTCTTGTGGTTCCTTTCTTTATGTGTTTGGTATGCTTTGTCTTATTACAATCCACACACACAACAAAATTAGTAAAGTCCAAATCTGGTAAATTTTCATTCTTTAGTAGTCTTTGTAGTCTTTCTTTGGAAATATGACAAACATTTATGCCACAAGAAAGTTGAACTTTCATTAATTAAACCACGTTTAATACCAACATTATGATGCAGGCTTAGTAAGGTTTCAGTAAAAATTTTATTAAGATTTAACTTGCTTGCCCTTGCCTTTGCTATAATTCCTTTTGGGCTTCTTTCCAACTGCTTGATGACCTACCAAATTAATGTTACGGATCCCCTAATTCTTAAGTTTTGTCTCCTCTTAAACAAACATAGTGGTCAATTTATTCACATTCCACTTATCCTTTATATAATTATAATTCATTTGGAATGGCCCGTACTGCTTAGGAGGCCAAGAATTAAGAATGAACTGTACTAGGAAAAATTCATCAACTTTTTTTCCCAATGTCTTTAGTCTTGCTGCTATATTTGTCATTTTAATGACATGTTCATGCATGCTTCGTAAACCATCAAACTTCATTATGGTCAACTTAGTCATTAATGTCCCCGCAAGTGACTTATCAACAATTTGGGAAGCTCTTCCACAAATTTCATAAATTCTTTAACAACTTCATTGTTAGGAAGAGTTGTTTTAATGCTGTTAGCAACAATCATTTACATAAACATTAAGCTCAATCTGTTCGATCTTTCCCAAGGTTTATGGAAAGATTTCTCATCGGCAATGCCTGCATCAATAATAACAGTTGGTTTCTCAACTTAAAGTACCAAATAAAGATCTAATACATCAAGAGAAATTGGATTTGTTCACGCCAATTAGAGTAATTTAATCCATTAAAGAATGGAATAAATGAAGCAACCGAATTAAAGTTAATAGGAACAAAAACTACAAAACATAATAGAATGCTCACATAATAATTCTTTGAGTTATAAAACTTAACACTTAAACCAAATTCAAAACAATTATTCCATATAAAACATTTAGTGTATATCTAAGATTTTCTTTGGACGATTCTAAGACATACCATAATTACAATAATGATATTAATTTTATATGACTTAATTGTTAATTAAATATACGTCAAACAAACATGCTAGCTATCTTTGAATATACTAAACACATTCAATCTAAGCATATAAATTAACACTTTGTGTCCATAAATTATAAAATTAATTAATTAACCTTTGAGTATTCCTAAAATATTTTATAATTAGTGAACTTTAAATACCCATGAATTCATAATCATTTTTTAATAAGCATCCATAAATCATAGGTAATTGAATTAATTCATTAAATATCATAGCTTGGCTACTATAACGAACAAACTATCATAAATATGAATATTAATATTATACAGGTAATGTACAATCATATATGTGGGTTTTGTAACTTTCATTCAAGAATTCAATTATCACCAATAATATTAAGGCTGCATGATTTGACCCATTTATTATTCAATGCAGAAATCTTTATAACAAAATTATAAAGTCATCTTCTTTCATAAGTAAGCGGAAAGAAAATGGGAGACCAATTAAATAAACAATATAAATATATGTATAGGCACGACAATCAAGCATAAACAAGGATTTGTTTATGTCTACCTTTTTTAAAAAAAGTTGAAAAGAATGAGATAATTAATGCCATAAAAACTTGAATCATGTAGCAGAACAAAATATGAGATAAGAAGAAATTTTTAATAACTCGGTAGACTCAACAAGCAATTATATGGAAATAAGATGAACTCAAAATTTTTTTAACACAAAAATCATAGAATTTAGAACTTTGCTCTAATACTATATGTAAGTATAATTTACAGTATGGATATAATTGCAATAGTCCTTTAATCCAGATCTTAAAATTTTATAATTTTTACTAAAATATAAAATTGGAATTATATACCTTGATCTATGAGATTAGCTTAATTTTAATTTAGAAAAATCCCTCAAGGTGAATAAATATAGAAAAACTTAATTTCTCTAAGACATCCCTTAAAATCTTGCTTTCGAATGGTGAAAACGTAAGAGAGGACCAATTTCTATTAAATAGGTATGCATAAACCGTTCCCATCAAACTGATAGCATTCAATATTATTAAAACCATAATTATTAATGAGCTTCATATATTATATATTATATGAAGCTCATTTTACACTAATGTGTTAACATATCTCTCCTTCCGACTGTGCAAAACCCGTCAATGGTGTTACATCGTATCTAGTACAAATATATATGAATAATGAGACAAATAAAATTAATATTTTAACAAAATAAAAGTTTAATATTTTAATGGAACTGATACTTAATATTATATTAAATTAGTTAATAACATTTTTTGGGCAAATTTTGATAAGGTGACGCGCCTCAAATGCGGTGGCTTCATCTTCGCTCTACGCCTCAACCACACCATGTCTGACGGGTCGGGTCTAGTCCAATTCATGACGGCCGTAAGCGAGACAGCCCGTGGGGAGGAGGCACCATCAGTTCCACCAGTATGGGAACGCCACGTGTTTCAAGCACGTAATCCATCGCGCGTGACCTGCACGCACCATGAATACGAGGAAGTGATCGACATAAAAGGGACGATTAGTCCACTGGGCAACATGGCACATCGCTCCTTCTTCTTCGGCCCCGCTGAAGTCGTTGCCCTGAGAAGCTTCGCGCCGTCGAGCCTTCGCCACTGCTCCACCATCGAGTTGTTAACCGCATGTCTCTGGAAGTGCCACACCGCCGCCATCCGGCCAGACCCCGAAGAAGTGATGCGCATGGCATGCATAGTCAACGCACGCTTCAGGTTCAACCGACCATTACCGAAAGGATTCTACGGCAATGCCTTTGCATTTCCAATGGCGGTGGCTACAGCTGGTAACATCTGTTGCAATCCATTAGGCTATGCATTGGAACTTGTGAGAAAAGCGAAGGCAGAGGTCACAGACGAGTACATGCAGTCTGTGGCCGATCTTATGGTGATAAAGGGCAGACCCCACTTTACAGTGGTGAGGAGCTATATTGTGTCAGACCTGACACGTGCAGGATTTGGAGATGTGGGCTTCGGTTGGGGCCAGGCGGTGTACGGCGGACCGGCAAAGGGTGGTGTTGCCGGAGTTGTGAATTTTTATATACCCTTCAAGAACAGAAAAGGACCAATTTGCTTGCCATCTGATGCCATGGAACGTTTTGAGGCAGAGCTTGATAAGATGCTCAAGGCCTCGCCCAACAATAAATCCGTGTTAATGGCATCTGCCTTGTGAGAGTATCCAATAAAAACGTATGCTTTTGCTTTGGCTGTAAAAGTTTATTTGCCAATAAATATAAGATTTTTGACATCTCCTATCATTATAACATGATAAAGAAGTGTACCAGTGCATAAGAAAGATATGAAGACTTGTTCATGGCATTTTGAGCAAACTATCTATTAGTGCATAAACATGACACGAGGTCATCTCTGACTAGCTGTCGATCATATATACGCATTAATACAAGTTCAATTTGGCTCAGATACCTTCAATTCAGCTGCAACATTTACAACAAGTCAAACACTAAGCTAACTGCCAGCAATTTCATTTTGCATTCGTGTCAAAGAACCAAGTGATTAATAGTGTTTAATAAGCTCAGGCCAACATTCTTCTCCCTCCTCATCCAAAATACTAGTAATAGCTTCAGAAATAAGTTTAGCTACATTCTCACCCGGAGCAGTGACAATAATCTTTGTTGAGTGAAATTCTATCTTTGCATTGGTTGGATCTTGGAATTGTACAACACCGGTACATTCCACCTCAGCATCACTCACCGGTTTATCTATAGATGTGTTAATACCCACGTTTGACAACACAACAACAACAAGGAGCCTCACCAGATCTGGCACAGCCCAATTCACGAGCGACTTACTCTGCACTGTGCTTGCCAATTTGTTTTCCAAGAGCGACTGGTGTCTACCTTGACTGATATATAGTTGATCTTCTAGCCTCACGCACTGCATGAAAAATTAGTTTCAGCAACTATTATTAATAGTTACTAAAAGTAAAAAAAATAGTCGTTAAAAGTTATATCAACCAAAATCGGGTTGGTTACAAGTGGTCACTATAGAGTTGTTACTAAAAGTGCTCAGTGACGAGTTCTTACGTTGGTCGTTAAAAAATCATTATTAACAACCATTTGAAATTGGTCACTAAAGGTAAAATTATTAGCGACCAAATTTATACTTGCTAATGTAAAA
>JAOTIZ010000002.1:11989992-12002958 GCA_027123425.1 Erythroxylum panamense | reverse complement strand
GGCGTGCACTGGGTGCAACAAAACCTTGAGGTCAGGGGATCGATTCCCAGGGAAGACCAAAGAGGACAATACCAATTATGGAGGGTCTGGGACCCAACAATAAGTACTCAGCTATAGTCTTTTTCAATCTAAAATGTATCCCTTCAAAGTTCTAGCTTGATATTGACACCTTCTTTTATCTCATTCATTAATACAATATCATCAGCAAACAATATACATCAAGATACATCATTTTGAATATTCTTGGTGAGTTCATCTATCACTATTATAACCAAAAATAAGTCAATGAGAAGCCTTGGTGTAGCCCAATATCGGTAAAAAATGTTTTGTACTCTTCCTATCATTCTTATTCTAGTTTTTACACTTTTTTTACATATCCTTAATAACCCATATATAGGTCATAGGAACTCCCTTAACTTCTATTAACCTTCATATGATTTCCATAGGTACCCTATTTTATGTATTATCTAAGTCAATAAAAACCATATGTAGGTTGTAATGTGTTCCCCTGTAATATTTTATTAATCTTCTAAGGAGATATAAAGATTATTTAATGGATCTTCCTAGCATGAAACCAAACTGGTTCTTTGAGATAAGTGCATCTTTTCTCACTCTCTTCTTAAACATCTTCTCCGATTACTTCATGATGTGACTAAATAGTTTAATGTCTCTATAGTTGCTATAGTTTTAGATGTCCCCTCTTTTATTATATAAAGGAATTATCATACTAAGTCTCTACTCATCTAACATTTTGGTGGATTTAAGAATCACATTAAAAAACTTGGCTAGTCAAGTAAGACCCTCTTTGCCTAGGATTATTCCCATCTTTATAGGTATCTCATTAGTCCTTGTTGTCCTTCCATTCTTCATTTCCTTTAAAGCTCTTTTAATTTCTTCCCTTGTAATATGTCAGTAATAAATAAAGATACCTTTTAAATATATTAAGATCACCTAAAGAGAGGTTGTCCTTTACTCCTTCATTACAAAAAGCTATAGAAGTAACTTCGTCATTTTTTCTTAATGCCATTTTCGGCCATAAGCATTGACCGTACTTTATCTTTTATATAACAAACTTAATCTAAGTCTTTCATTTTCCATTCCCTTACTCCCACCTATCCTATATCTTTATTGATCTCTCTATTATTTTGGATGATAAATCTTAGATACTTGAGGCACTCTTTGTGTGGTATACCTTTAGAAACAATCTTTAACTCCACATTAGAAGTCATTTTAATAGCCTAAAAAGTTACACTCTAAGTATTTAGTCTTAGTCCTGCTCAATTTAAAGCTCTTCGACTATAATGTATCCCTCCAAAGTTTTAACTTAACATTGATATCCTCTTTTGTCTCATTTACTAAAACAATGTCATCAACAAATAATATATATTAAGGCACATCCCTTTGGATATTCTTGGTGAGCTCATCCATCACCACTACAAACAAAAAGGGGCTTAATAAAGAACCTTAGTATAGCCCAGTATTGATAGAAAAAGCTCTATATCTCCTCCTATCATCCTTACTTTAATCTTTACACTTTCATACATATCCTCAGTAACCTGTATATAGGTCATAATAACCTCCTTAACTTCTATACACTTTCACATAATTTTCCTAGGTACCCTATTATAAACCTTTTCTAAATCAATAAAAATCATATGTAGGTTATGTTGTAGGTTATGTTGTCTTTCCCTATAATATTTCATTAATCTTTTAAAGAGATGTAAAGCATATGTCATAGACCTTCCTACTATGTAACCAAACCAGTTCTTAAAGATAGGTGCATTCTTTCTCAAGCTCTTCTCAATTACCTTCTCCCATAACTTCACGGTATAACTACGCAGTTTGATGTTTCTATAGTTGTTACAACTTTGGAAGTCCCTTTTATTCTTGTATAGAGAAATTAGCATTCTAAGTCTCTACTCATTTGGCATTTTAGCCAACTTAAGGATTACATTGAAAAGCTTGGCTAACCAAATAAGACCCTATTCGCTTAGGGCTCTACCACACCTCTATATGTATCTCATCAAGCCTTACTATCCTTCCATTCTTCAGTTCCCTCAAAACTTTTTTAATTTCTTACCTTGTGATTTCCTGCTAACAAGTAAAGTTATAATACATTTTAAACATATTAAGATGACCTAAAAAGATGTTATCCTCTATGACTTCATTAAAAAGGTTGTAGAAGTATTTTATGTCATTTTTTCTTGATGTCATTTTTAGCCATAAGCACCTCTTCTTTGCTTCATCTTTTATACAACAAACTTACTCTAAGTCTTTCACTTTTTATTCCCTAGCTCTCGCCAACTTAAATATATTCTTTTATCTAAGCGTTGATGTAGTACTTAATTGACAAAAGTTTAATCCTGTTAAAATTTTCATCTACTTAGGATCTTCTTTAAACATTTTGAAAATGTTATGGTTGAAACTGAACGCTTTAAATGCTAGGGTTCAAGTTGTACTATGATGACAATGTTAGGATCCAAATCACACTTTCAGCCTATTTTATTTTAACTTTCATGGTATCATATTTATTAGTTAATTTTTCCTTGCCTCTGCGCTCTATTTATTTTTATATTTCTCATTTGTTTCCTTTATCAACCACTAATTTATTTTTCCACCACCAATTTGATTAGTCATCTTCCAAAATATGACCCAACCTCTAGCAAGCTTCAACCCATCTCTAAACATCAATCCTCCATAGCCTGCTTTTCTTCGTCATGCGTTTGGAAGCCATTTGTCTAGTTATTGATTAAATTTTAGTAACCTCTATTTATTTTTCTGGAGTTGCTCTTTATTCTTATTGCCAGTATAGTCCATCAATGGCTTCCAAGTGGAAGAAGCATTTAACATACCATACACATTATGGTTCCATCTATCTTTATTATAAATTGCATCTCTCATTATTAAAAATGACGAATTTGAAGCCACTTGTAACCTTTTATTCCTATCTTAATTATGTCATCTATTGCATATTGAGTAATTTTGTGTCCACAAAGATTGTTTCTCATTTGTTTCATTTAGAGCATTGTTTTGGCATAGTTGCTCTTGCCATTTTCTCATCTACCACATATTGCAGATTTTGGTTCAACTGAATCAATCTAGTTGATTTAATACCCATTTATATTTATCCTATTGTGAATAAATTTGATATTGCAAAACTTATTGCAAGTGTCTAATTAGATCAAACTATAATCTTTAGGTGCAAAGAATGAAAAATTTTCTAGCAGGTTAAAAGCTTTGTTATATGGTTATAAGGGACATCACTCAACTAGCTAAAGAGGTAGATGAAACTGATACAAGATTTATATATCGTAAAAATTATTAGATCATCACATTGTTTCATAATAACTCTATTTCATCCATTCATATTTAATTATTGATCATGAAACTGTAAAATATTTAGGCTTTTTTGGCTAATTAATATTAAACTAATGATTTGCACAATATTACAAATTATGTACTAGTCTTTATAATTTAAAATAGGAGCTTAGTCAGTCTATAAATGGTTTTTTTTGTTTAAGTTCAACCAATTTGGAATCAAATATCTCACATCAAAATTATCAAATATCATCTTCATCTCATTCAAGTTCTTATGGCTGTTCAATATGAGTATAAAGCTACTTGGGCCTCTCTACTTCTTTGAAATCTACTACCTATACTTGATGTTGTTATTTAAGAGATTATTTTTTAATCGCCTCAATCTAGGTAAAAATCCACATTCAAACTTTATTGTTGCAACCACTCGATCCTCACTATATAAATATTGAAATTATCTTTGTACGAATTGCATCAAATTAGTCACAATTTTGTAAATTGTCCTACCATATAATACATATATTGTCATAAGTTTGGCCATATTATTAAACATTAACTAATGAACCTCCACGATCAAAATGTGGGTTCTCTAAATCCAAGAATGTCTCAAAGTTTGGATGTTTTTATATCATTATTGCTAACATTAAGGGTTATACTGCCATAAGTGATCTTAAGATAGTATTCAAATAGGTTCTTTCTTTTAATTCCTCAATTCTAGCTTCATTTGTCACTGAAGTTGTGACTGAGGTTTTACTGCCATTACTATAAGTGATCTTAAGGCACTATTTAAATAAGATATCCCTTTCAATTCCTCTACTACCATGTATACCAACATGAGTGAATCTCATTAGCTTTATAATTATGTATATTGCAATTTTATGACTACTAAAGTTAAGCTCTTGCCTTCTCCAAAATATATCTCATCCTTACCATCAATTCGTAGGGCAAAAGCTCCTTAAAATATAATTACTCATCATGATTATGGGAACCGTTCAGTATCGGCTAAAGAACGGTACTTAAAACATAAGTGTTATATCGGGTACCAACTAGTTTGGTAAATAATGGTACCCAAAACATAAGTACTATACTAGTTACAAACATAGACTTGTATTGGCTGATACTAGCCGATACCTACCAGAATTTACTATGATTGAATTGAAAATTTAAAAAGTTAATGGACTAAATTTTAAAAAATCCTAAATCTATAGTCACTTCAGCAACACACATCTTCACTATTATTTTCTTTCTTTTTTCCTTACACTCTTTATACTCCTTTAATTATTAATATCAATTTATCTTTAAAAAATTGTCAAAATGCAATTTTTATAACAGTAAAGGAAAAGAAAAATATTGTTGGTTTGCTCATGCTTGGAACAATATGACTTTTATAAAATTCTCTTCAAATATCACATTTACATTTAAATTTTTTTTGGGAATACTAAAAAGAGAATAAGAAATTAGTACTCTGCTCACAGTCTCAATCATATTAATATAAAATTTTGTTGTACTTGAGATTTCTTGATAAAAATAAAAAAAAAATTCATACTTAATAAAAGTCTAATAACATAATTATATCTACAATTATATATATTATGTAAAAAATATTTTCTTATTTGTACTAATATTGAATATTAATATGAGCAAATGAATGTGTGTGTGCACGCACGGGGCACGCGAGTGTGTGTATGAATTGAAATTTTATATTATATTGATTAGTATAAGATATATTTGTATGACAATGTTATTTTTTAAATATTTAAGTTGACATAAAATTTAATTAAGATAAATTTTATAATAAATTTTAAATTGTAAATAATGTATTTACAGGATGAACTAGTGCATCTTTATTTTTGTATCAAAATACTTGCATTCATTCATTGCAAAAATAAAGAAAAATAACAATTTCTTTATTTTATTTCAAATTTGTACAAAGCAAAGGTTTAAATATAGTTATGCAATAAAATTTTAGATAATAATTCTAGGTGTTAGTGATATATTAATTACCTATAACTTGCAAGAGCCTTAAAATTTTAATTATTAGTTCTATAAAAATTAATGAATTTTAATAATTGAACGATATTCTCTTTAGAATTAGAATGAAGTTTTAGGTTTTCATTTCTCTCTATTTTTTAATTTCACTTATATTTAATATATATATATTAAAATTTATGTATGTAATATAAAAATAACTATAAATATTTTTGTTTCGATACAACTCATGTTGTAAATTGTAATACTTAGAGAGTTATGAATATTTATTATTCTTTTTATTTGATGTAATATTATTTATTATATGATGAAAATTTAATATTTTAAATACTTTGTATTGTCTTTTATTTTAAATTGTATGATCTTTTTTCATATCAATTTTGGTTATCTTTCATATGTCAAAAATATAAAATGCAATATAATATAAAATAATAGATTGTTATTATTTGAATTTTATTATTATAACTTTTTGATACAAGGTTGATGTAAAATTTTAAATTATAAAGTAAAATATATTGATAGTTTATTTTTTAATTTTAAAAATTAAAGATTATTTTTATAATTTTTAAAAATTATTAGAAACAATACTTGATATTTTATAAATTATTCACTTCAGGATACATAATAAGTCCTCCGGTGCTATCCTTGGAATTACATTTTGTCTAGCTAACAAACATTTGTTTCTGTCAAGTAGGCAAAGAACTAGAAATTGTGTGGATAACTTTGCATGCCAATCGAAGATCCAATTAATCGCACATGCAAGGAACATATAGACCTCCAGCCCCTTGCTCTGCGATCATCGATATTTAAATAAACCTCCAGTCCTGCTTGATTCTAATTTTAATTTCATTTATGCTACTTAAAAGTTTCTTATTTGAGCCTTTTTACACGTACGTGATACCATTTAATGCGATCCTAGCTCTACATAGATAGCATCATATATAAAATTTTCCTATATTTTGTATGATATGTTTATTAAGTACAGCTTTATATTAATTGTCATAGAAAATGCCAATTCAAAGTTATAGATAACTTTTAAAAGTAAAGGAATTTATAAATTTTAACTTGAATTATTTAAATTCATTTTCAAAGAAAACATTCAATTATAATTATTATTTGGAGAAAAACTTATTTTTTATGTTATATAAAATTATATAGCAGAGGGCTTAAAAATAAGATTTATAGCAAACGCATAATATTATTAGTTAAAAAGTGTAATTTACGTTTTTACTGAAATACAATTAAATCTTAACATCTTTTAATATTCAAAATAAAATTTAACATTTACATCATGTTATAAATTTTGAATAAATGACTGTACGTCATGTTAATATTGATAGGGTATAAATTTTAATATTTTTAATTAGTATATGAGTCCTGTCTTGCCACGTGACCAAATGAAATGTAAATATTTTATTTAATTTAAAATAATTTAATTTTAATAAACCCTATTAATCAAATTTCATTACAATAAATTCTAATAAATCCAATTAATTTGATTATAACCAGATTAATTAAAATTCTCAAATATACCCTAATTTCAGCACTAATTTCAGCACTAATTCTTCAATTAAAATAAAGGTAACCAGCTGGCTCAAAGAACAACATCACAATCCCCAGCCGTAAGAAGAATTAGATAATTGTATAAAGCGGATAACATATGGCAAAGGCAGGACTTAGGATCCTGTCATTAATGAGAATTTTAATTAATCAAGTTGTAACTAAATTAATTAAGTTCATTAAAATTCATTCTAATATATTTTATCAAAAATTTTATTTTAATTTAAATAATTTATATATATTTTATTTTATCAAGTGTCATGATGGAGTTTATATATTAATTAAAAATATTAAAATTATAATAGATAAATTTTAACATTGCCTTATTTTTATTCAAGATATATCTAAAATATTTTAAAAATGTTAAACACTACAAAATATTTAAACTGAATTTATATTTTAATAAAAATATTGCAATTAAAATTACACTTTTATCAATATTATTATTACCGAGTGAATGTCAATAATTTTCAAGTGGACTTTTATTAGAAGTAACCAAATCTTAGTCTCCTGACTCATTAACAATAATTTAAAAAATTCTCTAAGTTGCTGCTTAGTGCTCACAACATTATCCTATGCCACTAACGTTGGTTCCTATTCTGTTCTGAGATTAAAACATTGACGTTTTAATAAAACCAAACGTCTCAGTTTTACCTTCGTTCTTTTGATTTTGCTTCCTACTTTACTTCTTCGATCTTGTGTTAGATCTTCTCAACTCTTTTGCATCCTCATTTTTGTCTTAATTCATAGAACAACTCTTTTATGCATTTAAGTATGCTCTATACTACCCTCTTCCCATATCTGCTTTATGTGTAGCATTCCATGTTCAGGGCTAGGCCCCATAATTTGTGAACTGAGCGTATATTTATACACATGTGAATATTTATTGTTGTCATATTAAAATAATTGTTCATACATTCATTGACATTTTCGAGTATAATTGACTGACAAATGTGATTAAAATGTGAAGTGTGAATTATTTGCGGTAAAGATTTAATTGGAGATTATTAGTATTATTTTAAAATTTTTGGTAAATTTTAGGAATTTCTAAAATTTGAAGTATTTTTAGACTATAAAAAAATTGAAATATGGGCCAATTATAGTGTGAAACATGGACTGATTAAATTGATGACAAATAGCCCATGTGCATGCATGACATACGCTAGCATAAAATAGTGACAAATGTAAGCCATGCAAGAGAACACGTAATTACCTGTTTTAGACAAAAGGTTGTTTTACTGCAGTTCTCTCACTCATTGTTCTTCATCAAGAGTAGCATTGTTATCAAATTTTCTTTTGGTTTACTAAACATCGAGCATCAAGTTGTTATTCTTGTGTCATTGATTCACTCTGTCCGTTGGCAATATTGTTGAATCACATAACTTTGATGATGTTTTACGGTGTCAATATATACATACATGAGAAGTTTAAGCAGTATAGTTTCGGTGAATTAATTTTCCGAATGACTTAGACGAGGAATTGAGGTTGTGAATGCATGAAGATAGCAGTAAGTGTATCTGAAATTGAATCTGAGTTTACTGAATGTTGTGAAATTGAGAAGTACAAAAAGAATAAAAACACAGCAATAAGAGAAAGCTTATGTGAGGTTTTGATTTTCATGAATTATCATATAAGCTTGCACTTGATGTGTTTAAAGGTTGTACTGGGTATAGAAAACTGAATATATGATTGAGGAATGAAGAAAATAAGTGGGAAGATACAAAAGAAACGAATCAAGCTAGTGGGATTGCATTGTGGTGCATGGGCGTACACGAGCATGCACAACCCAAACACGCACGCACGGGCGCGTATGAGGATTGCACGCTCGTGACTAAGTGTTGTAGGTTATTTATAAGTGTAAATTGCACAATTGTGCAATGAAAGGGAAAAATAGGTTGTGTTTGAATGAGTAAAAGCACGATCGTGACTTTTGTATTGGAGTGCGATTGCACGATCGTGCACCCGAGAGCTCTTACCATACTAAACAGTCTTGCTTCTTTTTATCATAACTTCTTCTTTACACCTCCAAATAACTTGATTATTAAATCAATATATTCCTAACACATTGTTCTATCTCTCCATAAAAATTGGTGGCTTTCTAAAATGATATGAGAAAGATTGATTGAATGAAATAAGGGAATCTGTTGGAATAGTATGAACTGAAATATTTTACTAAATATACTTCGATTTTTTGGTTATATTTTGGTCTGTAGAGTTCCAAATGAGATTATTCTTAATTCAAAATAACATAGGAACATAAAGCTACAATTTTCCTGAAGAAGTTAAATTGTAATTCTGGTTTTAAGAATTCCAAAACTTGTTCTGAAGTTGAATTATGAATTCTGTTGTAGCTTAAAAATAGATTGATATATTTGAAGTGTAATTTTCAGTATACTGAATCAGATTGAATGATTTTTCTGTCATTAGAAACATAAGACACAGAGGAACAATTGTCTAGAAGGAAGTGTTATTTAAATACTTCATTTTCTAGATCTTATTGATCATGCAAAGTTTACCCGAATGGGGCGCTTTTAGAAAAATTTGCAATAGTGAATTAGTGATTAAATTTTGGAATCACTGGAGTACAAATGATATGTACATCAATATAATATAGAAATATACCCAAGATTTTGTTATTGAACATATATGATAAATGAAACATTGACAAACGTGTTTCTTCGGTTACATAAGCACTCTAGTAATATGAAATTGTTTTTATTGCATCTAGACGAGCAACTAGAGTAACTGCTTCTAGATATTACTGGAACGTCAAGGAAATAGGCTTAAGGGAGCAACTGTGAGTAACCTAAGATGGTCTCACTTTATTTGTTCTGCATATTACTAAATTGTATTGTTATCTTATTGTACTACATTGATATGTACTGAATGTGTACTAAATTCTAGACAATACATGTCTGAGGCGTTGGATGCATGTGAATAAGATTGGAAGTGCTACTTGTATGTGAATATGATTGCCTAAATGATTCTCTGATTCTTAGCTGAAAAGATGAATGCTGAACTGAGGTCCGATGAATATGAGATTCTATCTATGCATCAAAATTGAATGTTGTACATAACTTATTCTGTTATTTGATGCATTTCATAAAATTCATGATCAAGTAAAAGTGTTGTGATCAAAGTAGCCAGTCTAAAAGAGCTTTAAGCTCAAAATTCTGCATGTAGAGTTATGCTATGTGATTTCTGTTTGACTGAGCTCTATCAGCCAGTATTTGTATCTGTATCTGTATCTGAAAGGCACTCGCTCACAACAAATAATAACGAATGCGAGTCTCATACATATAGTATTCACATATGATTTGAATTTATTGAATGATTTGCAAAGCAGTAATGAAATGATAGTTTAATATGAACTGTTTGATTGTATGAATTGTGTGATTTTATGATGATTAAATTTTGCTACATGAGTGAACCATCGAGGATGGTTACTCTACTAAGTTCACAAAACTCATCAAAATTGTAACATGACTTTCCAGGTTTAATAAAGATCTCTAGATAGGCAAAATTGGAGTTAGTCATTGTATTTGAGTAAGAGTTCCAAGTCGGGATCAGTTTGTACCTGTATATGTATTTCATTATATTGTATCAAAAGTGTAGTCATAAGTGTTATACAATGTATATGAAAATGATCTTGAAATATAATGATATTATGACTACAAGCATTTTGTTTCTGTAATGAACCCAAGTGACTACTGAAACTTTGATAAGTTAAGTAATGATTGTGGTTTTTGTGACAGAAAATGTTTATAAATAAATTGGGCCGAAATTGATTATTGATTTTTCGCATATCCATGGGTTGTTTTAAAATAAAAGTAATGAGTTTGATTTACTGACTGTTTTAGCATGCCACTCTTGTGAGATACGTATTTGGATATTACTCAGGATGTCGGGTATATGTTTTGTGAGAGTTAGGAGAGTTAGGTGCTACATTGGTTCTTTCTTACAAGGAACTGTTCTTCTTTTCGTTACTTTCTTCATCATCTCCATTAGTGTTTCTTATGTTGTTCTAGAATTTATTAAGAGTTGCTTTAATCTCTTCTTTTTCACTCTTGTTGATTCGAACTAGTTTAATTAGTCAGTATTTAGTGGGAAGTTTCTATGTTAATGAGTAATTTTTCATGGATGTGGCGTTGCATTTTCTGTGTTAGATGAGATCAGCAAAATTTCAAATTATATGGTTGATTCTGTCTTGATTTATACATATGGATATCTTTTGTTTTTCATTTCTTTAGCGGTTGCACAATATGCTTCTCAAATTTTGTTAAAGCCTCACATGTGTTTTTCATTGATGGGAATTTTTGAAAATACAAAAAAAAGTTTTTTAATGTCAAATTTTGTTTCTTTAATGGAAAACTCTTCTGGGTTTGATTTGATTTTGGAGGGAATTTAGGGTTTCAATTTTCTTTTTGGTGTTTGGTTAGGGGTATAAGAAATGAATCTTGTAGTTCATCTGATAGAGGGAAGGAATTTGCCACCAATTAACACTAACGGGCTGAGCGATCCATATATAAAATTGAAGCTGGGAAAGTAGAAGTTCAAGACCAAAGTAATGAAGAAATGCTTGAATCCAACTTGGAGTGAGGAATTTAGTTTCAGGGTTGATGATTTGTGTGACGCACTTGTAGTTTCTGTATTGGATGAAGGCAAGTACTTCAACGATGACTTCGTTCATTTCATTACTTTCTTCAACATCTCTATCAGTCATTTCTTGTGTCATTCTGGAATTTATCAAGAGCTGCTTTAGTCTCTTCTTTTTCCCTCTTGTTGGATCGAACTAGTTTACTTAATTAGTATTTTGTTGGGAGTTTGTATGTTAATGAGTAATTTTCCATGGATGTAGGGAGAAAGTTTACGAGTTGTGATAGAGCTGACTGTCCGTGAAGCTATAATTGCTTCTATTTTCAGTATACTTCAGTTAACATAGTCTTTGCAATTTAGAAACAATTATAAAGTTATTTGAGTTTGATTGTAATATGGCATTCACCTCCGCTCTGGAGTAAGGATGAGTGGATGAAGCTGTGGCACGGTTTAGAAACGCATTGAAACACAAGAGGCTCTGTAACTTGTTCGACTGTTTTTAAAGAACTCATATGCAGAAAAAGTTTAACTTTCATTATTTTCCAGATGTCCATGTATGTGTTTATATTAGGAAATCTCTATCTACTGGAATTCATTAAGTTATACACACCAGATATGTTTCCTAATGGAGAGATGTGTTTTGATTTCAGGCTGGGCAAGAATCATTCAGATTTGTCACCAGATCTTACTACAGAGGAGCAGCTGGAGCACTTCTGGTTTATGACATAACCAGGTCAGTTTGTGTAAAAGTATAATTGATAAGTTAGATTAAAATCATAACTTGTACTAATGTTTCAGTCATGGTTGTAGAATTATCATAGGAAATTTGAAACCATGCTATACTATCCACCTCTGCTCCTATTGGACATCTTTCTTTTGAATTATGGATAAACTTAGCGTGGACATACTGTGATGGGTTGTGATTTTTTTAAAAAATTAAAGGTAATTCATTAACGATGGTAAAACTATTTACAACTTTGATGCATATCGTTACATTTGAGGTCAATTACCTGAGCCATAAGGAATGACTCCACTTTATATATGCTGTGAGAAAGGTTTTCAATTTCACTAAACTTTGCTAGTTAAACGGATTTTTACTTTGGGTTGTAAATTTTTATCGATAAGTTTGAAATGTTCTGAGTAGTATCTGAAAACTCCAGGAGTCTTGAACGCATGCATTATTAAACTGTGAACAAACAAAATCCAGTTGTTGGTACTATTTTGTAAGGTCCTGTCTCACTTAAAGACAAAGTAAAAGAATAATTTAAAGAAAATCATGTGTAGGAGGATTGTGGACTCACAAGTTAATGACTTCTTATTGAACATTTAATTGTTTCAAATATTTCTACATTTTAGACTGTATGGTTATGAATGATCGCTATATGAATGATCCTCTGTATGAAGCCACATAATTGTCGGCAATTATATTGGGGGTGTTTGTTTCTGTTTTTATTTTTGGTTTTCTGTTTTTGTTTTCAAATTCGGTAAAAAATCTTGTTTGTTTGA
>JAOTIZ010000002.1:11962174-11980298 GCA_027123425.1 Erythroxylum panamense | reverse complement strand
TATATTATGCATAGCAAACATATGCGCAACTTTTATGCATATAAACCTAAATCAATTAATTGATTACTTCATTAATTTATTTGTATTATCAATTAATTAATAAATTATGATATATGACCCAAAATTAAAATACCTTAAATAGGACCAATATTCAAAGCCTTAAAAAATTTAATTTATATATTTATATAACTCGAAAGACACGTGTTGTGCGCGCGCCTGTCGCTGGCCGTTGCTTTCATGTGAGGCATGTGCACGCGCCTCATCTTCCTCAGCGATGAACGTTGATTTCGTTGCTTTTATTTTTTTATTTTGGTTTCTCTCCAAACCGAAACTATCCCAAGCCTTACCAAGGGCATCTCTTGCCAACATTATAACCACAGAGGATCGACGTTTGGATTTGTATTTTAGATTCTCTCTGTACTGTGTATTACTCTTGCTTTAACCCATAACTGAAACATGTCTTCTACATTGAAAGAGAAAACTTAAATATTCAGCCAAAATCATCAAGACATTACAAGAAGTGAAGGGCAAATCAAATGGTTGAGTTTCGTTTCTTTGCCCAATCTCAAAACATTTTACCAATATCGAAGGTTTGTTTTACGTTTACGTTCTTGTTTATATGATGCCATTTTAAATACAAAAAACAACCATTCAAAAAACAAAGTAAACAAAGAAAAAACGAAACAAATCTTTGATAATGGCAGACAACAAATAATGCAACTCATAATGACAGACAGCAAATAATGCAACACATACATATTAACACCGAATGTTTGTTTCATATCTATATTTTTGTGTCTGTTTCATATACGAAGAAAACAATGCCAGGAAAAATACAAAATAATGCAACTCCTTACTCTGATACCAATTGTTATGCCTTTATGGATTTATTAGTCTAAATCGTCTGCTTTAGTAGACCCTAGCTTATGCTATCTTTATAGGTTTTTAACTTGTACGGTATTTGGTAGAAGGGATAGCTAAAGTGCAGTTTTTAAAGCTGAATTATTTGTGTTGTGGTGCATGGTGTATGCTAAACACTTTAATATTAGTATGTGGTTAAGTGTGCATATGATGGATGTGGCGAAAGTTAGAGTTGGAAAAATAATTGTTGGGACATTTGTTACCCAAATTGCATAATATTTTGGTTTGTTGAGTGAGAGAACAAGTATGCAATTAGTTTCAAGAAATTGTAGTTTAGACTTGCAGTCCTTGGTGTCCATGCAGCTATGTATTCTGCTTTAGTAATTGAATCAACTACAGTTGCTTGCTTGAAACTTTTTCAACTCACTATTCCTCCATTCAAGGTGAAAATATAACCAAAGGTAGATTTGTTATTATCCTTATCTGATACAAAACTAGCATCAGTATAACCAATTAGCTTTAATTCATATTCTTTGTATATGAGGAATTGGTCCTTAGTTCTTCTCAAGTACTTAAAGATGGTTTTAACCACTTTCCATTATTCCTCACCTGGGTTACCTTGATACCTGCTCGCTATTCCTAACGCGTAGGTTACATCAGGTCTTGTACATGTCATAGTATATATGATAACTCCCACTGTGCTGACATATGAGACCTTACTCATATGTTCTCTTTCTTCTAGGATTTTAAGCCAATACTCCCTACTAAGAGAAATTTCAATGTCTATCGGTAAATAACCTTTTCTGAAATTTTCCATATAATACTTTTTAAAGATAGTCTTAATATATTTATTTTGCCGTACCTGTATCTATAATAGTTTTGTAAGTATTGATTACCTCTCTTCTTCTTCTTTTCGTTGTTTCTTCAATGGTTCAGATAATACTTCGATAAGTTTCTAAAACTTATATATTCTTTTACAAACTATTATGTTGGTTTATTTTAAAAGATGAAGGAAAAGGATCTTTGATCCATTTGAGATCTATTGATTATTGGAATACCCAATAATCAATATCTTGGTATCTTTTCAGGGGACTCAAATATATAATTCACATGAGTCATTAAATAATCTAACATTTCTAACCGGCGATTGTTACGCATTTTGTTGATATGGCAATTGTTACATTTTTGTTGATATGGGTCCTTAACATTTATTATATCTTCAGTATAAAAAGAAATTTAGAACTTGAATCACGACAATCGAATGGAAAAAATGGGCTTGAATAAAGCGTAATATATGAGCAAACGCCGAGAAAGGAGTTAAGATTAAGGAAAAAGTTAAAAGAAGCAAGGTAGGTCCCTTCCAGACAAGATTGAAAGACCATTCAAATTCACACTCTTTTTGATTATGAAAGCCTTCCGAAGTCGCGGTGGTTACTGGTCCCCCTTGGTCTTTCATGTGCCCCGCAAGAACTATAGCCTTGAATCATTCTTCTCCTGCCCAATTTCCTACCAATGATAGTGATCATCAACTTGCC
This sequence comes from Erythroxylum panamense, assembly GCA_027123425.1. Taxonomy (NCBI): domain Eukaryota; kingdom Viridiplantae; phylum Streptophyta; class Magnoliopsida; order Malpighiales; family Erythroxylaceae; genus Erythroxylum; species Erythroxylum panamense. The sequence continues at coordinate 11,977,902 of JAOTIZ010000002.1, read as the reverse complement.
GAACCTGGCCTCTGCTTTCCCACTTAACCAAACCACATTTCGTTTGCCTGCGAAATTTCATACTACCATTTAATGTTTGAAATGGACAAAATATAGTTTATTTTTTCAACTTTACTACCAGAAATGTTTTGTACCTTTCATATGTATGTAAAGCTTTTGTACCATTTATCAAACGGATGATAAATTCAAAGCTAAGACACCTGATCTCCCGCTTCAATGTTAAAATGTCATGCCTTTACGTGTAGATTGCTAGACATACGCGTCCTTTCTTGTGAATTTTTTTTCTTATGTTGTTAGTTGATTTGTTCAAGAAATAGCAGATGGTAAAGTATTAAATATTCAAAAACTCGACCTAAGAGCAAACATCATATCACGCTTTTATAAGTTTAATGTTTTAATCCATGTGGATAATTATTTTTTTTTCCGTGGACCCTTATATAGGTAAAAATTTTCATCAACAAAATATTAATAAAAGTAACGTTTTAAAAAATTCAGCGTTGAATAAATTTTTTAAAAAAGATTGGATAATTTAAAATCTGTTATCCCTTATTTCATATATATATAGACTTATTATTGTATATTTATGTAATAAACATGTTTTTTATTTACATGCAAAATTTACCTATATTGTATATGTTAATGAACAATAATTTTGAAAAGCAATACCCTAAATTGTTTATTTAAATTAATAAAAAAATTATCTCAATCACTTCTTTAATTCTGTCAATACTTAATGTAGGTCCTTTTTAATACCGGCTCAAATGATAAGTATAATATACATTAACCATTCATAGCACGCATTTAGTAAAGTTTGTGAAAAGAATAAGGAACTTATGCAACTCATATTTTCGTACTAATTAATTGGTCAATTTGTCCCATAGGGCCAGATAGGAAGCCAAACCGACCTATTAAACGTAACCTCTGTTTTGAAAATCGGACCGGACCGGCCGATCTGACCGGTTCGACCGGTGACTGGTCTGCTATTCGGTCCGGTTTACCCTTTAAAATCGGTTCTTAATTGAACCAGTGAGAACCGGTCAAAACAGATCAATTGATAGGTCAAACTGGACCAGTCCGACCACTGATTCAATACAATTTTTATTTTTTGTTTTTTTTGTATATTTTTGTATTTTTTAAATATTATTAATATTATATATAATTAAATATAATTACTACATAATTATGACGTCACATCGGTTCGATCGGTGGTTGAACCAATCAAACCGGTGACCAGTAAGGCCTCCGGTTTGATAACCGGTCTGGGTTTCAAAACACTGAAGGTAACGAAGCTCTACTTAACAAAGTGAATTAGAAAGATTTTTCTTAATCAATGGTGATCAGTTATAAAACTCTTTTTCAAAGTGATTTAAAAACATTCTTCTTAATCAACGATGATCGGTTATGTTATCTATAACCTGACTTTTTTTTTTTTGCTTGATTCTAAAAAATCTTCAATAATTATTTTGTGAAAAAATATATAAAAATAAAAGTTATGCTTGTGGAAATTATATAAATCACCATGTCATATATATGCAACTCTAACCCTCCAAATTTGTGAGTAATAAGTGAGATAATTAATTATCTCTTCAATATAGCGCAGCCGCATCCCCTTTCGTAAAGAAGTTCAATATCTTTATCTTTTGAGTTAATTGGACAAAGATTTCAAGTGATTTATTAATTATTTTCCTAAAATGTTTTGCAGTTTAAACTAAATTTTATTTTACATATTTATGTGATTTGATAACTAATTATAATATGTTATTATATATATAATCTTGATAACTGAGCTATAATTTTGATACACGTTGACAATGCTAGTGCAAAACTAAAAATAAATTTCAATATATTTTTTAAATTTTCTGCAACTGATAAATATATATCTATATATTACAAAGTGTCATAAATTCAGACGTCAAAAGATCAGGAAAATAACAAAACCACAACTTACCTTTATATATATACTTAATTCTGTATATATGATCAGACATTATAAGGACCAATTACATAATATTTTATTAATATTCAATAAAATATTAATAATCATTGTTTATTATTTATAATATTAACTATCATTTATTTCAATTATTGAGATAAAATATCATTTATTTCAATTATTGGGATAAAATGATGCACTTCAAGTGCCTCGAGGTAACCCACCTAGTCGGCTTTCCTTGCAAATTGACACTGATACTGATAGCCTGTAGCAGTTAATAATGCTTGAAGAGTGAAGGCTGAAGATTCTTACGACATCTGCTAGATGCCATAGGCGACATGTTGAATGGTGACAGGAAATTTGATCGCAGGGAATTTCAGCAGTTTTTGTTTACATTGTCAGGATAATTCATTAGATTCTCATGCAATTAATTATACGTTGAATTTCTTTCTAAGTGGGGGCTTTCGTACACGTACCTGCCTCTTTGAAAAGTACGATTGAGCTTTACTCATCCCTTCAAGAATTACCTATAATACTTTTCTTGGTTTGTTATGAGATCGATATAGCTTCCACTGCCAAGTACTTGCATTTTGAGCCATCCTCCATATCTTTATCATCCCTCAAGCTTACCCAATCTGTCATACTCGAGTTATATGTTACTCTATCAAAAGTCAGTCGAACATAAAACGATCTTAGGCTGGAAATAAGATCCTGTTAGAGAATATATAAAATCAATTGAGTTGGTCTCACACAACAGCTTAAGCTATTGTGGTGAAATGGTCACTTAATATGGTATCACAGCCTCTATGATCAAACGGTCATGCGTTCGAATCCTACCACCCACCTATTCTAATTAAATTAAGCACAAGGTAAAAGTAGGCCTGTGCAAGTTTCAAGCCCAAAGGGCTTTCACTTGAGGGAGTGTGTTAGAGAATATATAAAATCAATTGAGTTGGCCTCACACAACAGCTTAAGCTATTGTGATAAAATGGTCACTTAACAAATCCTTATGACCCCAATTAGATAACTTGAAATTACTCCTAGGCTTTTGAATCTGCTATTTATGAATTAGTAGGTGGTCATCGGTCTTAAAATAAACGTGAAAACTTCGTCAACGTAAAATAAGAATTAGAGAATTATACATTCATTTGGTTGTTGAAGAGTTTTCCAACAACAATTAATGTACAATATAGGACCATCGGGCGCAATTCATGTGTGAACTGATTTAGATTGTAAAAGAACTAATCAACAAGTCATACCATCACGACAAGTCTTGTTGAAATTTGCTATACAGTATACATTCGTTGGTTACTGAGAAATTTCTCTGTTTCTTCCTATTACTTTACAATACTACAGTCTAATGCTTGGTTGGTCCCTTTCCATGTAGATGCACTAACATAAGATAATGGAGATGCTTGGACTATTGACTTTGAACGTACCAAATAAATCACGACAAGATCCATGCTGGCTTTCTAGATACATCAACACTGGGTCTAATTATATTGATATCATTTTAGTAATATATATATTCCTTGGACTATACTTTTACTAATAATAAATAGTTATAATAATCGTAAAATTAACTAAAATAATACATTTTTAAAATTTAAATTAATCGTTTCAACGGTTTCTTTTAAGAATCTCGGAAAGTCGGTTCAAAGTAACGTGGAAACGGACTACATAGACATGTCACGTACATCTTCCACTTTGGAAAGTTGGTCGAGGGCGCTCTCTCTGACCAGTCTAAAATATGAAGTCAAGGTTTAAATTTCTTATTACATTTGGTGTAGCTAACAAACATTTGTTTCTGTCAAGTAGGCAAATAACTAGAAATTGTCTACTTGGATGACTTTGCATGCCAATCGAAGATCCAATTAATTGCACATGCAAGGAACATATATATAATACATACTATATATATATATAATTTACCTATATTTTGTATGATATGTGTATTTAGTACAGCTTTATATTAATTGTCATAGAAAATGCCAATTCAAAGTTATAGATAAATTTTAAGAATAAGGGAATTTATAAATTTTAACTTGAATAATTTTAATTCATTTTAAAATAAAACATTCAATGATAATTATTATTTGGAGAAAAATTTTATATAAAATTATATTGCAGAGGACTCAAAAAATATGATTTATAGCAAACACACAATATTATTAGTTAAAAAGTGTAATTTATGTTTTTACCAAAATACAATTAAATCTTAACGTCTTTTAGCATTCAAATAAACCTTAATATTTACAAAATGTTATAAATTTTGAATAAATGATTATATGTCATGTTAATATTGATAGGGTATAAATTTTAATATTTTTTTAATTAATATATGAGTGCTGTCCCGTGACCAAATTTACAAAATTCACTAAGTTGCTGCCTAGTGCTCACAGGATTTATCCCACCCGCTGTGTGTATAATCATTTTGTTTTTGAAACAAACAATAATGAGGACCACAAGCCAGGGGCGCAGGGAAGGCCACAGGCGTAGATCCAAAGTCAAGTCAATTATTAGAGTCCATCAGGTCACAGCAGCCGGGAAACGTCTTGCGTAATTTCCTTAACTATCCTCGCACTATCAAACAAAAGGGTGATTGTTGAAGTTCCTAATTTTCCATTATAAATATAGACCAATCTTTAGGCATCTATTCTCACACTCATAGACCACAGAATCACACCACCTTTCCCACACTCTTTGTTCGTCCTATAACATAAAACAACGTAAAACCTTAATTTCACTAAAATGGCGCCATCACCTACTTCCCTAGTCTTCAAGGTGAACCGACGACAACCGGAGCTAATCACTCCGGCTAAGGCCACCCCACATGAGTTCAAGGCCCTGTCGGACATTGATGACCAAGAGGGGCTCCGGTTCCAAATTCCAGTTATACAATTCTACCGTTATGACCCTTCCATGCAAGGAAAAGACCCTGTAAAGGTCATCCGCCAGGCACTTGCCAAAACATTGGTGTTTTACTATCCCTTTGCTGGTAGGCTCAGGGAAGGGCCTAATCGTAAGCTCATGGTGGAGTGCACTGGTGAAGGTGTCATTTTTATCGAGGCAGACGCTGACGTGACCCTCCAGGAGTTCGGTGATGTTCTTCAACCTCCGTTCCCTGGCTTGGAGGAGCTCCTCTTCGACGTCCCTGGCTCTAGTGGAGTGCTCAACTGCCCTCTTCTGCTCATTCAGGTACTTGTACTTTTTATTTCCTTAACTGTCTATACACCCCACCACTACGGCACATTTATTTCTGTCGTCTTCTCAATGGGCCAATCTCTTTTTGTCTTTAAGATTGGCCCATTGAGATGAGAAAGTTCTTTTACGGTTATTAATCTAATTTACATATATGTGAAACATGAGACAAGTAAAAATAATATTATAATAAAATACAGGTTTAATATTGATTTCAGATGGAACTGATAAATAATATTATATTAAATTAATGATGCATTAATTTTTTTATTGCAAATTTTGACAGGTGACGCGCCTCAAATGCGGTGGCCTCATCTTCGCTCTACGCCTCAACCACACTATGTGCGACGCGCCGGGTCTTGTCCAATTCATGACGGCAGTGAGCGAGATAGCGCGTGGAGAGCAGGCACCATCAGTTCCGCCAGTGTGGGAACGCCATGTGTTTCAGGCACGCAGTCCACCGCGCGTGACTTGCAAGCACCCTGAGTACGAGGAAGTGATCGACACAAAAGGGACTATTATTCCGCTGGACGACATGGCCCATCGCTCGTTCTTCTTCGGCCCCGCTGAGGTGGCTGCCCTGAGAAGCTTCACGCCGCCGAGCCTTCGCCACTGCTCCACCTTCGAGTTGTTAACTGCATGCCTCTGGAAATGCCGCACTGCAGCCATCCGGCCAGACCCCGACGAAGTGATGCGCATGGCATGCATAGTCAACGCACGCGCCAGGTTTAGCACACCATTACCAGAAGGATTCTACGGCAACGCCTTTGCATTTCCAATGGCGGTGGCGACAGCCGGTAACATCTGTTGCAACCCAATCGGCTATGCATTGGAACTTGTGAGAAAAGCGAAGGCAGAGGTGACGGAGGAGTACATGCAGTCTCTGGCCGATCTTATGGTGATAAAGGGCAGACCCCACTTTACAGTGGTGAGGACCTATCTTGTGTCAGACGTGACACATGCAGGATTTGGAGATGTGGACTTCGGTTGGGGCAAGGCGGTGTACGGAGGACCGGCAAAGGGTGGTGTCGGGGCCATTCCTGGAGTTGCGAGTTTTTACATACCCTTCAAGAATAGAAAAGGCGAGAAGGGAATAGTGATGCCAATTTGCTTGCCATCTGATGCCATGATACGTTTCGAGGCAGAGCTTGATAAGATGCTTAAGGCCTCGCCCAACGATAAATCCGTGTTTATAGCATCTGCCTTGTGAGAATATCCAATAAAAACGTATGCTTTCGCTGTAAAAATTTATATGCCAATAAATATATCGTTTGTTATCCATATTCCATAGGCCTCCAAGTTTCTCAATCTTGAATGCTAAGCCCACTCGCTATCCTTATGTCATCGACAAATCGAAAGAATGTTGGATGCAGAGAAGACAGGCTCTAAATTTAACAGTCACATAATTATAATTATGCACTCTAATATAAGATTTTAGACATCTCATATCATCATAACAATGATAAAGAAGTGCACCTATAACAAAACCCACGAAAACAAGTACTAGTCCTTATCTAACTTTCGTAAAAACATGGAAATGGAACTACTTTATTTTCTCATTGCTCTCTCTTACCAAACCCTCTTTCACTCGCCATAATTGCTGCATTCTTACACCAACTCAACCGTATCTGCCTTTGCATTAGCTACTTCATCATGCATATCTTTGTCAACTAAATCAATTATGGCTATCCAAGCCCTTCCCCTATCTGTAGCATCAATCCATCAAAGAACCAAAGCGTCTCCCTTCCTACATTAAGAGAGTGCCAAAATAAGTAGGAAACAAACCAATTACCTTATAGAAGGTAAATATGTTTCTTACCTTACATTTCATACAACTATGACTTTGTATCATGGTTGTTTCCAACCTGTAACAACTCTACTCTAAAACCGGGACAAGTTAAAACATAAAACCAGCTTCAGATTTCCTCATTTGACTGAGAAATCCCAAGTACTAAATATGATTCAACAACCAGTTTAAGGTGTGAAAATGATCTATTCTCTCCGTTCCATCTGTACTCCCGTGCATAACATGTACATGTTAAGTTTGAAAAGAAATCTAATATGCATGGCTCGGGCGACGCCTTGGAGCCAGCCCGTTGCTATCCCTATGAGGACTCAAATGGATGTCATAGCTAAGCACAAGAAAGATTACGAAGACTTGTTCATCTCCTTGAGAAATCAAACACAGATGGCGTTTTGAGCAAACTGTCTACCAGAGCATAAACATGACAAGAGGTCATCTCTGACTAGGCGTCGGATCATATATACGCATTAAAAGCAGTTCAATTTGGCTGTTCAGATGATCTTCAATTCAGCTGTAACATTTATAACAGGTCAAACAGTAAGCTATCTGCCTGCAAAATCATTTTGCACTCGAGTCAAAGAACCAAGTGATTAATAATGCTTAATAAGCTCAAGCCATCCTTCTTCTACGATTCCAAAATACTAGTAATTGCTTCAGAAATAAGTTTAGCTAAATTCTCATCAGGAGCAGTGATAGTAATCTTTGTTGAGTGAAATTCTATCTTTGCATTAGTTGGATCTTTGACTTGTACAACACCGGTACATTCCACGTCAGCATCACTCAACGGCTTATCTATAGATGCGTTAATGCCCGTGTTCGACAACACAACAAGAAGCCTCTCCAGATCTGGCATAACCCAATTCACGAGTGACTTACTCTGCACTGTGCTTGCCAATTTGCTTTCCAAGTGCAACTGGTGTTTGCCTTGACTGACATATAGTTGACCTTCTAGCCTTGCGATATCTATGTCATCCTGTGTCAGCTTTTTCCACACAAACCGGCTAGCCAACTCCGCCTCAATCTCCATATCAAAGCTCTCTTTCATCCCCGGTACATCTAGGGTATCATTTTCAGTAAAATAGAGAACTGAAAAAGAATGTGAACTGGAAATTGAAATTTTGATCTTCTCCTTGAAATCCCCTGGAAACTGTTCAAAAAATCATATAAAGAATTGAAACAATCCTCGCTCTCTCTCTCCTCTAATACTTTCTTTTCTGATTGGGGATAGATATGTCATTAATTTATCTGGAGTGCATTTGTGATTTTTTCCGCTGGGGTGTGGGGTTGGCATGGTTAAAATTAATGAGGGAAAGCAAAAGAAATATAATATAATGCAATTACCAGAAGAATTTTAGGCTGCAATATCTCCAGTAAAGGACGAGTCTTTCGCAGCCTGTAAAGAATAGATCAAAACCAATGTAATAGTCAATTTCAAACCTTAAACATAATAACCACAAATAAGCAATTTCCTTAATTTGCCTTTCATTTTCCCTTAAGATATCTAGCAACCTAAAGTAGGAAAAGGAAAAGTTCAATTTTGTGAAGAAAAAAAAAACCTAAGCCAAGCTGAATGGATTTTAAAACGGAAGCACAAGTGTTTAAACAAGCATGGTCCCTACAATAGAAACAGAAGCCTAAAGAACTGAAATGCAACACATCCTACCTATTTGCACCAGATAGAAACAAAGAAAGCAAGCAATATAGGTATCCCAAATCTTCACAGAAGAAGTCTCTGAGTAGCATTTAGACTTAGATACATGTGTTCTCACCTTATTCCAGATTGGAACGAGCACTCAAGAACCTTCATCTCCATTGGCTTGAAAGGCAAGAGAGACATCTCAGCACCTACACATTTCTTCAAATTAACATATATTAAATCATAACTTAACCATTTGGCCTCATTAAATATATAGAAATCCATGAGTCTCTCTAATAGGGAACCTCAACTACGCACCTCTAAAACAAGTAAAGAGTTTCTGTCACCATGCCAACGTTGAAGCAAGTGGACAACAGGACCAAGACGCAAGCTCCAGTGAGAGGCAAATATGATACATGGCTCCTGCCAATTGGTTCTAAGCAAATATCGTGAGCTTGAGTTCTAACCAACAAAATTTTGCAAGAACATCAAGAAACATACTTATTGTGGAAGCATTTAATATAAACAACTGGGTATAGGAAGTCAACTTTCACAGATGAATTTTTGTCAAACTAGGTCAATTCGAACATATAACTAAAAGAGTATCACACATGTTCAAATACCTTCAAATTAAGAATTCCAATTGGTATTAAGTTCACATCTATCACAAGGAGTACATGACTTTCAACGTACTTACACATGTAGAATTAAGAACTGAGAATGAAAGAGAATTCCAAATCTCTAGACACAAATATCTAAAAAATTCCCCTTGAAGTGGAGATTTAGAAATATCTTCCACAAACAACTTAGTCTAGTTCTATCTACAAAAACATCAACATAAAAAGAGTCAAGTCAGGTATATCTTACAGTAGTTCAGTAGAATGAATACTAGGAAATAGATGAAGTTTTTTCTCCTTCAAGTGCTGGGCATATGAAAACAACGACTGACACGAAAACATCTGTCCTAACATCAAAAGGACAAACAAAAATGTGTTTCAATTTTAATGCACTACAGCTCCATTGAAAGGAACCAGAAATACATAAAAGTGGGACCTTCTCTTGTCGTTGCTTGCATAACCACTCTGGTACGATGTTGGTGAATGCTAGAAGTTCAGACGCTATAGAAGAAATAACATAAACAGGGACCTAGAATCAGATGAAGAATTTGATTAGCCTCAGATTTAAGGAGGCAAGATCCTACTAGCCTCATGACTAAAATCTTGTCCAAAGCTACGAAGAAATGCAAGATAAAATTTACCCTCATAGCAGAAGATTCAAGATAATCTGGTATCTGCTCCAATAGTTGAAGAGAAATTGAAGGTTGAACTAAAGCAACAAGAACTGAACCACCAGCTCTAACAGAATCCACAACACAAGAGCATACAAAAGCTAGCTTATCTCTTTCCTCTAACAGTTCTTCACTGTTCAATAAACATTCATCTACATTTTTACAATCAACCGTGCTATCACTGCAATATCAAATACAGAAGGCAGAAAATCAGACAGTTTCCTAGAACAACCAACATACTATGAAACAGAAGCAGTACCAAAAGAGTAAAATTTCCACCAGAACCCAGAAAACAATAGTCAGTGATGTTACTTGAGAGTTGACGAAGGATGCATAGTTGGAGCATTGTATTTATTGCCATGTTCGAAATCTTCCATGTTTTCATTAGCTGAGAAATCTGAGTACAATATCAGGTCCTTTCCTTGCAGAGCATGATAATTGAACTCCGTTGCAACATTGGAGGCAAACATTGAGCTTGAAACAAATGCAATATCTGCATCTGCACTGTCAATAGTCCAATTACACGAGCCAATTTCTAAGCCAGAGCTGAATGCCTTTAAGATTAATGCCCCATTGTAACAGGTTTCTTCTGCATATTTGACTATTTCAACCTTTTGTATGCAAACTTGCACATCTTCTGAGCTGTAAAAAATTCCCATCTATAATGTTACTAACATAAGCAAATGCTATTAATTGAACAAAGCATACACTAAGTACACCAGCATAAGATAACACTAAGCGCATGTCAATCTGAGATTGGTAACATGACAACAAATAGAGTTGTTATTTACTGTTATTTAGATTATAACTATTGTTTGTAAACCTCTGTTCATATCCAATCTACTGAAGGTGACAGTAAAGATGGCAAAACCCCTAATGGATCATGATTTGGATTCAAGAGAGGGAGAGGATGGGGGACCCCAGTAGACACGGGGAAGTGAGTGTCCATGAACTTTAAAACAGCAGCATAAACATCTAAGAGGCATTTGTGACTTTCTAATTGCCATATGATATTACACTTGTTTCCTTTATCAAAAATACAAAAAAGTTATACTTATTTCCAACTTAAATTATCTTGTCCATGAGCTTGTCAAAATAAGAACAAGTTAGAAGCATAAAAACTATTCTCATGTACCCATGTATCAGAAAAATCCTTATTAAATCTCAACTAAAAGATATTAACCATAAGGCTCTACAAGATAAGCACCGCAGCACCAATACCTGTACAATGGCCTCCATCCACCTAGCTCCAATCCATCTTTGCCAAAAGCTATCTCCTTTAGACGTGATGGAAGCAATTCAAGCTCTTCCCACTTCAACCATTGAGGAAAATTGGGTTCTAATCCGTAAATGTGCACAAATTCCGAATGCATTGAGACAAGATCCTTCATCATAAGTTGACCAAGACTTGCTGTTGCTTCAGTTGCATATATCTGAGCCAGCCAAACACAAAAGTTTGGTCATATAGTAAGATTGGGATACAAGATAAGTTTTAAACTTTAATATTTGATGAATTATTTGAAAGCAAAAGAAAAAGTTAGACTATATTGGTTACCTTGGCAGAAAACCCCTTGTTTCGAGTCAAAAATGGCAAGCCAAGCATGCCTGTCATGCTTGAAATGAGCACAATGTCAATAGAAGAAGGATCCCATAGATGCAAGTTCGTCACAGTCTTGTACCAAGGCTCTGCATGGATAAAATTTCCCCTATCAAGAGGCTGTTCAATTTTCTGCCTCTTGTGAATCTCGAATTCCATATCCATGGACAAATAACGAGAACTTTCATTGACAAATTGGGGATGAAACTGAGTAGTAAGAGGTGAAAAGATTGTGAGGGCTGAAATGTCCAACGGGCAATCGAGCAATATCCTAAACCCACTCACATCAAGAATGTAAGATGGTGGAAAATAATATCCGCTACCTTTGTTCAAACAAGTCTGCACAAGCATTACGCTTGATAAGCCCTTAAATAAGAAAAGCTAGATATTGGCTGAATGCAAAAGAGTTATAAAGAGACTTACAAACTTCATTGATACCAATAGATGCTGGAAATGCCTTGCACCAATTGAATTCTTACAAGAGTGTTTCATGAACCTACAAAGGTCACAGACACACACTATAAACTACCATCTGCCTTTATGATAAGAAAATGAACCAATTTCAATGTAATCAGCGCATCTGACAAAAAAAAAACAGATGATATTTAGAAACAAGGGAGACAAAGCAAAGATTATATATTTACATGGAATAGAACTGAGAAACACCACTATTAAAAAGGAAACTAATCGAATGAAACAATCAACTGTCACGTTCTCTACATGATAAATCTAGTCAAAATTCTCCATTCAATCGAGCACAAAAATAAAAACCATGAAAGGGTAGACTTTGTACGCAAACTGGCAAGTGAGATTGTTGATTTTGAGATTTCAACATAAATAGTAACAGATAGTATTGAAAGAAGAGCTCTTTTATGGGTATTAATAGTTCGCAATTCCAGTCACATTGAAAGGAGCTTTTTTATGGGTTTTAATAGTTTGCAATTCCAGCCACATCAAAAGAAGAGCTTTTTAAGGGTTATTAATAGTGTTCCATTCCAATCATATATGACACAGTGATTGGAATGGCAAAGACTTCGAATAGGCAGTGAAGATGCTACCAGCAAACACCATTTGAGATAACCAAAGGGGCAAGTGATGGAGCTAATATTAATACAATATCTTCATTTCAGTGATAATTCTTCAGCTAATAAAATAGTTTCGGCTTCAAGAATGTCTGGTGATGACAGTATTTATGTTTGTGTGTGAGATAGTGAAGTAAATATAACCCAAAGCAGAGTTGGAGAAGCAAAACTAAACCAGATTTATCAAATTAAACCAATGTAAATAATACCATTATTTACTGAAATCAAACACAATAAGTAAAAACTAGAGAATCTGAAGAACATTTAACTGAATTAGAGGAGATTCTTTGATTGCTTGGAGGGGAAAGGTCTGATCCAAAGTTGTGAATACCGTACCGGAACTCGTAACAATTTTGGTATTGATACAGTACAATATCAATATTGATCAATATCGAATACCATTTTAAATAAATTTTTTGAAATGACAAAATAGTCCCTTAAATAACTAAATGAGTTGTACATAGAGAAGACGGGCAGATTCAGCATTACAATATGAAACGAATTTTGCTTACAGAACTCCTTCCACAGATGCAAACTAAAACTCAAACTTCAATAGAACTCCAGGAAAGACAAAAAAAAAATCCTTCCATAGATGCAAACTAAAACTCAAACTTCAAGAGAACTCCAAGAAAGACACATAAAACTCCTTCTATGGATGCAAACTAAAACTCAAAACTTCAATAGTACTCCAGTAAAGAAGCCTAGTTTTATAAAAATAATCAGAAACTAAGACGGACGATTTGCATTTTGAAAACACTTAGTTAATGAACAAAATTGCAGACAATTAGCAGTGGCGAGAATTTCATTAAAAAAGCAAATTTGATGAGGAAAAAATTGCATACAATGATACATTAAGCTTTGGAATCATGTTTTTTGCACTTAAAAGAACTCATCTTTGTATAAACTCATCTCTTAATCATCTTTGGTTAAGAACCAATGCACAAGAAAACTATAAATGAGTATACCGTGAATCATGTGTAATTTGCAACGGAGGAGGAGGGGCAACTGGCGATGCATCGTGGCGGCGACAGCCCGACGTGAAACAGATGGAGGACTGACGCCGGTGACTGGCCAAAAAACAAAGATGGCGACTGGCTAGGCTTGACGGCGGTATCTTCGACGATGGAGGACTCACAGTTTCGTGGCGGTGATGGCGGCCGATGACAGCTTCGATTGATTCGTGAGAGGCTTAAATCGTGCGGGGGGAGGGAGAATTATATATTTTTGTTTCCAGTTTAATCTCTTAATTTTTTTAATTTATATTTTTACCCATAATTGTGGCCCTTGTTCTGCTGTAGCAATTTTGGTGGTCACTCCCTAACTGACTCAAGAGATCTTGATTCTCCAGCAGTTTTCAAGTGAGCCAATAGTTTCTGGGACCAAGAGTGGTCATGGCTCATGCCTAATATGCTGGGAAACGCTTTTGGTTATGATGGGAAAGTATTTAGTATGCTGCGGAAACATGCTGGTTAGTGATGCAAGTATATCAGGCATTGGTGATAAATGTGGGCAATGCCGCAATAGTGGGTTACAACTTGTGCAAGCAGTTTTTGGGGTTTTTGGATGGATAGGAACATGATGAACAATTGAAGGTACATATTTGTATACTAGTATATGATTAATGGTCCTACCTCTCCACACATATGCATGAAATTTATGTCTTATAATATTAGGTCTTGACGATGTGGATAGAATTTAACTTTAATAATGGATGTCATTTATTTATGTGCCGTTGGTACTCCAATGGACGTGCTCTGATTTCTGACATATAGGTGTGGATCTCTTAGGATAGTTACTCTCTAATTTCAGCTAGACTTTGCAGTTTATCAGGTACTAGCAGACTTGGACACTATCAGGTATATCCTTTGGTTATATCTTATTTTTTATTTATTTATGTATTTATTGTAATTTTATTTACATACTTATTTAACGTGTAAGTTTTACTTATTTACTCTTTAACCTACATCACTTTTTATTGTCACATTTGTATGTGGGTCTACCAGAAACAGCCTCTCTACTATATAGGAGTAAGGTTGCATACTATCAGACCTCTCCAGACCCTGCTTTATTGCGAGATTTCAGACTTGGTGTGATGATAATAATGATGACCTTATAATCTAATATAGATTTTGATATTTGCTCGTATAATAATCTAAAGGGTAATTATTTGAGTAGTTTGGGAAGGAATCATCGTTATCGTCACTATCATCATACCCTGAAGTTTTACAATAAAGTGGAATTTGGAGAGGTCTAAAGGTACGTAGCCTTACTCTTACATAGTAGAGATACTGTTTCTAGTAAACCTACATGTAGATATGACAGGATAATAGTGATGCAGGTTAAAAGAGTAACTACATAAAAACTGACAGTATATATCAAACAAAGAAGCTAATATCACAAGCAAAAAAAAAACCATAAGAGCAGACATTTCAGAAAACCTATAAAACACCCGAGCAGAGTAAGTTGATTAGTCAATAACCATACCCGAAAAAAGGAGGCAGCAAAAAAGGAAAAGGAAGAAAGAGTGAGAGCGGAGAGCAACTTTTACATACCTTTTTGTTCAATCCTAAAAAAAATTAACCACCTATTTATATACCGTCAAAGAAGAGTGCATAACTTTCATGAAGAAAAGGAGCAAGAGGATTGGCAGAGATCCGGTGCTCCTTTATCATCATCATCTGTGTCTAACTTTTTAGTGCCACTGCTTTACTATCATTGGGGAAAACATAAAAGAAAAAGGCAACAACTTGGATGCCTTATGAATCCATACAGATGATTTATATCCATTTTAGAATCCTTTTGGTCTCAATAAATGACTCAATTGGTAAAAACAGAAAACTTCAATCATAAACCCAGCTTTGTAAAAGAAACAAAGACCAAAACGAAAACATGTTGGAACCCCTCCCCGGTGAGTCGCGTGCCCGACGTCCTTCATGACATCTGACGCGCACCTCACGATGGAGGAATTCCTCACCACATAAGAAACCTCAAATTAAACTTAATTTAATGTCGTCCAAACAAAACTTGATAAATTCACCCTAATTTAGGGCCCATAACGAAATCCAATGCTAAAATAAAATTCTATATCTTTAGGGCAATTAGAAACGAACCTCACTTCAATCGGATCCCTATAGGTCACAAAAACGCCCAAAAACGGACTTATATCGAAACCCGTCACAAACTTGAT
>JAOTIZ010000002.1:11919195-11934268 GCA_027123425.1 Erythroxylum panamense | reverse complement strand
ACTTGCATCAATCATAACTCTTAACTCCAATCTCGAAAACTTGCATACTTGGTATCGTTGTAAAGATAAAAGAACAAACTACAACTTCGAAGAAGGCAACTTTGGCCAATTCTATTTCAATTATTCCCGAATTTCCCTTAAATCAGCATACACATTTTCTCCTCATGCAAAACTTAGCATTCATGGCAAGTTCACTTCTTCTATTTCAACCTCATTCAAACAATTCAATTTGCCATTGGAATTTATCCAACACTTAACCACAATTCATATGATTTCTTACATTCAATAGTATCTTGTCATTCCCCAAATTCCTCTCTTGCTTTTCCATAATGTCTTACATATATAACCATTGTTCATGCTTAAGGTTCCTCAACTCATCATCCATACATAATTCACACTGCAATATCATAATCATCTATAACATAATTCACATACAAAAACACGCATTTAATTTCATTTATTATCTCCAAATTTTCACTCAAAAATCGGGGTCCAACAGGTTGTGACCAAAAAAACTTCTTGATCGTCAATTCACTCATCAAGCTTCTTACAATAGACTTGTCAACTATGTCTAATTGTGAGTACTCTTTAATTTTTATCATGAATTCCCTTGCATTGTCTATATGATACATTGATGGCTACATTGTCTGTATGATACATTGATGGCTTAACATTTTCATTCATTGTCAATCGCTCAAGTTTAGACTTAACCTATTAGACTTTTTTCAAGCCTCAAAATATGTCTTTTCGGCTTATGTACTAGTCTTAGTAATGGTTGCAGTCTTCTCTACAACTAATGCCAACTCCTTATCCATAATATCTAACTAAAATTAGATTTGCTTAGGCCAATCGACATAGTTTAACCCATTGAACTTGATCAGATCATTGCCTACATCGGACAATTATTATAAACTGCAAACGTAAAAACAAACTCTCACATTAATGCTTTGAGTACTATTAATAGATTCAGACAATATATATATATATAGTTCACTTTTGGGTGATAATTAAGTACATATGTCTAATATATAATGATGCCAACAAAATATATATACACACTTTAATAGAAAGTCAATCATACTCAAGTTAGTATGCATATTATCTTTGGATATACAAATATATTCACTAAGGAGATTGATAAATCTCTTTAATGTTATTAATTATAAGCAATGATCTACCTTTGGGTGATCTCCTAGCAGTATAATTAATAATCAAAATTATTCAAGTCATCTTTTATGTCATTTATTATCATCATATAATATGAATAATTGAAAGAATGCATAATTAAATGTCTGAATATCTTTTCAAGCAAGGTCAATATGGTGACTAACAAGCTTTCTATACAGTAAACATTTAATTACATAAGATAACTGAATGTTGGGAATTTCACTATATTGTTGAAAAATCATATGGTAAAGTCCAAAACTAACAAACTTTAACATGCATAGTCATTTATTACTAGAAGACTTAAACTTAATTGATTCCATGTTTTAACCTGCAAATTCACTTATTTTTCAACATAAAAGTCACAGTCTCCATACATTTTAACCCCAAAACCATTCTCTAAAGTTCAAATATTTTAGGAACTATTAAAGGCTCCATAAATAAACGCATCTTGGAAAGGGCATGTGCATGCAATATAAAGATGCACAATAAAGACTTAAGAAAAGTCCTAATGCATTGTCATGCACATGCAGAGCCACTTCCTTACAAAGTCATCACTGATCTCTCTCTATCTATTCTCTATTATTACATGAACATAAAAGATAGAACAAATGGAACCTAAGAAACATTGGCCCTCAACTCTTGAAACTAGCAAATGAGATTGACAGTTATGCTTTACAACATTTAAAGCCTTCCATGGTAGCCTCACCAACATGAATTAAGATTTCCAATCTTTAAAACCAAAAAATTTATTTTTCATAATTATAAACTTAAAGCTTTGTAATGGTAGGCCCCATGAACATGAATTACAATTTCCCGATCTTTTAAACCAAACAATTTATTTTTTCACAATTATAAACTTAAAGCTTTGCAATGGTAGGCCCCATAAACATGAAAACATGATTCCACTATGGTCTTTAGGATACAATCTTTTAGTTTATATCAGTCTCAAGAAAACTAACTTAATAGTTATCCCAGCAAACAGACATATGCAAGATGCTAACCCTATAGCCTTCGCAATCCCTTGTTATTATAAAGAGATCATTAAATTGATTAATTCAAACCCAATCAATAGCAAGTTGAGAATATCATGAATCCTAAGATTAACTTTAATGCAAATCAAAATGTCATAGAAAAACTTTGATACCATATGTAAATTGATACTATAATATTCTTTACAAGAATTCAATAATTGATACTATAATATTCTTGACAATAATTCAAGTCAAGAATTTGCCCAAGATGATCTATGATATAGTTTATCAAATCCTAAGATTCATGCTATAAACAAAAAGAAAGAAGTACTAACTTTGATCCATGCTTAATATGCGTAATCCTTTTATGATCATAAACACCTTCTCTTCACAAAAGCTTTATCCACTCTCTCCTTCTTCCTTTCTTCGTTCTTTGTCAATGGTGCAAGAATATACGTTTCTTTGATATCTGTTAAAGTTACTTGATTGAGGGGAGAGGGAAGGGTTTTATTAATTACTACTGATTCTAATTTTCTTTACAAACTCAATAGTCATTATTTTGGGCCTACTTCATATTAGAATCAAATAAAGTAATATGGGACACACTTTATGATTATTAAATTAATCTAACAGGTTCCTCCTTTGCATGTCCACTATCATGAGAATTTATTATCAAGGGAAGTCTGGAATGATGGTAGGTAGTGCTCTTGTAGTTTTTCTAGAGCATCTTGCTATTACAATCTATCATGTTTCCAATGTTTAGGTAAATTTTTATAGATTGTAGGTAATACATTATGGACCTTAATGTTTATTTTGGTGTTCTAAATTTGTATGATGTGCTTTATAAATTACAATGCTATCATATGCAATGTTATGAATTACAATAAAAGTTTCCAAAGTGATCAAACTAATGAAGTAAATTTTTCATATAAATAGTCATTTGTTCATATATCCATACATATTGATTGTAGTTGATAAGGTTTGTTTGATTACTTGAAAAAGTTTATATCGCATTAAACTTATAATAATATATTATTGAGTTTATCCTAAAGAAACATACAATATATGCTAAATTTTTAGTTATTTGAATTCTACAATTTGTTAAGCATTTATGTATTACAATAATTTCTCTTCATTCACATGTTTCTTCCGTTTAAGAAGATAAATTATAAAGCATAAGAAAGATCTAACATATTATGTCTTAATTTCATGCAAAATGACTATTTCCAACAACATTAAGACCACTATTCCACAAATTGAAAATGTTAAAGAATATCTTAAACATGTGGAGGAGCATATCCATTCCATAAATAAGTCTCTTGTTGGTATACTAATGAATGAGTTGAAAATCATAAATTTTGATGGGTCACGAAATATGTAACAACATATCCTCGAGATGACAAATATTGTAGTAAAACTAAAGACCCTAAGCATGATAGCTGATGAATCATTTTTAATGCAATTTATTATGAACTTGTTATCTCCTAAGTGTAAACCTTTTCAAATTAATTATAACATTACCAAAGATAAGTGAAATGTTAATGAATTGTCCAATATGCTCATTCAGGAAGAAACAACGCTAAAGAATTAAGGGGTTTATTCAATTAACCTTGTAGATCAAGGAGTTAACAAGAGTCGTAAGCCAAAGGCTAAGAAACTTAAGAAAAAAGTGACTTCTAAAGTGACACAGTTTGTTGCTAATATTAACAAGAAGGAAAAAAATAAATATGTGTCATTTTCGTAAGAAAGAAGGACACTATCAGAAAGATTAGCAAAACATAAGGCTTGGTTTGAAAAGAAAGAAACATCTAACCTTTTTATATATTCTGAACTAAACTTAACTAAAGTTCCTTCTAATACTTGTAATTTGATTATAGGGCTATTGCTTATGTTTATAATATAATGCAGGATTTCTTTCAATCCAAACCATAAATTTAATTGAGCTTTTTGTTCATAGGAAACCATAAGAAGGTCCCAATTGAAGGAGTAGGGATGTATTGTCTAACATTAGATACTAGTTATCACCTAAATCTAATACAAACTCTCTATGTACCTTCACATTTTAAAAACTTAATTTTTGTTTTCAAACTTGATGAAAGTGCATTTACTTTGAATTTTGGTGATGGTTGTTTTAGTTTATTTAAACATAATTCCATTATTGATTGTGGAATTCTTATGAATGGTTTATATGAATTGAAACTTGATGTTAATTTTTTCCAAATCCTTATTTTTTGTTTATTATACCATTGTAATTAAGCGTAACAAGATGAATAATAATTCTGCTTACTTATGATACACATTTTTGAGTGATATATCCAAAAAAAAGATTAGAAAGATTGCTAAAGAATAAAATTATTTCAAATTTATATTTTATTAATCTCAGTATATTTATGAACTATATTAAGGGAAAGCAAACCAACCACAATAAAAAGGAAGCCACAAGAAGTGCTCAGCTACTTGAAATTCTACATAGCGATATATGTGAACCTTTTAACACTCCATCATTTGATGGAGAAAAATATTTTATCACCTTGTAAATGATTTTTCACGTTATGGATATGACTATTTACATAATGAAAAATCTCAAGCTATGAATGCCCTTTATATGTTTATAAAGGTTGCTAAAAGAAAATTAGACAAAAAAAGTGAAAATTGTAAGATCTGACAGAAGTGGTAAATATTATGAAAAATATGATGAATCAAAACAATATCCAGATTCATTTACAAAGTTTCTTGAGAAATATAGCATATGTGCATAGTATAATATACTAGGCATACCTCAACAAAATGATGTATAGAAAGGCGTAATAGGACATTAATAGATGTGGTTAGGAGCATGATGAGTAATTCCTCATTACCCAAAACCTTGTTGATGTATGCACTTAAAATTGTTACATATTTGTAAAATAGGATTCTTAATAAGGCAGTCCTAAAACTCCTTTTGAGTTATGAACTAGAGAGAAACCTAGTATAAGGCACCTATATGTTTGGGGTTGTCTAGCAGAAGTAGAAGTTTATAATTCACTTAAAAAGATAATAGATTCTCAAACAATTAGTAGTTACTTTATTGGTTAATTGGAGAAATCTAAAGGGTATATGTTTTATTGTCCAAATTATAGTCCAAGAATTGTTAAAAGAACTAATTTTAAATTCATTGAAAATGGTGAAGTTAGTGGGAGTGTTGAAAAAGGTGAAGTGAATATTTGTGAAATAAGGGTTAATGTTCCATTACCCATAAATGTCCCAATATCCATATCTATACAAAATTTTATCCTAGTATTAGAAGAATAAAATGATCATGGAAAATATTTGGAAAAACCAGCACCTCGTGAAGAAACTAACAGCCAACTAACATAAATAAAATAAGAATAACTTTAAATAAACCTATAAGAACAAGAAGATCAACTATTAATCATAATTATGTGGTTTATTTGCAAAATTTAGAATTTGATTATGGCATTAATAAGGATTCTTTTTTGTTTTCACAAGCCATAAAAAGTCATAAATCTGATAAATAAATTGATGCTATGAAAACTGAGATAATTCAATGACATAAAAGAATGTCTAGGTCCAGGTCCTTATTAATTTTCCAAGAGTTTATAAGCGAGTCTTATATAAATAGGTCTTTAAGACCAAACTGGAATGACAATATTGAACGACACAAATCTAAACTTGTTGCTAAAGGTTATCCTCAAAAGGATGACATTGATTATAATGAGACTTTTTCAATTGTCTCAAAGAAAGACTAATTGAGAATAATTATGGCATTGCTTATTTTGATTTAAAATTATATCAAATGGATGTGAAAATTGCCTTTATAAATGGAGATATCAATAAGAAAGTTTATATGGAAAAACTTTAAGATTTTCTAGTAAAAGGAAATAATCACTTGGTGTGTAAACTTAAAAAATCAAAATATGGTCTTAAACAAGCTTCCTGACAATGATATATTAAGTTTAATGATATCACAACATTTTTGGGTTTTTTAAAAAAATATTGTTTATCAGTGTATCTACTAAAAGATTAGTATGAGTAAGTTTATGTTTCTAGTTGATGTTATTTTACTTGTTGCTAATGATTTGGACATATTCTATAAAACTAAAGATTTTATCTTTTAGAATTTTAATTGAAAAATATGGGAGAGGCATTATATGTTATGGGAATTTCAATATTCCAAAATAGATAACAAATAAAACAAACTATCTTGAAGATTTCTTAAGAGATTTAATATGAAAAAATGTTTAGTAGGGATGATCTTAATACAAAAAGGAGAAAAATTTAGTATCATGCAATATCCAAATAATGATGTGGAAGATAACATGTGCTTCTATTATTAGTAATTTGACGTATCTGTACACGTACACGAGACCTAATGTCAGCTTCACGATTGGAATGCTAAGCAAATATTAAAGTAATTCTAGTATATTCTATTGAAAAGTTGCAATGAAAGTCCTAAGATACTTTCAAGAAATAAAGGACTATATGCTTATATATAGAAGATCTAATCTATTAGTAGTGATCAATAAATTTCTTCTCAAAAAATGACAAGCACTATAAAGGTGCTAGAGATAAGGAGTTAAAATATCTTACTGTAAAAGAGGAAGTTAAAAATAAAGAGCTTATATTGAGCATACTGTGATGGATCTCATAATTGCAGATCCCTTAATTAAAGACCTATGACCAAAGATCTTTAAGGAACATTTCCAAAGAAAGGGTCATGGTTATACTAATGATTGTTTTTAATGATGTTTCAATATTTTTCAGCTTAATAAGAGTTTCAAAATGGTAATTATCTTGTTTATTATTATTATGTATACCTAACTATTATTAAATAAGAAATAAAAGTATCTATAAGACACTAATGTAGACATTTATGATATTTATATATCTATTATGTTATTTGATATGATAAATTATTAGTGTTATGGTATATGAAAGGAAGTATGTGATATTGAAGTGTATATGTGTCATTAACATAAAGTTTGAAGTATCATGTCAAAGGAGAGAATGCTTTAAGTTCTCAACAACAGAAACTTGAGACAAATTTTTAACAAAGATCACGGTAAAATTTCTTAATTTTTACGATAGTGACATTTTTTGTATCAGTATACAATATTATGTTCTAATTATTTGTGACAATTATTTATTTAAGATCTTAAAATTATAAATGTTAATTTTAATTTTATATCATAAAAATATGTTTTTATACATATAACCAACTTCTGAAAATTTAGAAAAAGAAAAGCAAATGTACAGGAAAGAACCACAAACATGATATTAACAGGCATGACAGGATTTAACCATAAATGGTCAAATAATACATGCCTGCGCCTTGAGGACCTGTGAGATCCTAATCTCGTTCACACATGCATCAACAACATAAAGATTATCTATTACCAAATTGAATCTTACGGCATATGCATAATTCTGATTTACTTTGATTTGGATAGAAATGGAAGGGTGCCTGAAATTCTTGTATTTACAAACACACATAGTGAGTCCGTATATATTTTCTTTTGGTTTCTTTTGCCAACCAAATCAATAGCCTGCTGTACAAAAATGGATATAGAAGTACCATATCAAATCAATGGCTAATAGGAAAAATGCACCTCCTTGACCTGCTCAGATCATGTCAGCTAATTGATGGTAGCATAGGGTCCATGCCCAGTCCAGATCCCCCAAAACCACCAGGCTCGGCATGCTTCACCCTACCAAAATAACGAATGTGACGCAAGAGCCTTGCTAGATAAGTATTATGGCATATTGTTGAGCTATCACAGACAACTGCAACATGTTTCCGCGCCCTGGTTATGGCAACATTCATTCGCCGACTGTCGCCAAGGAATCCAACAGCTCCTAAAGTGTTTGAGCGTACCTAGCATGCAAAATCACAACATTTGACATGTTTTGTAAGTGGTCCACGGAAAAGACTTGCAAGAACACCAGTCTGCTGCAGAGATTGCAAATTATTGACTGTGGATTAAGTGAACTTATGTTTCACCATATTATACAGATTCCTGATATGTCAGGTTTGGGGTGAAGAATTTAATACCATTGATATAATGACAGCATCAGCCTCACGGCCTTGAAAACTGTCAATAGTTGCAACTTCGACGCCATCAGTCTCTGGAAGTTCATCAAGCCTGTCCCTCAAGAGTTGTACTTGAGCAACATAAGGTGATTGCACAGCAATTGCTTTTGCTCCAACACCTGCAAAGTTGATTCAGCAAATGAAGGAACACATCAATCTCAGCCCAAAATATAGACTACAAAGTGGCAACTACCAATTTCATATCACGCGCAAGGATACTAGGGAATGTAGAACGGAGTCATACTTCACTATATAAGCATAAAGGCATCTAGAACTAGAGAAAAATATAAACTATGCAAGCAATCCAGGATGACAACTGTAACACTGTCAGAATCTTGTTGATTTGATCAAAACTACCAGCCCAACATGAAAGAAATTTTGGTAATAGAACATTGCACAAATCAATTCCTCATCTTAAGAAAAAAGGGACAAGGTCTCGAAGACATCAGTGTGCTGTTTAAGTGAGTTCTCATTAAACTTACCAGCCATCATATTTCAAAAGAAACTAAAACATGAAAGTCTTCTTTTCCATATTCTTATAATTATTACCAGTTTGTCCTAGCTAAGAATCAGCCTCTTCCTAACATACAGGTTCTAGTAGTGTAGCAGTTCTGAAACTAAAAGATTCAGCAGTTGCCTTTGCCTTAGCCGAACCAAAAGATTCAGCTTTTGGTCTTCTCAAGGCCTAGTTCCGTTGTCTACAATGTTGGTAATGTTGAAGTAAACTTTGGTCAAAGTTACTATATTTCCATCTTTTTTTTTTTCAATCAGTTATGTTCGAGTGGCTTCAGACCAAAATGTGACTAGTATATGATATATCTACGATAGGCATAGCTCATCATTTAAAATAATTTCATGACTCCAGAACACGGATACTTGGCTAGCAACTAAAGTAACTGTTACCTGCATAGATCAAAGAAAGCACATGTTGGACAACAATATCTGCTTCTCCTTCATTATAGAAGGAGCCTGTTCCAGCAGGGTCTAAATGTTCTTCACAGCCCATTGATAAGCTTCCATATGGCATTCTTGTGTCAAGTAAGAGCAATGGACATTGCGTTACCCATGTGGCCTACAACACGGAAGGCAAATTAATAGCAGACAGAGCTTGTTAAAAAGCATATATGAGACAAAAAATTCGATTCAGTCTACAGTTTCAATGGCTTCAGAGTTCAGAACATCCACATCACTACAAACACTATATTTTGTGGAAGAATATAATTAAGAATTTAGCAAAGAAAATAGCAAGCACAATAAATCAAGACAATTAATTCAAGTTTTCTAGTTTATACAAGAGCAAAACTTAAGTAGGAAAGTGATTCAATTGATGTAAGTAGGTGCCAGAACTGAAAAAGAAAGAGAACCAGAGTCCTCAAGATGAAAACGAGTTACTACAAAGCATCTTATGAAACAAGTACCTAAAAGATGAGCAAACATATGGCTGTAAGTATGAACCATGATCAATCTACTACTGGCCATTATGGTCAGCACGAAAGTTGGCAATTTTGAACGTGTAAATGCAGAATTAGAAATTTAATCTACCGGTATTGTGAAACCAAGGCAAATGACAAGTCATCCCATAATTAATAACACAAAGATGCGAAAGCAACTAAACATATCTCAATGTTAAGTTATGAAGAAAAATTGGTACCTTAACAAAGGGAGTATCAACTAGAAGATGAGAGGCAACAGTAGCAGCGGACTTCAACGATCCTCCATACATTTCCTTGGAGGCCCAGCTTGCTATAGCATCATTCATCCTGTATTGTGTTGTTAACTTGCTAGCAAGAACCCCGTTGTGCAAAGTCACTGCCCTTTCCAGTAAAGATACTCCAAGGCCACCCTCCAGGGCTTTTCGGGATAGAATCACGGGAGCCAGTTGGTATTGGTCTCCAGCAAGAATACACCGCTTTCCTTGCAATATTGGGATCCAGCATGAAGGCTCAATTGCCTGCGCTGCTTCATCTACAACCACAAGATCAAAAGTATCCAGCCTCCGTATTAATGGGTCAGCAGCTCCAGTGTTGGTTGCAAGTACTACGTGGGTGTTTGATAAAACTTCCTTTACAGTCTCCTTCTCCTTCTTCTTGAATGCCTTCCCTAGCTGTTTTAGAAGCTGGCGTATACCAGCAGCTAAAGAGTCATCCTTTAAGCAATGTCTCAGGTCTTTCCTTAAATCAGACTTCTTCCTTTCAAACTCTGCTCGAAAATTTGCTAGTTTAGAATTCACTATTTCACCCAAAGACTTAGATGCTACAACTGGAGAAATGCGTGCTGGATTACCAACCCGAACAATGTCTAACCCAACACTTGAAAGCTTTTCAACCATGTTATCAACAGCAGCATTTGTAGGTGCAGTCACAAGCACCCTTTCACCTTGTTGAACAGCAAGCGAAATTAGTTCCTTCAGCAAACCTGACTTCCCTGTACCTGGAGGCCCTTGAATTATTAGTAGTGGTCGTTTCTTGTTCAATCCCAAGGCAATTGCTCTTCTCTGGGAATCATCAAAAGTCTCGCTTCCCAAGGATT
Source organism: Erythroxylum panamense (assembly GCA_027123425.1). Classification (NCBI taxonomy): domain Eukaryota; kingdom Viridiplantae; phylum Streptophyta; class Magnoliopsida; order Malpighiales; family Erythroxylaceae; genus Erythroxylum; species Erythroxylum panamense. Next base: position 11,923,510 of record JAOTIZ010000002.1, on the reverse strand, counting down.
CATCTAATTCTGCCTCAGCCCAGTCCACCAAAATTTTCTCTTCCAACCATTCAACATCTTCCTTGTCACCAAATAAAGTAGCAACAACAGCAATTGAAGGATTTTTTTTCCGTAAACCATTCTTCTGAAGCAGCATCAGGGCCTCACAGTTACGCTTCAAAAGAAGATTAGATAAAGCTATTTAATCTATATGTAAGCTGTGGAGACCATTGAAACAAAATTTCAAAAATAAGAGAGATGCGAGTTTGACAGTATGTTAAAGAGGACTTAAAGATGGACAACATGGAGAATGTGCAGATATTCGCCAGTGCTGCATATGAATTATGATAAAGATCTATTATATGTCAAGGAAGGGAATTACGTCCAGTACAAAACACATAACACAAGCAAAGATTACACAGACAAACCAAAACAACGGAAAGTAAAATACTCAACAATTTGTAGGGAAGTATTCCATTGATTTGTTAAGTTAAGAGACCATTCTTCTTGTTCATCCATTCTACATGTTCTTTTGTTTAATTCTAATTCCTTCAACAAGTTTATCACTTTCCGGGGACTAAACTGTTAAGCATCACCAATATTTCCTCTCCAATACATTCCATAGAATGCAACGTAAACACAAATCTACTCCAAATATTGAAGCTAAAATAAAAACAGAAACTGGAAAGGAAATAAGTCTGGCTAATTCAACTTCTGAAAGGAATTCCCTTCAGATTCCCCAATTTTTGCGTGGTGAGTATCAGTGGAACATGTGAGATAGAAGGCAGAAGTAGCTGATGATCATGGTGAGTTAGGTTCCCTAGCTTGTAAAGGTATGCTCAAAAGAAAACAATACACGATAATGACCTAAGGGAATGCTGTCACTTGATTTATCGAAATAAGAGAACAGCAGCAGCAGTCCGGTCTCAGTATGCCAGCAATTGAGCTTTTAGATCATTTATATTGCACAAAACCAAACAATTTTGAAAGGCGCAAGCACCTGAGTAGTGCATATTGGACAAGGCCAGGTGTCTTACAAGCTTCATATCCATCATAGACTCAGAAATGGCATCCAATAAAAATTTAAAGAGGAACAAACACAATATGAAGATCTTATGTATGAAATGGAAACATGCAGTACTATTTCTGTAAAGCTTCAATATTTTTTATTGAGACTATAGTTTTATTGAACAAACTGGAAGTTAAATAGCCGTGATCTACGACTGAGTAACCCACATGGTTAAAGCATAAGAGTGAAGCAAAAAGTAATACTATGATAAGGAACTTTTGAAAAATCCTGATGACTGAAATGCATCAAACACAATCAAGACACTGTGCCAAGTTCTGTAGAACTAGCTGAGCTAGATTCTGCATTGAATGAAAAATCCTGAAGACTAAAATGCATCAAACACAATAAGAAAGTGTGCAAATTATTCTAAAATTAGTGAGTTAGATTAAGTTTTGTACTGTGGAAGTACCACAAACTTCACAGAGGCTCTATTAAACTGCCTCAAACTCCTTGATTGAAACATTTAGAACATATAACATTTATTTGTAATAGCAAATAATTCAACAAATCAAGGATCACAAACTAAATTCAAAGCGTCAAAATCAATGTGAAATTCTTTATCCACAAACAATTTTTCACACAAGAATGCAAATTGCAAACAGCTAAAAAGGCATTTAATACCTCATATGTAAGAGTATCGGCCAATCCATGTATACGATCAATGCGAACACTTTTTCCAAAGAGTTTAGAGAATGTAGGATCACCATGACGAAATTCTAGAGCAATACTGATACTACAGCCATCCTCCCCAAGGTTGTTCACGAACCCCTGCATACAAGCAGTTGCACCAGCACCCCTACTATCACAGGTTCTCACACAAACCATATCCCCAGGAGAAAGGGTAGTAGGCGGCAATTTGTGATTCCCTTCAACTCTAAACAATACCAAGTGCATTCCTCCTAATCCTGTATGATCATGGCAATTCCCAGATTAACAGGTAATTGTGTTTCAATGATAGTTCCAGGTTGTTAAGATCAAATTGAAGAAAAGTAATAAGGAGGTAGGTAACTTGTTAGGCTACCTGTTGATGTGTTAACTGCATACAAGTTGCAGATGGTGTCACAAAGCTCTTGTTGAGCCTGGCTATGTCTAACCAAGAACTCAATGGGTTTGGATGAATTGGAACTTTCATCAGGTGTAGGAACAGCATCTAACTCTTCCTGGGTAAACTCCAATTCAACATCTCTCTCTATACGAAGCAGTTCTGACATTCTTTTAGTGTGGTCATCGATCCTTCCCTGTATAGCCTTAGCATTCTCCAAGTCCATCCCCAAAACTCCCAGCTGGGGCTTTGCTTGACTCGCCTTCCGGGCAATTGCCCTGTGCTGAACTGCAAAAGCACCATCTCAGACCAAATCCACAGACGTACTCCTTCACGAGAACAAGGAATTTGCCACTTACCTTTTAAAGAGCTCTAAAGTTCAATAACGTCGTGGCTTATTGATTAACCAATATATTCAAAAACGAAATCTACCGAAATTTGAATTCCTAATTTCGTCTTCCCATTGAAGAATAGGAATTCACAAGCTTATTAGCCCTGCGAACATACCTGAACGAGCGAGCTCTTTGAGCAACGTCCAAGACTCGGTCTCACGCCAATTTTGAACTGACCCTTTACGCTGAAGGCCCTGAAGAACATCACCCAATTCTCTCTGGAAGTGATCAAAAAGAGTCGGATAGTGAGTGCAGGCTTTCAAGCAGATAGCCTCCAGTCCCGGAGGCATAGGAACAGCATTCAAATAAGGCTGTGCCTGTATTACAAACGTCAAGCCAGGACCCATTCTCTGCCTCATCTCTGAAAATTCACCCTGCGCCTCTGCAGAAGCGAAATCAGTTGCCATTGCCCTCATTCCCTGGCTCAGCCATTTAACCACACTTTTCCCAAGATCTCTTCTTCCCAGTGGATCACCATTTTGGTGCAAACTCCTTACATTCACCCGCTGTTCCTGCTCTTCTTCTCTCTCAACTTTGACAGCATCACTAGTGGTTTTAGCTCCAGAACTGATGGTACTAGAGTTAGAACCTGTAATCCTACTGCTACTCTTCCTTGGATTTCTACTCTTCTTGATGACAACTTTAGGCTTAGTCGTATCGCTAGTGCTATTCCATACAATAAATTGGTTTCCTTGTTGATGGAAGGGTGGAAAAGACTGAAGCTTGGAGTTGAAAAATGGGAGGTGGGATTGAAATGAGATGGAAAAAGAAAACAACTTTGAATGATTTGGTAAAAGACCCTTTTGCCAGGGAAGGCTCACGCAGCTGGGCGACGGCTTCAATACGAAGTTGGAAGTTTCCATTCCACTTGGAAAAGAATCACTCGCTCTTCAATTATATAACAATCGCCAGAGCTGGAAGATTTTTTATAGGTTAAGGAGTTAATTTTATTTGAGAGGGTGGAAAAGTGAGGAGAGGTCGTCCTCAGTTGTGAATGGGGAAGAGGAGATCAACAACTTGCTCTCTCATTGGCAGGCTCTGATTCTGTGACATTGGATGAGTTGGAACTTGGAAGGGGTTCAACGTCTTGCAGGTGGCCAACGTGGTGTATTCTATACTCGCAACCGATTTGACCCCTTTTAATATAGTTTACGTATACCCTCTTGATCTCTAGGGGTGGTTCGTGTGGCAGAAAAGGAAAGCAGAAAGTGATGAAGAAGACGTGGTCAAACGTCAGCCAGGAGAACTCGAAAGCGAATAAGAAGATGGAATCTTGGACGCTGGAACGTTCTTCGCAAAGTATCCGAGAACGATCTAATTTTATAGATATCTTATAAATTTCAGTAATTTATTTATATAAAATTTATATTTATTTATACGAAATTTACATAAAATTTATATAAATAAATAATTAAAATTTATAAAACAAAATAAAATATCATAAAATTAATGGGAGACCCTAAACTCAAGTATCTAATGGTAAAATCTGTTATATACGTACATTAATGGTTAGCTATACTCAAGTATAAAATGATTTTTCTCAAAATACTATATCTGTGGCTAAAATTAATATTATGAATACCGTACCGGACTCGGTACCGGATTAAACTTTGGAACGAAACTGTACCGGTACCGGTTGGTACTGGGTATCATTTCGGAAGATTTTTTAAATTTATAAAATAGTCTCTAAAATTTTTAAAAATTACAAAATAGTTCATATTGGTATATTATACAGTTGTATTGTATAATATCAACTATGCTTTCAAAAATCTTAATAATAAATAATAATGACAATTAATATGAAATAACAATAATTTTTAAATATTTTACATA
>JAOTIZ010000002.1:11869464-11881344 GCA_027123425.1 Erythroxylum panamense | reverse complement strand
ATTCAATTTAATCCATGTCATATGATCTTACTTACATTAACATGCTAATTACTCACATTAACATGCTAATTAATTCCCCAAAATCATATAATATAACAAAACCTCAAAATCATGCTTAACTTAAGAAATTTTTCTAATCATCAAATTGAAGGAATTTGCTCACACTTCCTTCTAGAGAATTGTTTCTCATTGTCTCAATTTTCTAATGACACTAACATCATTCAATTTGACTCAACAGTCCAAAAGTTATACACCAAACATTTCTGGACTATTCTTATACTAAAACATTTTCTTGTGCTTGATTTCCATCCAAAACTTGATACTCTTAGAGACTGAATTGAAACTCAATTTCATAAGAACATTTGTAGTCCTATATCTCTAGTTTAATACAAATTAAGAATCATCTCATTTAGACAACTAGAGCAAAAGTTATGGCCAAAACACTTTCAACTCTTACTAATCCAAGACTGAACACTAAACCCAACTTCAATTCATAAATTGAAAGTCATAGGGACTGAATTGAAATTCAATTCCTTCAGATAAATTGTAGCTCCATGTCTATAGTTTATTTAGAAACAACAATCAAATCAATTGGATCTCTACAGATTTAGAATTTACCAAAATACTGAACCATGTTCAGAAAATTTTCCAACTCAAATTGATTCAATCAAACTTCCTCAATTTAATCTCAAAAATCCCCAAATTTTCCATGAAGAGGTAGAGAGATGTCTTAGGAATCCAACACTTCAAAAATCAAGTTAATCAGATGTCGGACAGAAAAGTTATAAGCAAAAGAGTGAGAGAGGGTCAGGTCGGACATGGCAAAAAGGGCCGCTCGCTCGTGAGTGCGCCGGAACCCAACCTTTCGGAACCAAAAGCGTGATAGCAGAATTTTTCGAAATACAAACATGGGTGAAAACCAAAGAAATCAAAAAGTGGAAACCAAAGGAAACGGAAGCTTAAGGAATCAAGAAATCAAAAAGGCTTAGCGGTCAAAACTCTTAACTCCGACATCCGAAAATGCATACTTTAGAAAAACGTTGGAAACTGTAAAGACACACTTGGTCTAAACCAATTCAAATTGGTATAAAAAAATTTTCAATTTCTCATGCATATCACATATATATATGCGCCCATGCAAGATCCTAATACTGGCGCTCTGATGCCACAAATGTTGGGATCGAAACCCAACCGCTTAGCAAAACTTTGACACCTATATATGCTCTTCATTTTCTTGCTCTGATACCAAACATATTGGGCCCTGTTTCCAGAACCCAACCTTTCGAAACCAAAAGCGTGATAGCAGAATTTTTCGAAATACAAACGTAGGTGAAAACCAAAGAAATCAAAAAGTGGAAACCAAAGGAAACGAAAGCTTAAGGAATCAAGAAATCGAAAAGGCTTAGTGGTCAAAAACTTAAGGTCAAATTCTGACATCCGAAAACGTATACCTTAGACAAACATTGGAACCATAAAGCACACTTTTCAAAAACAAAGCAAAATAATCTTTAGAACAACATCCAAACATTCAAAAGATCATAACTTTCAACCCCGATATTGAAAAATGTCATACTTTATAGCGATAGAAAGCTACAACTTTCATGAAGACCCTTTTATCAAATTCTGCCTAAATCAAACCAGAAAAAAATTCATGAAAGTTTCAGCTCAAAAAGTCAACTTTGCTATTATTCATCCCAAAAAGTCAGACTTCCAATTCCCTAAAATTTAACACTTTCACTATTCATTTCTTGCATTTCAATTCCATTTAAAACAATCCATTTACTATAAATTTCATAGCACCCTCAAAATCATCAAAACCGAAATCAATTTTTCTCACATCTTCCAAAATTTCATACATAACCTACAAGTAACACAATTATACACAATAGAAGAAATCCTTGAATTATCATGCTTCTACTACCCAATTCCTCATTTAATAGTCCTTTTACCAATGCTCAAGTCCAACAAAAGATCGGGGTCCAACAAATCCTCACGGCACTTGGAAACCTTGTGGGACAAACCATTAAAATAGATGAGACCACTAAAAATGTTGAGCGGGGAAGGTTTGCAAGAGTGGCTATAGACGTGAATATTAGTGCTCCCCTCTGTGCTCGAGTGCAACTCGACAGGGAGGACATTCAGGTTGCTTATGAGGGGCTCCCTCATGTATGTTATTCTTGTGGCATGGTCGGCAACATGCTGGAAAACTGTCCCGACCGCTCTACTGTTTCCCAGGAGTTGCCCCAACCTGCACACACAATGGACCAAGGACAGACCACCAATTAGCAGAGTAACACCGGTAGCCAACTCTTCTCCGATGACCATCAGGCACAAAGACGGGTTTGGTCCCTGGATACAGGTCCTACTGTGCAACCACTTCCCAAGGAACAAAGTTACAGCTCACAAAGCCTTGCCCAGGAATGAAAATCCAAGTGGTGTAGGTGGCTCACGATTCTCAATACTAAGTAATCATCAGTCTTTGGACAACTTTAATGCCTGGCTCCCACTTGACGCAACACCGATCCCACTTGCTCACCCAGCGCACAGGGCAGAACCAGGAAATCACTATGAAGATGCTAGGCGACCCTCCCTCAAAAAGGGTTCCACCTCTAAAGGAACTCCACCAAGTTCCCAACTGATTTCAAAAGGATAGCAAAGGACTCGGTCCGGATCGAACCACAACATTCATAATTCCCTACAATCTTTCCCATTACATATCATTGACCCCATTGTCCCTCATCAACCCATGCAACGTACGCAGGTGAACCATGTAGCAGTCACCTTAAAGATACACCAGGAGCTCGCAACCGATGATCTTCTTACTAGACTGCAGCCTGCCGACCATATGGACTGTGGAGACTCGACAACGCCCATGGCGGAGGAGCTCTCTTCCTCCTATCATGGCACTACTGACACCCCCTTACTGCCCCCTTCCGAACCACCTGACCCCCAAGAAGGGGTGACTGGAATGGAGGAAGAACTTGGGGCACCAGTTACACCAGAAATTGAGATGCATAGTAACCCAGAAAGCAATGTCGTAGGAGAGCCTGTCGGGACCAAGGATACCACCCCATCCTAGGCCTGCTCCATCCTTCCTATTCTGACCCCTTCTATGTCAATCATTATCTGGAATTGCTAGGGTGCTAGTGGTGTTAAATTCCAGCCCAATTATGGTAGTACTGGTGGAACCCAGAATCAGTGGCATGCGTGCACAAGTAGCTATAGATAAGCTTGGGTTTGCCGACTCCTTTCGGGTCGAAGCCACTGGATTTGCAAGTGGGATCTGGCTTCTGTGGACTTCAAGTATACAGGTTCACATTTTGGCAACACATCGGCAGTTTAGATATACCCTTATAAAATTTACAAATAAGGAATGTTACTTCACTGCAGTATATGCAAGCCCGCAGTATCATCTCCAACGTTACTTATGGGAAGGTTTACGTCAACTCACCAGATACACCACAAATAATTGGCTAGTAGGTGGGGATTTTAATGCAAAGTTAGAATCCTCAGATAAAGGGGGGTCTCAGTCTAGTCCGGCTGTTAGTAAGATGTTCCGAGGTGTATTCATTCTTGTGGTCTGTTGGACTTAGGTTATATGGGTCCCAAGTTTACATGGCGAAGAGGTATGACCCAGGCAAGGTTGGACAAATCCTTTTGCTCGCCTTCCTGGCTAGCAACCTTCCTAGATACAAATATTGTCCATCTGCCTTTTCTAGGGCATCGGCCACTGCTAGTTAACATTTTCAAGGACTCAACCACTTCCCAGGGTGTAAGCAGATTTCAATTCCAAACAGCTTGGATGGCCAGTGAGCACTTCTCTCAATTTGTGGAATCCCACTGGCACCCTGATCCGCATACTCTTTGCGCATCCATGGCTCGTTTTGTTGAACGCTTAAGGCAGTGGAACAAATCAGAATTTGGTAATATATTTGCTCACAAGAGAAAACTTATGAATCGGTTGAGTGGAATTCAACAAACACTAGACCGCACTGATTCTGATTCCCTTTTGGATTTGGAAGCAAAACTTCGAGATGATCTCACACAGGTATTATGTGAAGAGGAACTATATTGGTTTCAATATTCCCGCAGTATATGGCTAGTTTAGGGAGATCGCAACACTAAGTATTATCACACCGTTACGATGGCAAAGCACAGGAGTGTACGAATTACCACTCTAAAGGACGCACAGGGCACACTGCATACAGACCCTGCTTCACTTCATTCAATGGCCACTAAATATCTCCAAGCACTTTTTTCAGCAGAAACTACTCCACTAATTCCGCTTCCTGTTGCTGGAGTCTTCCCCAGGTTAACTGATAAAGAGAAAGGTGCCCTTTGTTCCCCTGTAGCATTCCTTGAGGTTAGGACAACTATATTTGAGATGGATGCAAACAAAACTCCGGGAGCTGATGGATTCAATGCTGCATTTTTCCAAAAACAATGGCCTATCGTGGGTACCTCAGTGTTTCGATATATTTAGAAAGTCTTTAAGCATGAACAATGGGATTCAGAGTGGAACCTTACTGTCATCGTTCTTATTCTGAAAATTCCTGCACCACTATCCCTTGAGTAGTTTCGACCTATCAGTCTCTGTAATGTCCTTTACAAGACTTTTGCCAAGATTATAGTAAACCGGTTGCAACTAATCCTTGACAAATTGGTTGCCCCCACCTAATGTAGTTTTGTACCGGGATGCTCAACCACCGACAACATTATTATAGTCCAAGAGGTCATCCACGGGATGCGAAAAAAGAAAGGAAAATCCAGATTCTTACTATCAAGATCGATCTAGAGAAGGCTTATGATCGCCTCCGATGGGACTTTATCCTCAACACTTTAAATGATATTGGGTTACCAATGGAATTGCCTAGTTTAATTATGAAGTGCGTGTCTTCAGCACAAATGCAAGTTTGCTGGAATGGTGATTTATCTCCTCCGTTCCTCTCCACGAGAGGCCTCAGACAAGGTGATCCGTTATCCCTGTATTTATTTGTGCTCTGTATGGAGAGGTTGGGACATCTTATCACCTCCGAAGTCTCTCAAGGACATTGGAAGCCTATTCGACTAAATCGAACAGGCCCTCGCTTATCTCACTTGTTCTTCGTCGATGACCTAATACTATTTGCGGAAGCATCTATGGACCAGGTTAGTCGCATTTCCCACGTTCTAGACACCTTCCGTCAATCTTCTGGACAGAAACTAAACAGAGTCAAATCTAAAGTTTATTTCTCTCCTAACATTCCTCGCTCCCAAGCTCAAGCGTTAAGTAGGCAATTGGGTTTTTCATCCACCACGAATCTGGGAAAATACCTCGGAGTGCTTGTTGTTCATGAAAGATCAACACGACATACACACCAATATATTCTGGATAACGCTTACAACAAATTAGCCGGTTGGAGTGCCAGATTCCTTTCACTTGCCGGGTGAGTAACACTGACACAGTCCACTACCCATTTATACCATGCAAACAGTGAGATTACCGCGTACGCTTTGTGATGACCTTGAGCAACTTATGAGGAATTTCATCTGGGGTTCGAGGGAAGGTCAAACAAAAATCCACCTAGTAAACTGGGAGACCGTTTGTAAACCTATGACTTTAGGGGGCCTCGGTATCTGGAGACCCCGCACTACAAATGATGCTTTGCTCACTAAATTGGGATGGGGGCTTCTTACTCAACCTTCAGCTCTTTGGATAATCACTTTGACGACCGTAATATCCCTGAATCTTTGAACAGTAGTGGAGCGTCTTCGGTCTGGCGAGGCATTTGCTCCACGTGGAAGTTTGTACTAGCAGGCGCCCGGTGGCATATAGGCAACGGGAAGCTCACACGCTTTTGGCTAGATAATTGGGTAGGAGAGAGCAGCCCTCTAATCCTTATGGCTATTCATCCTATCCCGGATAGTCTCTTATCTGCTCGTGTGCACGAATTTGTGGCTATAGATGGGGAATGGTCGTGGGATAAGTTTCAGCACTTCCTCCCAGCTACGGTATGTATGACTATTGCTTCCACCAAGACTTCGAGACCTGAGTTTGATGACAATCGGGTGTTCTGGGGTGCCACACATAATGGGATATTCTCCACCTCAACGACGTATGAGATCGTAGACAATCCTAATGCCCGAGCCCCGAGTCGATTGTGGTCTTTGATATAGAAAAGGTCCGATCCACAGAGGATCAGATCGTTCTTATGGTTAGTCGCTCAGGGTAAATTATTGACCAATCAGCAACAGGCTGCTCGACACATCACCACCGACGTCCACTGTTCGCATTGTGGTAGACCTGAAACTTGCTTACATGCTCTTCGCGACTACCCTAGGGTGCGACAATTCTGGCTACAATTCAATTATGATGTGGAGCAGACGGATATCTCTTTGCAGGGTCGCGTCGAGTGGTTGACTTCCAATTTGAGTAATCACACAGAGACTACTGGGATATGATGGTCACTGCTATTCGGTATATCCTGCTGGTTCTTGTGGCAATGGCGTAACAATAACATCTTTGACATCCACTTTTCCTGGCCAACTGTCAGTAAACATACTATTCTCGACTATGCTTTTCGGGTGTTCAAGGCTAGTACAGTTACGACTCGGGCTCTGGTAGGCTATACGGCTAGTAACACTAGGAACATCGCATGGACAAAACCTAGTGAAGGATGGATTAAGCTGAACACAGATGGAGCTACGTCAGTATCCCACCAGACTACCTCTTCTGGGGGCCTCCTACGTGATAGTACCGGTAGGTGGGTGGGAGGTTTTGTACACAATATGAGCCTTTGCTCGCCTTTGGAAGCTGAATTATGGGGAGTGTTTTCGGGATTGACTCTGGCTTGGGATATGGGATACCGGCGAGTGGAACTTGAGGTTGATTCCTTAGATGTTATCAACATCCTATCATCGTCTACATCACACCCACCCACGAATTCCTCCTTGGTACAGACTATTTACGCCCTACTGGCGCAATCCTGGACAGTTCGAGTTTGCCATGTCTTTCATGAAGGAAATCGTTGCGTTGATTGGTTGGCTTCTAATGCGAAACTGTACGGACCCAAATTTACTTCTTTAACCCATCCCCCTTAGGATGCCTTGTATCCTTTTTGAGAATGCATCTGGGGTCTTAACCCCAAGGCCCTCTGTTTGGCCTCGTTTTCTACTCTTTTGTATTCAAAGAAAAAATGTTGCCAAGTTGAATAGTAAAAAATATTTTGTATCATATTTTTTCATATCGGTTGCAAATTATGACAAATAAAAAATTTGTTTTAATTTGAATTAATTATAATTAAAATATTTTATATAATTAAAATATTAATTAATTAAAAATTTTCTTAGCTTATTAATTCATAATTATTAAAATTTTATTATAAAATATTGATTTATAGAAGAAGGAAAAGAAAAAATATTATAAATTCTTAGATATACAGAGAAATGATATTGTATGATTCAGGCTGTCTTTTTTTCATGATTTTGGCATTCCACCTTTACTTCACAGTGCCTTTAAGGAATGATCAGTTGCATTGTCTAATTTGCATTCACACTCCAATCTGAAGATGTTGAGATAGTACTTTAATTTATCTTTATCATTTTCCGTCGTGCTCTATTAATTAGTTTAGAATTACTCACTGCAGTGTCTATATAAATGAGTAAACAATCCCACTTGTTGAATAAAAATCGACAAACCATACGGAAACAAATTAAATTAACTAAATTTGCACTGAGATTTACTCTGCCAGCCTTCCATTAGTCATGTTCAATTGCGTGACATGAATCTCCCGTGGAAGGAGATGGTACTTGATGCCAAGATTGTCAAATATCTTCTTCAATTCAAAGACAAGCTCTGATCTTCGACTGCTCTTCTCCCCATAGTTTTGATGGTTCATGGTGTGTTGAACAGACAATGTCAGCCTCATCTTGTCCACTTCCTCAATCTCCTTTACTGTGACTGAATGTTTTGGACTCCAGTGCTTTGGCTTGCTCTCTATGTAACTGCACTCAGCAACCACGTTTTTCTTTTATTTCTCGTCAATTGCAGATTAAACTAGATGCGAGTAAAGAGTCAAAGATCATGGGATTTCTTACGTTTGTATAGCCTTCTTGAGAGCATTGAAGTCATCAACAGAAGTGGAGAAATCTATTGTGAAGTTAACTGAATCTCCCATGTCTGGACTTCTTCTGAAATTGCTTATAGGCTTTGTAATAAGAACAGAATTAGGATAGTATATTTTCTCCATGTCATACCTTAAAAATACAGTCGTCAAGATGTTCATCTCTTCCACAGTCATCTGCACCCAAAAATCACAAAATTTAGATTTCAAGACCGTGTAGGCAAGGCGGTTTCTTGGGAGTTGGAGATTATATATCATCACCTGCACACCGTCGATGACGCAGCGGTCACCAACGTCGAAAGGATGCATAACGAACACGAATATGATGGATTCGAAGATGGTTTTGCAAGTGTTTTGGAACATAAACCCCACGAGTAGTAGTTGGGATGAGACGAAGAATATAACCTTGGTAGTTGCCAACCCCATAACCAGGAGTGAGATCACTATTATGATTATGCTCACTATTGCACTTGCCAACTTGTGAAGTTGATGAACTGCAGTCTTTGTGTCATTCAATGAATGAGCTAATGCTTTTCGCTCCACATAAGCATGCACCTAACGTAATACAATGGTTGAGAGGCTCATCATGTAATCATATGTTATGTCAATGCTACACTAATTCAAAAGGAGACCCAGTGTTCATAAAAAACAAAGAGAGGGGATAAAATCATCTGAGATAATCCATACTGGTAACCGAAGGGTTGATTATGACGGTGCTTGCTGCTTACCACCCAATTTCTGAAAGCAGATTTTGTGATCTTTCCAGTTTCTACAGCTCCTTCGAAGAGAGGGAATATGGTGTGGACCTCATCAAACATCAAAAACTTTAGAAGATCTTCCTCTTCTATATACCTGTAAGATTAACATCAGGAACGCGATTTCAGTGCAGTGAGTTTCGTGGAAACAAAAAAGGAAGAAGAAGAAAAGTGATTCCAGGTGTTCTAACTTCCAAAAAATGGCGATTCCAACTTTCAATTGAAGAAGAATGATGTCAAATTGAGCACTTTCTATTAATTGAAATTTTAGATTTTCAAGTTTTAAACAAAGACTTTTTAATTATGGTTTCCTCTTAAATGGATCCATTTGCTTTGTAGTCTTTCTATTTATACCACAAATATGAAAACATACTCGGTGAAAAAAACTCTTGGACTTGCGTTAAGATGAATTGTTGATGTAAATTTAATTGTACCGTATGATTTGTCAGTTCATAATTTGAGATTTTTTTTTTTATATTAAGATGTGTTGGATCATTTGTGTCAAGTAACTTGTTTCAATAAGGTTGGAACAGACTAAATCATTCAGAGTAATGAACCCATACTAAGGATAATGATGTGAACGGAGAATGTCACAATCCAAAATCATCATCAAAGTAAATAATAATTGAGTCAAGCATACCCACCAAGCATGCAACATATGAATGCAGTTAATTTTTGCGCTGTAAAGTGATGGAATAGTGTTGACTGGAGGGATATGAAATGCAGAAACTAGGGAGCCCTCCTACTTTCTACACGGGACAAAATTTTATGTCTAATATTACTCTATTTTATTCTATCTTATGAAATCTTAGTTATTTATTTTGCAGGATCCATACGAGTTCCACACAGGACCTATATAAGACCTACATAAATAAATAATTGAGATTCATTGAACACAATAAAACACTATAATATTGAACAGGAGATCTGAACTCTTTCTATACGTGTTTAAGGCATCATTAAGTTGAAGGGTGGGTTCATTACTTACTTGGCCCCAGGTTTAGCAACGTTCTTGAAAATCCTTTGAGCACAGTTCCTAGCCTCCCACTCGCTGCTGATCTCCGATTCTGCGTTCCCAAAATTATCCACCGTCCTCGATATCGTAGACAATCCTGACGATCTTACGTAGTACACCAACTTCTTCACACTCCATGCAGTCGCCCTACCTTTTAAGCCCAGCTTCCTTAACTTCTCCATGTCTATCCGCCTCGACCCGAATTGCTTGGACTTCGACGGCCCCATTGCCGCCGCCTGTCTCTCCCTCAACCTAGCCGGCAAAGACTTCGACATTCTCAAAGTTCGCCGCCGGGGAGCTTCTCTCTCGTCCTCGTCCAGTGGAGGGCCAGAGAGAGTATCGAGAACATAGTGGTGGAAAACACTTTCTTTCATTCGATCAAAGAAAGTCGCCACGTGAAATGATGAAGCCAGAACCTTAACCAGTAATATCTTTAGTAACCATATGGTGGCCGCGATGAGCACTGCAACTAGAGCCCTGAACACTTTTTTTAAGACCATGTGGCGTTTGTGGACCTCGTGGAACATGATCATCCAAGCAATTAAAACCAACCCCAGCCATGCACAGTTCTGAAAGCTCTTGCGTAGACCGTAAACAAAGTAGAGGACTTTTTCTCTGAGCATGAAATTGCGTTCTATGACAAAAACAAGAAACCCCACTACCCAACTGGACACTAGACGCCCGGAGAAGACGACCATAACCATTAGGCACCATTTCCATAGCTCTATTGCCCACAGGATCTGATGTTTGATGGATTTTAGAGTCAAAGAGCATATTAAGCATGTGAGGATGATGAGAAACATTGTGAACTCAAGCCAGGCTCTTTTGTTGATCTTTCTTTTTCTCCTTCGGTAATTGGAACTTGTCTCGCCTTCATCTTCTCCATCTTCATTTTCATACCATTCATCATCATCATCTTCATCTGTAGACTCGGTCGCATCATAAGGGTTCGAGTTCTTCAGATTCAGGAATGGATTTACGTGGAGTATAAGTGGTTTCAGTGAAACGTGATTTGGGTTTAGAAACGGAGAGAAGTTTAATGGTTTTGGTTCTTGTTACGGCTTGAGGGACGGGATCGCTGCTCTTTAAATCCGCTTTTTGGGTTGGTGACTGTGTGAGCTTGGCGTTTGCTTGATCCATGACAAGCACCACTTGATCTGTATTGGGTTTCTGGCTCTCTTGGCATTGGAAATCCATGGAAGCCACTCTCACAAGGAACTAAATCAAAGCAACTGAGAGACAGAGCTTTGAAGAGTTAGGAGATATGTTCAAATACAGTGCTTAGCTTTTGATCTTCCATTGATTGCTTCTCCACTGCAGAGTCCAGTGTACTCAATGTACAGAAGGCGGACATTGTTTGGCGCACAATTTCAAAAGCAAAAGCACTTTGTGAAAGAATTGCTCTTTCAAGTGCCATACCCTGTCTACAAATAATGGAAGATGGAAGCTTTATAAAAAGAAAATAATTGCCTTTAGACGATTGAGTTGAATTTGTTAGGCATAGAGTTATTATTAATATTTTTTTTTGTATAAAGAAAAAAGAAGTACACTAATTGCAAAACAAGTATGAGGAAATAGATTCTCGACATATCCTCTAAAAAAATCCTAAGGCACCTGTTAGGTGGAGAAACAAAATAAGTGACACCAATGTCAGATTGACCGACCTTAGTGACAAGTATTTTATGTACAATACGTTGAAACAGGAAAACAAGTGCTTTAACGAGGGATTGTAAATGTTTGTTGACTAATGCTTGGTGTTCTTATTCTGTTAATATATAGTGTGAATTGTCCGAACGATACAAAGAATATATATTTTGAATTAAAATTCAGAAGTGTATAGAATTTGTACTTGGTTCAGTCGGAATCTGGCCGGACGGTGCGTTGCCGTTTGGATCCATCGATTGGCAACCTTCTGTGATGAACTTCACGTAAAAGATACCTGCAAAACAATGGAAGGCACTTCGGGGGTGATGTCCCGATTAGCCCCTCCGACGCTCAAGTTAGTTTT
>JAOTIZ010000002.1:11843002-11862994 GCA_027123425.1 Erythroxylum panamense | reverse complement strand
CACTCAAAAATTTTCGGTCCGGGCATTTTCTCCCGAATTTCCAGAAAATTTCCTATAGGCCACTATCAACTACCAATAACTCTTATACCATTCTAAATCAATTATCCAAACCCAATTATTCCTAATTTCTCAATCGAATCACAATCCAGTCAATTCATGTTCACAATTAAATGCCGGAAAAACCATGAATGCATGTACCTATAAATGCATATGCAAGGAACTCATTCCTCTATAGTTAGAGGCCAATGAATGCTCAAATCAGTAAATGCAATAAAAATCCTAACCCGTCCCAATTTACCAAAATGACCTTCCTATCAGTAACGGGATGTTACAATTAGTCCTATCCAATTTAAAATCTTTTGAGTCTAACTTATTCGTCCAAAGTTTTAGCTTAACATTGATATCCTCTTTAGTTCTATCCACTAAAATAATATCATCAACAAACAACATACACCAAGACACATCCCTTTGGATATACATTAAATACAAAATAAATATAATAAAAGAATATTCATAATACAATATATTATATTTATTGACTTTATATTTTTAAAATAAAATTTAAAAATTACGACTCAAAATAAATTATGTTAAGTAAATAACTAAATATATCATAAAATCAAGATTGAAATTAACATTATTTAAATTAAATTATGTTATAAAATTATTTTCATAAGTAGTTTATCATATTTACTAAATATATGTATTCATGATAATGTTATTACATAATTTTATCATATATGTGTTAGAGTAGTGCTATAAAGACAATCACCTTTAGCACTTTTGTACAAACTTTATTTTGATTAATAAAGTGAAAGGTAATTTTTCATTAATTTGATGTTTGTTTATTTATGAATTGATGTTGACCTTAAGTAGAATTAATGAAATCTATGATACAAAACATAGCATGAAGGAAATCATGATAATGAGATTCCTATCAAATGCAAGTATGTTAGTATCTAATAGGATTAATAAGATAGGACATTATTAATCCAAATAAACTAGCACATGTTACACTTGATCAAGTAGTGGATCTCACAAACTGTAAGTTTGAGATGTTTACAGTTAACATGTAGATGCTTACTAAGAGTAGTAAGTACATCAGATGACCCACTATAAGATTATCATATGGATGATCTATCAAATGTCAATGATTAATCTCATCATAACAATGATGCAAATATCCTTAGACTTGAGGTACTCAAGGATATCTTGGATACTAATCCTGTGCTATAACGTCATTCCTTATTATCTTAAGACGAGGTCGCTCATAGAGTGGTGATTAGGTACAACTATTGGTATTCAAAGGTAATTGGGTAGCTAATAAAGAATTCACTACTCCCGATAGAAGGAGATGATATCTATGACCTCTTGTCAAGGTCATTACTCAGGAGTCTGAAGAGAGTCTTTAATGACACATTGAGTAATGAGATCTTATAATAAGAACTTACATCATTTAGATTAAATGTAACATAGTCAGTCTACTGGAGTTGACACATAGCCTATACTCCAAACCAAGTGGAGTATAGAATGGTGAAGGGATAAATTGCACGGTAATTATCTATGGAAAGGTTCATAAGTCAAATAATTAATTATCGAAGAGTTTGTGTGTTAATCTACTTATATTATAGTAAATTGGCATCATGAAACCCTTCATGATTTGCTTGAATTAAGAGTTAATTCAAGTGACATGAAACCAACCATGATTTGCTCGGATTAAGAGTTAATTTAAGTGCCTAGGCTCGATAGATGATGCATAAGTGAGTTCTTCACTTATGTAAACATGGACTAACTAGTTAAAAAAACACTTAAGTAAGAGGATAAGGGCTCTAGAAGTTAAAAACCTTTATCTTCTTCCTTACTATTGGGAAAACATCGTCAGTGGATTTGAGCATCATGTCCCTTTTTTTCTTCATATATCTGATTCATTAAGGCAACTCGGATATCTTCTAACATATTGATTAAGCTTTTTGTATGAGCTTCACAAATGACTCCATTAAATGTCTCTAATAATTTATTATGAACTATTTCGTACTTTTGTCTTGTGCTCACAAATTCCTTCAAAAAAGTCTTTGGTTTTCTAATTATGAAATCATTGTAGACCTTTTTCGAAATACTCTTCAGGTGATTTATCACCTCATTAAATTCAACTTCTGTTGTCCACCTCACCATTTACCAAAAAAACTCTTATATGTATGGTCTTTATGAATAGTGGCCCAACTTGCATGGACATGTCAGACACATTTCCTATGCTAAACTTTTAGGAAAAGATTCTTTAATGCATCCATTAAACCCTATAACAAAAAATAAATGTAAGTTGAAGAACTCAAAACATCTTAAGAAGTGAACACCACACATATAGATATTTAAAGTTTACCTTATATTGATCACTTACAAAAGTCCATACATTCCCAGTTATGTTTAGATCTTCAATAAGAATAGTCAAAAACCAATTTCAAGATTGATAATTTTCTCCCTCAACCTCATCCCAAGATATATGAAACATCTTATTGTTTCCATCATGACCAACTGTATATAATAAAGCATCTCTAAGGATTGTCTTAAACAAACATCTATCTAACCCAATTATTTTTGTACCTTTTCTGTTAAGAAAAACCATAATTTAATGCACTAAATCTCACATAAAACCTCTTCAACATTATTTGCATGGACTTCTCATCAAGTTCATTTTGATTAATGAATTGGCCATCTTCATCAACTCATCATAACTCTTATTCATAAGACCATAACTTGGCATAATGACCTTCCATAGATCCTTGTAGCATGACAATAGTTTCCTATTTAGCCCTATAACATTAGGATTTAGTTACCTGTTAAAGTCAAATTTTTTTAAAGATCATCCATTGTCTTAAAAGTTGGCCAATTCATGTTCCTCCTAAACTTATGTAAGAATTTATTTACAATCCATTTCAGTCTAACTTGCCTATTTTTTGGCACTTTACTGTAATTATACTTTTTTTTAACTATATTAATAACTAATGTTTTTTCATTTATAATCCAGCTATCATATACCCGAAATAGACATTGTATCTTATAAACAACTTTTATTTTCACATTGAATTAGCCATTGAGATATCATATCCGATAGTAATTGCATATTTTCTTATTACTTCCCTTAACTGCATCCCATCTTTAAACTTCATAATAATTTCAAACTTGAAATCCTTCACATCCACATATGGATTAAAGACAATGTATTTCTTCTTTGAAATAGATGCCTCACACCATGTGTCATCACTATAACTTGGTGATTGAAACTCAACATCACTATCCTTATTTTCTCTACACTAATCATATGAACTTCCTTATTGTCTTTGTTTATTCTTGGAATAATCACCATTTTCAATGTAATGATTTCCACTGCTTCCAACCCTATACACAACATTATCGCATTCAAATCCATTAGATACAACCTTGGCACATCTTTTCTCATTTTTTCTTGCATTAACAAATTCTTCATTATTAGTTGCAAATAACTCATCTTCAATCGAATCATCTCCATATTCTCTCTCCTGCATAATAATGAAATCTTCATCATCTTCTTTCACTTGAACTTGGAACAACCCTTCATCATTCATACTCATATTTTGTTGTGTATTAGTTTTAGAGTCATTACTAATATCATAATCATATACTTCACCTTCTATTGCAGGATGCTCATAACTATGCTTGTAGTAGACTTTAACATTATGGTAATTCAATTCTTCCATACGATTGAGCATTACCAACATATCCTTATCATTGTGAAAACTTAACTCTTTTAAGCTTCTCATTGACTCATAAGGAAATTTGTAAAACATAGATATTACTCTGTCTTTTATATTTTGATACTCCTTTAGGACTAACATTCTAAGTTCATCTCACATATATCCTTCTTCCTTTTAATCTTTCCTGCAGATATTTATTGTTATTGTGACTTTCCAACATCCCACTCTAACAAAATTTAAAATTTACCAACATCTACAAAATAACTTATATGTGGAACAAACAACATAAATTAGATATTATACATCTATGACCAATAATAAAATTTCACTTTATATCATTAAAAGATGCAAATAAATCATAAGACCATCAAGAGTGAATAAGCCATCTCAAGAGTTCTTAAGATAAAAAGCTATATCCTTTGTGTTTAAAAGGAAACAAAAAGTTATATAAAGCTTTGGGATGGTATAAGGAAACAAATAGCAACTCACAACTATAATAACATCAAGACAAGATCAACTATTTTTAGGATCAAGAAATCAATTGAAATGAACTAATAATGTATCCTCATGAATTTATGCTCATTTATAAGTCCTAATCTATTTTAATGCCTAAATGGATTGCTTGATAATTATCAATGCACATGGGTAACCAACATTGCATGAGCTACTTGCAAGTTGTTCCCTTCTTTATCTTATTTATATATTCGTCAAAATTCAAAGAATAAGAGTAAAGATTTCTCAAACTTCAAAGAATAAGAACCAATATTTGTTTGATCAGATTCGATAAGATTCTTTATATAGTTGATAGTATAATACTTGAATTGCACACCTGAATAAGGTATGAAGTTTTAGCTATTATTTCTAAAAATCATGACATTATTTGCTAATTTTTGCATATTTCCATCATGATAAAATTGGAAGATTAAGACTCAATATTAAGTCAGGTTTCAGCATTTGGATGACTGTGATCCAATAGTATCCTCATCTAATTCTCTTGTCATTGGAGAGAAAGAAAAGAAAAAGATGTTTATAAAAAGGGGGCTTAGGAAAAATGGGATGAGTAAAAGTTTGTTCGAAGGCAAAAATGGGAGTTCAAAGTCAAGGGTTGATGAAATGTTAATAAAATATGAAATTATAAAAGATATAGCTAATGACATATTAGATGCCTATAGTAGTTCATGTTCAAGATTTCTAAAACTTACTTGACAGCCCACAAATTGCAAGGAAGATGATAACAAAAATAAATCAGATTTAGGGCATTCCAAGGAAGTTGACAAACAAGAAGGTTTAAGTTCAACATAAGAGACTTAACCAATGTGTGCAATTACACCACAATCACATTTCATACCTCAAACGAGAGAAAGATGTTGGACAAAGAATGAGTGTTGCACATGTCTTGCAGACAGTGGCAAGAAGACAACTTTGATTGACATTACTGGACAATGTGCAGACTATGTGAATACAGGAGTATGACAGTCATTTCGGGAAAATATGACATACGGGAGGAACTAAGTTTGTTTAGTATTTTTTCCAAATTTCTTTAGTTGAATATTGTTTAATTAAATTTTAGCAATAATTGAAGTTGAATACCCTGTCACTTAATACTACAACAAAAACAACATTTCACTATGAAAAAATTCATCACTTAATGTCTCAAAATCATCACTAATAGTCATTAGTGATGATTTATATTCGTCACCAAAAATATCACCAAATCCCCGTAACTAAAAACTATAGACAATGTTTTTCATTAATCATCACTAATAGTTTTTGCCTACCCTTTATTTTAGTAGCAAAAAACTATTAGCAATCTTTTAAGAAAATGTCGCCAATACATATTAGCTATGTTTGAGTTTTGTAGCTAAAAATTATTAGTTACTTTTCGAATAATGTAGCTAATTGTTTTTAGCTACGTTTTTAGAGTTTTAGCTACGTTTTTGAAAATGTAGCCAAATGTTTTTAGCTACGTTTTATAAAATATAGTCAAATTTTTAGTATACATTTTAACAAAATTTTATATCATATTAATTATAATTATTTGTGACATTTTAAATCCATATTATTGTATATAATATTTAGATGTTTTGTGTTAATTTGTTATACAAAAATATGATAAAAGATAATTGATAATTTGAAGCATTATATATCAAAAATAAAATATCATTAAATTATACCAAAAAAAGAATATTCTTCATAAACAAGATTTTAATTATAACTTTAACAATCCTTATAAATAAAATAATAAATACAGAGACTAGTTTACAAATTATAAATAATAAGATTACAAAAAAATTATAACATAACTAGAATGACTGTAGGTTTATCCATGTCGATGAGAGCAACTTCATACGTTAGCCATCATATATGAAACATTAGCCATAAGAATCATGAAAGCAATTTCAAAATCGGTATAGTGCCTAAAATTATGCATAATTATGCTAATTTGTTTTTAATTAGGAAAGAAAAGAGAGCTATGAAATGAGAAAGTAATCCAGTAAAATATTTTTTAAAAACCATTAAGTACTTTTCAAAGTACAACTTCTTTATCATGTAAGCACTTAACAATTCAACCTGAGAGTAAAATAAAAAGCAAGTGTTGTAACACATTGGGTGTATCCATAGCTTAAGTGAGGTTAAGAATACTTTAAACAATAAGAATAAAGCTCGATGAAGAAAGTCAAACATGACATTTTAAAAGCACTTCATCTTTAGAGCTCCAGGACTATAATCGCTAATATGAATTTTAAGTTGCAAGTGAATCTAAATTTTTTAGGCTGTTGGCATTTTAATATAGCATCTACAACAAGTTAAATACCATTGTTCTTGTTCCTAAATTTTCACCACGAAAGTTGGATATGACAGTAGGGTTCTAAAATCCAATGCTATTAAATTGTTATTATGATATTTTTCCTCAAAATAAGCATAACTAACAAGAAAATCCTAAACCAATAAAGAAAATCACTTTCATTATTCATAGGTGTTCATTTACTTGACTATCTCCTAAAATATATTACCCATTTTCTATCAAATTTTCTAGTACTAAAGTCTGCGACCAATTTGTTACAAGCATGCCATAACATACAAGATTACTCCAGTACTGTAAGTTGTATGTAATAATTACTCTAGCAGTCGAATATAAGATTATATGAGTTAAATTATACAAATTACAAACTCAACGATACCTGGAATCATCAAGCTTAGCATACTCATTGGATATATGAATCCTTGATAATACAATATAATGCTTCACTAATCATGGTGGAATTAGAAAGAAATTTGCCTAAAGATGTTTATGTGGAATATTTTTGTAAGCTACTGAAGTTCATACTTAACATAGGCAATATATTTGCACTCAAATTCAAGCCATACAAAGGTAAATGAGATGACAAATTTACAAGAAGCAAGAATCAATGAAGTGAACAACAGTTACTTTTTGATCTAAAGTGAGCCACTTGTTAGTAGAATCATCTGTGACTGTAACTCCAATAACCACGAATTTCGTGGTTTGTCCAATCCTTCCTTCTGCCTTTAATACCTCTGGACATGAAACATAAGAAAGTGTTAAACCATAATTATCTAATTTTTGGGATATAAAAGGAAGGCCAATTATATGATATCATTATATCTAATTTGTTCATAACTAATGCTTGATGAACCCAAATGTTGTTCCAAAACTATCAATATATGTATTCAACAGGCTTGCATATGAACATTCACAAAATTTTGATATGTGTTTTTGTTATTGGAGCACAAGGTTTACCCTTAATTACATATTAGATTACAGCATCTAAATTAAAAATTCACGTTTAACCACTTTAAAATTTTGACACATAAGTGAGAGTGCCTAAGAACTTTAGCCAACTCTTTAACAATGATCCTTTACAAATAGTTACGTGAACTATGAAAAGGATTTTGAAACAAACTTTTTCATTTCCATTAACAAGTATTGTCGTTTCAAAGCTAGACACCTATGTAGGCATGAAATTAGTTACACTTAAGTACAAGCCAAAAATCACTATGATAATGTTTGCACCAACCCAGAAAAGGTGACATGACAAACAAAAGGAATCATTTAAACTACAACACATTACCAGATGTCAACTGCTGAATCTTTGATCAACACCCTGCATATAGGAGACTTTCGTCCAATGATCATAGAACAAAAAGATTTCTCTTTGATCTGTGGTACATTATGTGAAAGAAAAAGGTATCATTCATCTAATAATCACAAGTATTAGTATATAAAAAGTATAATTGTGAACAAAAAACATGTGAAGAACATACAAAATCCACCAAAAACCTATTAAAGTCAATAGTGGTGATAATATTCAAAATCTTTTAGCGCTATTTTCAAAATTAAATCTCTCACACATCCACCCACTAACTAAGTAGATCTTCTTTCTTGTACAATTCCTTAACTAAGTAAATTTTTTTTGCACAATGAAAAGACAAACCAAATTGCAGTTGTAAATAGATCTTCTTTCTTGTTCAACTTAATTCTCAAAAATGAGAACCTCAATTTCTTGTTCCATATGCCCCAGAAAAAATAGAATAGAGTAAGGTCATCTAGGCTCTAAAATGGTAATACCTGAATAATTAGTGAAAAATTGATAGTCGGTATAAAAAAATGGATTTTGAAGCAATATTCACTATCTTTCTTTCTATCCAAACAACTAACTGGTTGTCACTGCCTGGGTAAGGAATTGAAAAAGAACTCACCAAATTAACAGAGAGAAGAAATGAAAAGACTGAGTGAAAATGAATCATTTTCGTTAAATTACCTAAACAATATGATAAATGGGTACTTAAAAATGCAACGAAGATGATGTAATGGCGAGAGGTTGGAACACAAGGATGAGGTTGGAACATGACGATTGGAAGGCGATGACTAGAACATGATGAGGAGACAGGAAACATAAGGAGGAGCTAGAAATGCAAGAAGGACGTTGGAGGAAGCTCGAAACGTGAGAGAGGACGGTGGAAGATGCTAGAAATGCGAGAGAGCAAAGTGGTGGATGAGCCTAGAAACGCGAGAGAGGAGGACTATAGAGGAGGAGGCTGGAAAGGCGAAAAAGGAGGACAGTGGAGGAGGCTTCAAAAGTGTGAAAGAGGAGGATGCTAGGAGACAAATATTAGGTTTCCTAAATGATAAAATCATCATTTTCGTTCATAATACGCTATGCTTTCAATAAATTGTCGCTAACCTTTATTGTCCCTAATTGATCATTTTAATTTACCTTTGGTGACGATTCTAGAAATCGTTGCCAAAGGCTAAATATTTGGTGAAGTTTCTTCAAATTTGTCGCCAAATTTGTTTTTTTGCTTGACTTTTAGTGACAATTTTTACAATCGTAGCCAAAAGATTAACTTTTAGGGACTATTTTTCTAAAATTGTAGCTAAATGTTGATATTTGGTGACAATTTTCAAAATCATCATGAAAAGTAAACCTTTTAGCGACTATTTTCCAAAACATTGCTAAAAGTTATCCTTTTGGCAACGATTTTAAAAATCATCACCAAATATCGATATGCAAGAAAAATGTAACCTTTTCCCTACTTTGTTATAGTGTGGCTTCTTATTTGTATTTTAAGACAACTAATGTGAGATTAACATTGAACTATTTTACAAAAAATTGAAAGTTAAGGAATTTTATTGCCTTTTTAAAACTTCAGACTATAGTTGTAAAATTATACAAAGTTTGACTATAGTTGTAAAATTATACAAAGTTTGAGAATTTTTTATTATTGACCCTTTTTTTGGAGATGTAGTAAGAAAAATATAACAAGAGGTGTGAACTAAGATCATTACAATTCATCAAGCATGCATTTCGATATATATGAAAAATTAAGAGTTGTTAATTTAATATTTGTTAGTTTTTTTGAATTTAATTTATATTTAAATATGAACATGTAAGTAAGTAATATGCTTAAAATTTGAATATAGATTTCATAAATTAATTTATTATAAAATAGTTTGTATTTATAAATATAAAAATAATATACATTTAAACTATATTCAATTTTTTGTGTAACATGTAAATGATATAAATATATTGAAAATGATATTTATCATTATAAAATTGAAAATTGTGTTTAAAGAATATTATGCTTAATAATTTGATATTTTTGAAATACTTAAGAATGAAATATTTTAATAACATAAAAACAAGCAGCACATATACTAAATAAAAATTATATAATTATACTAGTAAAAATAATAATTTTATATTATATAATTACTTATATTATATAATATTTAAATAACATTAAAAAACACCAAACTTTAATTATAACAAATTATAATATTTATGAGTTTAGCTTGACAAATGGTGGTACTTGATTCAAGAGATACAATTCATTATGCAAAGTAAAATATTACTTATATATATATATATATATCATAACAATAAGATATGAAAATCTTATTGTCATGATATTTTTTGCAGAACAGTATTGCTAACCACAACATCCTAGCTAGGTCACGAGGATTGAACCTGATCAGCTTTCTAATGTTCACCATGGAACTTCGCTTCTGTGCGAATACTCAACATCTTAGCTAGGTCACGAGGATTGAACCTGATCAGCTTTCAAATGTTCACCACGGAACTACGCTTCTTTGCGACCAATTGTTCTCAATGGTTACTCCACATGAGTAAGTTTCTTCAGGTCTAAAGTTGGTCGCATCGTATAGAAAAAAAGGGGGGACCAAGCTTAAGCTGCAAATCACCTAAACCTATGATTGCGTATCCAATCTAAGCACGCCATCTTCTGTTTGATTGGCAAACATAAGAACCACATTTTCAACACTTTAATTGTGCCACACTAGAATACATTTCTTGGGCTCTCATATTTCCACATTTCGCTGACGTACGTATATACGCTTCAAAGTCGTATTCTATAGTAAGAATGAAAGAGTCTGAAAAGAGGAAACACGAGTTGAATGTAAATTCGTATTCTACATTAAGAATGAAAGCATCTTATCGCACATCATGCTTTTGGGAAATTGTTTGTTGTCTCTCTACGTACAATGAACTAACGAAGTACCTTCATACTAAGTTAGCTTGTCTGCAACCTAACATTTGATCCTAAAATAAAAAATCTTGAAAGTATCAGAAGAAGGAAACAAATGACATCAATAATCGGTTTTGATCACCGACAGAGGAAACGTCATTTAACTTATTAAATCTTCCACTATCAAAACTACTCCCGAATATCTTGTTCTTTCTCTCCCTCAAGTTTCCTACTTTCTTCTCGGATCAAAACACCTTCTACATTCAATATTCTTTTTCTTCTCCGATCGAAACTACCCCATATATCATATATAATTACAAATGCCAGCTCAAAAGATGGAACTCGTTAGCCGCCAAGGCAACACATTTAGGTGAGTTTTAAATAAACGTAATTGTATAACATTGTAACCAGTCCCAGGAAGCTCCTCCTCAGAGACAGCGCGAGAGATGGTGGCAGAGAACTCCGGTAGTAGAAGCACTACCACAAACCAGTTACCATACCCCATCAAGACGGTGGTGGTTCTGGTCCAAGAAAACCGTTCTTTTGACCACATGTTGGGGTGGCTGAAGACTATAAACCCTGAAATCAATGGTGTTACGGGCTCTGAGTCAAACCCCATCTCTACCTCCGACCCCAACTCAGCCACCGTTTTGTTCCACGATAATGCTGCCTACGTCGACCCTGATCCAGGCCACTCCATCCAAGGCATTTACGAGCAGGTATTCGGGGTTCAGTGGAGTGAATCATCACTTTCCACTAAACTGACTCCTAAAATGAACGGCTTCGCGCAAAACGCAGAGCGCGAGCAGAAGGGCATGGCGCAGACGGTGATGAACGGGTTTAAACCGGATTCGGTGCCGGTATACAAGGAGTTGGCGAGCAACTTCGCCATTTGTGATCGGTGGTTCGCTTCTGTTCCGGCGTCGACGCAGCCAAATAGGTTGTATGTTCATTCAGCGACATCGCATGGGTTGACGAGCAACGACACTTCAAAGTTGGTCGCAGGATTACCTCAGAAGACTATATTTGAGTCAGTAGATGAGGCAGGTCTTTCCTTTGGGATCTATTACCAGCACCCTCCCTCCACTCTTTTCTACAGGTAACCTTAATTCATTTCCTTTCTCTTTTTACCTTCTGTCCCAAGATTCATACGTAGATGTATGAACAATTGCTGTTAATTACTATATACACAAAATAATATGTTCCGTATTTCTTCACCTAAAAATCAAGAGGTTGTATACTCTTATTTTTTATAGCTTGGATGAGATTCATTCAAAAGCAATCAACTATAAATTGTTTACTCATCCTTCTGTTGCCGTCTATGTTAAATATCATGGGTCGTCGAGGCGTGGAAGGTAGCTAACATTTGTTTTTTCTTGGTATATCCTCTTCCTTGGAAGCTAGCACAATCGGGTTTTCCATTGTTGTTGTTAGGTGCACGCATTGGAGTGGGTGAGAACTGTTAATTGATTTCTTATATGACCATAATTGCTAGAAGATGTTGGCTAAATTGGTATTGGGACAAGAAGATAGTCCAGGTCTAATAATTAGTAGGATAGAATCAATTGTTTTCTGAGTGGATAAGATTGAGATTTTAAATTTTTTTTAAGAAGCCAAATTTTTATTTTCATTTGTTTCTCATATGTTATAGAAAGTAACTCTATTATAATTAAAAAATAAAAATTGTACAACAAATAAGAAATTTTATAAATAAAAATGAAAATCAATTCATAATAATATCATGAACTTAAAAATTTGTACTATTTTAAAGGAAAATGTAGTTTCCACCTAATAATATTTTCATATTTAATTTAATCAAAGTAATTCTTTTTGTTGTCATACACAAAATTAATTTTAAAAATATTGTACATGGAGTAAATAACGTCTTTTTTGCAATTTAATTAACTATGTTGACATAATCCTAAAAAATGAAAAGATCAAAAGATATCACACACCTCCTTTGAAAATATACACTAGTTAAATTTTAAATTTCAAGTAGCAAATTATATTACATTACAAACCATTGTAGTAATTGGAATTGATACAAACATAATTATAGTAAATTATGTTAAAAAATGAAATGAAAAATATCATCATCATAATTATAATTACCTTTAAGTACTAACTAATTAATACTCAACTTGGTTGAGAGATTGAGATGGGAAAGTTGTACAATACAAAATATGGATGTCGACATATGTTTCTGTTTCTTGAAAAATTGGATTTCGACAGGTACAGAAATTATAATATTGTAGCTATATACTTGAAGCTAATGGAACAATCTCTGGACTTGGCAGGAACCTTAGGAAGTTGAAGTACTGGAAAAACTTCCACCTGTTTGATCTGGTCTTCAAAAAACACTGTAAAGAAGGGAAACTACCGAACTACGTGGTTGTGGAACAAAGGTTTTTCGACCTTCTGTCAATACCCGCAAACGATGACCATCCTTCACACGATGTCTCCGAAGGCCAGAAATTCGTGAAGGAAGTATATGAGGCTCTAAGGTCCAGTCCCCAGTGGAATGAAATTCTGTTCGTAATCTTATATGATGAACATGGTGGTTTCTACGACCATGTTCCAACACCCGTCAATGACGTCCCTAGTCCTGATGACATTGTTGGCCCTTCCCCATATTACTTTAAGTTTGATCGCCTCGGTGTCAGGATTCCGGCCTTTTTCATATCTCCCTGGATTGAGCCTGGAACAGGTACAAATTTCTTTTGGTTTTTTGGCATAAAAAACTGGCATGGACATTACCTGACATTTCCTTACTTTTATTGTCATGAAACTGTTGCTGACAATATGATATTGTTTGATATGAAACTGCAGTGTTGCACGGGCCTTCAGGACCATATCCTACATCAGAGTTCGAGCACTCCTCGCTAGCAGCAACAGTTAAGAAGATTTTCAATCTGAAAGACTTTCTAACTAAGCGTGATGCTTGGGCTGGTACTTTCGAGGGTGTTTTGTCAAGAACCACCCCAAGAACAGATTGCCCTGGTAATTTATTACAGCCTCTACTATTTCCTCTTATTAAATTGATTAAAAACATACTTGTCTAAAGAAAAATTTGGGTATGAATTGAATTCTACTTTGATACAATCTACAGTTACTTTGCCGGAACCAGTAAAATTGCGGGACGGTGGAGCTATAGAAGAGTCGAAACTAAGCGAGTTCCAGGAAGAACTAGTACAGCTTGCAGCAGTATTAAACGGAGATCACAAGAAGGATATATATCCTGACAAACTGGTGGAAGGCATGACTGTAGCAGAGGCTGCTGCATATGTGACAAATGCATTCAAGACATATTGTGCAGAATGTGAGAAAGCCATTGATGGGGGAGCTGCTGGAGATGAGATTATTCTATCAAAACTACTTACTGCTTCTACTTCTTCACGCTCAAATTCCAAGTCTTTCCTTCACCGCTTTCTTTGTTGCTATGTTCCTTCTAATAGTTGATTGTTTGCTGCAGCTATCTGCATATGTAGCCTTTTTCGGATCCAAGAGGCGCGTACTTTATTTTAGCCACATTTTCACACCTAAAGCATTATTGATTATTTATGAATGTCATTTGTTTCTAGTACTTGTATTTGATGTAAAAATTGCGTTTTGTATTAGTGGCAAAATTTATGTCCGTCCTTCAATACATCATTCTATCAAGATTAAGTATGAAAGGCTTATGTTAACACTTTTCTACTCAAAGAGACAATCTCATGCTACTATAAGGTAAAAGAGAGCTGCATAATTTTAGTTTTTTTATTATCATTGGATGTGTTCATACTCATAAAGAGATATAATTACTGAATGTGTTTATATACATAAAAGATATATAATTACCTTAAATTATGGACAAATTGACGCTAAATAAGATATATATGATTCTAAATATTGAAGGTAAAACATGTACAATTGGATTCTTCTAATATAATCAGTATCTTCTAATATGCTTTTTAAGTTAGAGCATGGAGACTACGAACGCCTTATTTGCCAACCAGAAACAAAAATTGAACATTACCAAGAGTTTTGGTAAAAATATCAACAAGCTGAAGAATTGAAGAATCATGTGATGTTGCGACAGAGCCGAGTCAATGCAATCATGAATGAAGTGACAAGCAATTTCTATATGTTTTGGGGGCCCAAGATGAATAGGATTGGCAGTAATATGTAAGCCACAACTCGATTGTCATAAAGGAGTTGAACTGGGAAAGAGTGATCATGTCAGGTCCTTGAGCAAAGAGTGAAGCCAAATAAGCTCATAAGCAATAATCGCCATGGAATAGTATTTAACTTCACTTGATGAGTGAGACCATAGTTTGCTTCTTGGTTTTCTAGGAAATGGTGGAGAATAAAATAAACTAGTACTAATAAAGTGACAGGTAAGATCGCAGCTAGCCCAATCCGAATCATAATATGCATAAAGATGAAAATCAATCTTTAAGGGTAGAAAAATACTTTGGGTAGGAGTAAATTTGAAAAACGCAAGTTGCGAAGAGCTACGACCTAAGGCGTATGTCATGACTAATTTATAAATTGAGAGAGAATATGGACTGAATAAGAAAGTTGTAATAAGGTGATGGTTAAATATATGAGTCTCCCAACGAAACAACGATACACACTAGGATTATCAAGCAGAGCACAATCAACTAATGCTAATTTGTGATTCTGCTCATATAGGTTTAGTACGAATCATACCAACCTCTTACAAAAGATCCAACGTATATTTCCATTGAGATAGGACAATACCATTAGGAGAGCAAACCACTTCTAACCCAAGGAAGTATTTAAGAGGACTGAGATCTTTAATGTGATACCAAGCACCCAAATAACTTTAAGAGCAAAAGTATGAATGTTGTTATTTCTAGTTATGATGACATTATCAATATATACAAGCAAGGCAGTAAAGGAGGTGCCCTTGTAGTATATGAAGAGTGAAAAGTCTATCGTAAATTTTGCATACCACTACCGAGACACCCGTTTTAAGCCATAAAGAGATTTATATAGTCTACATACATAGTGATCAGTAGAGGGAAAGTAACTAGTTGATGGTGTCATGTAGACTTCTTTATCAAGATTGCCATTTAAGACGGCGTTATGAACATTTATTTGATGTAATTCCTATCTTTCACTACTAATAATGTTTTAATGGCGGTTAGTTTGACAACCTGTGCGAAAGTTTCAATATAATCAAGATCTTCCACTGTATCCTTTGGTCACAAAACACAATTGCAAGAAATAAAATAAACAAAAATATAGAAGTTAAGGACCATGTCATTGGAAAAGCTAATTTAATCACTAACCTATGAGATGCAGATGAATGAATTACATGAAAAGGAGCTTACTTCAACAAGAAGAGGTGATTTTTAAAGTCTCTAAGGAGAAAGAAAATTATATATAAGACCTATATAAGTGA
Source organism: Erythroxylum panamense (assembly GCA_027123425.1). NCBI lineage: Eukaryota > Viridiplantae > Streptophyta > Magnoliopsida > Malpighiales > Erythroxylaceae > Erythroxylum > Erythroxylum panamense. The sequence goes on along the minus strand of JAOTIZ010000002.1, from coordinate 11,846,845 downwards.
GAGCGATGAGGGCGAGCTATACACTGGAAGTGAGGCTATGAGAGGTGCAACTTTCTTTAAGCTTAAGCACTCCATTTTGAATCGACCAATTTGTGGTCCAACAGGAAGCATTCTTTTGTGTTATGTCTATTATTTTATTACTCTTTGTTTCCCATAAAAGGAAGCATTGTGACTGACCCTATGCAGTTGAATAATTTTTGGTGATCGAGTTAATTTTTCTCTTCCCTCTCTCTCTATGTGCCTGTTTGTGTGAATGTATTACGTCATTTTAATAGCATATTTTGTTGAACTATGAAATATAGTTCAACATTAATCCCTATTAATGACTATTATCAAGTAAATTGCCATACCTTGATGCGCTTTATGTTTCAACAAAGTTAGAGACATGTGGATTTATATTTACCTAAGAAATTTTTTTAAAACTTGTCCCTACATTAAAATTGAGTTTTATTTTTATGTTCATTTTTTAATTAGATTTAGAATTAAATGCATAAATGAAAGGTAATTTAGTTTTTTTAAAAAAGTCTAAAACTCAAGATAGGTTTTAAATATAGATGAAAATATTTTATTGAACAAAAACATGCTTACTTTATTTGCAAAGAGGTTTAGGTGTGAAGAAGAGAAAGATAGAGTTGTTATCAATTTCATTGGTGACATCTACATCAATCTGCTTATATATATTTTTAAATAGCAATAGGGAAATAAAAATGGGATTTTTTTGAAGCTATCATTTATGCATTTAATTATTAATAAAATTTTTATTTATTATCTATGAATCTTATAATGGTGTTATGCCTTAAAGTGTTAGACTAGTAAATAATTCAAAGCTAGTTTAAGGAAGACAAAATGATGGTTAATCAAATGATGCATGGTATACGTTGTACTTGATTTTAATTAATTATTTGTGGCATTTAAAGTGACTTTGATTTGTTAGAACTATGTGTAAATTGTTTTCTCTAAGATTTGTTATTGTTTTCGACTAATGCTGTGACAAAGAGATGTCAAGTTTTTATACACGACATCTTTGTTCAAAATGATTTGTACTATATTTGATTGGTTGAGTGGAATATGACTCTTCATATTATAAAATAGAATTTGAATAGAAACGATTTTTGGGATTTCTTTGTTCTCTTTTTGCCCCCTCTATGAAATAAATTATGATTAGATGAAGTATTTTATTAGGTTTCTCACATTTTAGCACTATGTTAATTATTTACCTTTGTGTTGTGTCCTTAAATTTATGGTTGCATGTTATAGTTGTAGGTTTATAATTTTGCGGGCCTCTTATTAATGATACTATAAGTTTTAGTTTTTGGTTAATGTTCATAATGAATTAGATGAAAATTTTGTCAAGACTTGATAGGTCATATTATGTCACTTCGCTTTGTTTTTGGTAAATTGGCTTGATGTTTCTTAATACAAAAGTTCATGAGTTTCTTCTTTATTAGAAAATTGAGTTAGATTTTTATTTAGTGATATGATGACTACTTATAATAATTTAAGAATATACTTTTTTGATATGCATTATAAAATAAATTTAAAATTTTATTTTAAAAATCCATTTCTTTTATTTTATGTCTTATTTTGTCAAAAATTAAAACATCTTTCTCTTTCTTCAAATTCCAAACTCTAGCAATCTCACTTCTTTAATTTAGGTCTAATTTTAAAAATATTTGTTTTTTAATTATAAAAAGTTTTAGGTCAATTTTCTATGCATCGTTTAAGTACATTAAAAAAATCTTAAAACATAAATATCCAATTTCTCTAGTCTTCAAATTATTAGTTGATCTTAAATTTTTATAACTAAAACAACATAGTTTTACAAATCTTTCCCGAATCTTTTCTTCCTCAAATCAATCCCCTCAATTAGTATATTTGTTTCAAAACCTAAATAACAATTATGAAATCTTTAACATCTTTCATCGAACATTTCATCTCTAAATAACATTTCATCGAACGTTTTATAAGTAACCTGAATTCATCTCTAAATGATAGTAAAACCAATGTATTTTTTCATCATTCACCAACATAAACACGTTCAAACACATTCAGTTTTGAAAAAAAGGGGACATCAATAGTAGACCTAAATTTCTAAAAGCACTTCCAAAATGTCAAATGGATATAACAATTTTATCAAATGTACAAATTAATAGATGCTAGTTTAATAAAAGAGAAAGAACTTTGGAAACTGATAAATATTACAAACCTTGTTGAAGAAATTAAATAAGCTTATTAAGATGAAGGGGTCCAACAAAGCCAATGCAATCGCTAAATACTTATACAAATAATTGAAATCAGAACATTGCGGGCATAATTAAACATGTCAAAAGAAAAATAATCGTGGAAGTGAGTGAAGATGAATACAAACAACAAAGCATGGAAGTGAGTAAAGCGATAGTATTCAAAACTTGGGTACTTAATAACTTTCTCCTACTCAAGCAATGAAGATTTTGAGTTAAGTCAAATCTAGTATTTCATTTCTAGTTAACTGTGACATCGTAAAGAAATTAAGTACAACAATGATTAGTCTAAGTATCTCACAAGATGTAAATAAAATTGTAATCCAGAAATCAATTCGTTCAAAATTACAAGGCATGATAAAGATTGTCAGAAATTGGAGACCCAAAGAGCTCGAATTCATCCCCCAACTAGAGATATTCATATCCTAGCAATAAAAAAAAGAAAAACAAAGTGGTTCATCGTAGTTGAAACAGAACGTCACTAACAAAAATTAAACAATCGTGAGTTTTTTTGAAAAAAAGGGGCTTCTCATTAGCCACCAGAAATCGCAAAGCAACATAAGCAAAACCAATGACTTGAACGATAAATAAGAAGGCAAAAGCTGACGAGAGAGTGTAGATAAAACTCGACTTGAGTAAATGTTAGGAAATGGATGCCAATGATGTTTCCTTTAGCAAAAGGTTCATTTTAGAATTTAGACTCGAAATTTATACAAAAATTTAATTTAACTTTTTATTTACGGTTTAAAGATAATTTTAAAAAATTGCTTAAATATAATTTACTGAAAAAAAAATGAAGGTTTGTACACAAACATTTAACAACAACTAACCTCCACTTAACTGAAGACAATGGACGATGGATGAGAGTGAAGCAAGCATGATGGAGGATGAACGACGGATGAGACCGACAATGATATAGTAGATTACGAAGAAAAATGACAACTATAGAAAAAAATGAAGAAGAAAGAAGAAAGACGATGGAATCGGGTTGGGGTTTAGGTAGGTTTAAGGTTAAATGAAAACGACATCATTTGGTGCTAAACCAAACGATGTTGTTTTCTTTTTATTAAAACGACAATTTTACTAACAGAATGATAGATCCGTCAGAAAATTACTAGCAGACATTGCTTCCGTTAGTACAACTTGACGCTTATATTTGCCGTCAACCATTGCTGCCAATTTTACCACTTGACGTCACTTTTCAATCATTATATTATGAAGGAAAAATTATAGGGATAATTCCCTCTGCATTTACCAACGGATATTTTGTCCGTTGCAAAATAATTTCTTTTCGACAATGTTACTAAGAAAAATCAATTTTCGTCACTAATTTACTATGGTCTTGTTTTTATCGGTAATTTTTCATAGGGAATTTTTAATTTTTTTGATGTGCAATAACGTTTTATGTTTAGCCCGTATTGGCGGTGACTATTAACATAATTGTTTTAAACGAAACAAAGAAAGAAAGAGTCCACATGGTCTTGTGTTACAGCATGTTGGGTATAAAAAATTAGGGTTCATTGGGGTTAGGTTCAGATAAGTTTAAGGTTAAATGAATTTTTTTAATTAAAACATCAATTTTACCAACAGAATGATAATTCTG
>JAOTIZ010000002.1:11818216-11832464 GCA_027123425.1 Erythroxylum panamense | reverse complement strand
AACTTTTGTTTCAAATAAAGCCGATTCTCCACCGTCTTCTTCATGTACATAGCTTTCAATTTGTCCCACATACCTTTAGCTGTGTTTTCACCTGCAACCTCCTGCAAAACCTCATCAGAGAGATTCAATATGATGGCTGATCTAGCCTTTTTATCTAGATCCGTGAATATATCTGACGCCATATCTGCTGACTTTTTCTCCACTCCATCAAGTGCAATATCACATCCATCTTGTATTAAAATGGCTTGCATTTTGAGCTGCCACATACCGAAGTTAATACTCCGGACAAACTTTTCAATAGAGGTCTTCGTTATCGTCATGATGACCAAAAATTGATATTCGAGCTATTTTTCTTTAGGTGGGTCCCACACAAGAAACCGGAATAGCGGACCCCACAAAAAACACAGATGTGGGCCCCACAGGTAAAGTTGAGATGTGGGTCTCACAAACAAAACTGAACTCCATTTACAAAACCGAGGCAGTGGGTCCCGCAAGATAAATCCGAGGCAGTGGGCCCCACGAGATAAAACCGAGGCAGTAGGCCCCGTTTAGACTCACAATAAAAATCTAAGTTACTTTCTGATCTGGAGGATCCACCTTAGTGGAAACCACAGAGCATACGGTAAGTTAGATCGAAAAGAGAAGCTCTGATACCAGTTTGTTAAGATAAAATGCCCTCGGATCGGATACCGGTTGAATTTAATAACCCAAAAAATAGTAACAAAAATAAAGATAGGAAAAATAAATGAGACAAGACACAAAGATTTACGTGGTTCGGTCAATGTGACCTACGTCCACGATCGGAGGGTGAGTAATTTTATTAATATGTGGAGATGTATACAAATACAAAGGCTGGAACAAAAGGCTTAGAATTATACAGAGAGGATAGGAGGATTTTTGGTAGGAAGGAAAAAATCGTGATCCTCTAAACCTGCCACCTTATTTATAGCTGATGTCCTGGAGAATCGTCGTCCAAAATCTTCAAAGGCTGCAGCCATAATTGTTGAATTAATGAACCAGCCGAATTGTTGAATGCATGAACTATGTTAGGTGCCTCCCTTGTAGACTTATAACAAGCAGCCACAATTGAATGCATGAAGACGCCAACTACATTTGAAACCATGCAACCAATCAATGCCAGCCTTCTTTGTCTTGTGAGGGCCCAAGTCACATGCATGCAACAGCCATAAAAGTGAAGACTATGGTACTTCAATTAATCTCTTTGCAAGGATCTGATGACATGATTTGTTGGAGTATTTACCACTCAAATCTAAAGACTAAATGATAGAATCATCAATTTGTTATTTAACCAATTGAGGGAAGAATTGAGCCAGAGTATCAAAACCTCTAAAATTCCCTCTCTATTGACCATTGCAGATCAAAGATGACACTTTGGGATTAAGAGGAATTTTGTTTCTCAAGTGTCGAACCTAAGGATTGAGAATAATGGGACTCGAGTCTAATCAATTATCATACGAAAGCCATGTTCTATCTCCGTTGCTAATCTTATGTTTAATACAAGAATAAACAAAGTCACGCAGCTTCATCATCTGGTGAAGAATCCAGGAGAACTCTCTAGTACAAGAAGTCTACCAAAAATTCACATTTTTTAGGTGATAATCATATAACCACTTGACTCGGAGTTCATTATGATCAGTGTATAGCCACCAATCTTAGAAAATCAAACAAGATTTCAAATGAACTCAAATCCTTTTGCACATTAGGATTTTTTGCATGGTAGAAATAGAAATGATCCTGAGGCCTCTAAGTTTCTTCAGAATGGCAACCTCACTCCATTTTATCTTTGCATTGTTTGAGTTTTCAATTCTACTAGACCATAGAAATGCTTTCATGATTCTATCAACCTTTTAACATACTTTCCTTGACAATGCAATATGAGCGATCTAGTATAGATATAAGCTGCTTAATACAAAGATAATAAGGGTAGTTCTAATTTTGTTTTATTATCATTGAATAGGTTTATATACATAAGAAGAGTTGCAATTAGCCCTTAAATTATGGAATTATGGAAAATACTAAATAAAATACATATGTCTCTAAATATAGAAGGTAAAACATGTACAACTGTTTTATGATTTCTTCTAATATAATAAGTATCTTCCAATATAGTTAATATACATTTTAATACAAAATTATGTATCAAGTTATTTGGGGAACATTTTAATATATAGGCATATGAAAAACCGAAGGGGTTAATTGTTTCGCAAACTTTCTGCAAACTTCTTTGGCACCAACAAAATAAAAACAAGCAAAACTGAAATAATAAAAACACCAAAAATTTGATAGTACAGTTCGACACACCTTGCCTACGTTTGCGGGGTTCTCACCTAGCTTAATAACTTTCACCGAAGTACAATAGATTTACCCAAGATTTTACTGAGCTAACTTACTCAACCCTTAACACTATCTCTCAATCTCACTTCCAGTGAAAGAATTTCACACCCAATAGTATGACCACCTCGTACTAACCTCAACAGAGGATTTTCTCAATCAATCTTTTAACGAAAGAACAATAAACGAATAACTCAAGTGATTAAAATAATAAACAAAAACTAAATACACTTGAGATAGAAAAATAACTCCCTTAAATATGCTGCTTCATCAACGAAAGAACGGAAAGCTGTTCATCGAAAGATCTGCTATGAGCTTCAATATCTTCATTAAAAATTCGCAACAACTGCTGAAGTTTTTTGCACAAAACCAACAACAAAGACGGCAGCAAAAAGGAACGAGAACTTCTAGAATTTTTGCACACCAACATCAAAAATGACAACCACAAAATTAACACTCCATCAATGATGAACAGTCTAATAAAATCATGCAAATACCATAGAAAAATCAGCTGTCAAAATTCTCAGACTAGACACCAAAGGAGCTCTCAATGATCTCCCAAAATAGAAGAAAACGCAGGAGGCCAGAAGCTCAGAACGAACTACAAAACTGAAGTCAAGTCAATGCAAAGACTTTGAGATGCGTAAACAGATCAAGGCATACGCGTCACAATAAAACCAATAGGGTAGTATCTCTGCGCAGCTCACGACGGTGATCTGATCATCTCACAAACAGTAACCACAAAAAGTTCACACTAGTGCATATAAGTTGTGTTTTTTTTAAGTATTTAATTAATGCCCACTATTGAATGCAAGACTCCCACATCAGCAGCTTTGTTATTCCATTTATATTCAATGCCCACTACACAAACCAAAGTTGCCTTAACCTATATCACCGAGACTTGCATAGTTATTGCTTTTTTAATTCAATAAACAACTAATACACACCACACCCGTTACCCACTCACGCAAGATTCACATTAGAGATAGACATCTGTAGTAGATGGGAGATGTGGATAATTACATACTTTGAAGATATACTTCTATCGTTATCAGGAGATTTGCACAAACTTCACTTCAATTAAATAATCACAACTTTAATTCCACCGTAATTAAAATTTTATATGTCCAATTTAAAATGTCAAAACTAAATAAAAGATATATATAATATATTTGAACATCATATATATATATATATATATAACGCATATGTATTAAAAAGGTATTCACTAGCTTTTGCAACACAAAATGAATTTACCTATAAATTTTTTATTATTTTTCTTAGAATGCCCTTTTTGTGCTTATCATGTTGAGGAATCATTTAACACCTACCACAAATCATATCATCTTCTTCATAATAATTTATATTTATAAACATGATCATTTAATAGTGCATTTAATTATTAATAACCTTCAAATCAAAATAGTTCAATAGAAATATATACTAATCTCTTTATGTAACAACGCTAATTAAAATAAGATACAACAAATTTTAATTTGAAAATACACATGACTAAAGTTAAAATAGCTAAATATTAATTATTATAATTAAATTCTTATATTTAGCATTTATTCTATTTATAAATTTATGATCGAAATATATTGTTCTTATTCTATGTTTTTATTTGATTAATTATATCAAGTTTAATCTTAATTATCATACTAATTATCTCTATTGTTATTCCCATTATAACTTTAAGAAAAATTCCTAGTTATGTATTAAAAAAAGTAAACTATTTTCTCGTGGCAAAGAAATTACTAACACCAAAGTACTTGTAAACTTTTTCAGTCTAGTAACTTTCTTCTTAAACTCCATTATCTTATCCAAGACTTTTAGCTACATTTTTTTTGCAACAATTGAAAATTGTCACTAAAAGACAGCTTTTAGCAACAATTTTTAAATTCGTCACCAAAAATCTAACTTTTCACAACATTTTACGAATTGTCGTAAAAGGAGCGACATTTTTGCAAATGTTTGAAGGTTTTGTCATCAAATTTTGAACATTTGACAATGATTTGAATATTTCGTCGCCAAATGTGGAACACTTTATGACGATTTGAAGATTTCATGGCCAAAGGTCAAACCTTTGGCGATGTTTGTTGACATCATCACCAATTAATGAACATTTGGTGATGTTTTATGAAATCATCACCAAATGTTTGAACATTTTTAAAAATTAAAAATTGATGTTATTTTGTTTCGTTTTAAACAAAAAATGACTCCATCTTCATTCTTTTTTTCTACCATCATCTTCCTCTACATTTTGTGTTCTCTCCTTGTGTCCGCCATCGTCATCGTCTTCTTCCATCTCTTGCCATCTTCTTCGTACTTTTTTTAGGTATATATTCCATCATTTGCACTCTAATTTTTCTTCTAATGGTGATGTTGTATTTGGGTGTTGAGGTTTTGTATTCAATTGGTGTGTTGTGGTTTTCATGATGGTGAATGTGTGTTGTCATAATAATGAAATTGGTGAGATGGGTAGTGCATCCAGAATAGGTTGGTTAAAGCTAAATATGGATTAGGAAAGTTGTTTGGATATTGCCTATTAAGTGTTCGATGAAAGTTTTATTAGAGATGATTTTTTAATTGTGATTTTTATGTTGGGAAGGAAGCGGGTATAACACACGCAACGATCAATCAATAAATCTTTGCCCACTTGAATGAATCTATTAGGAGTAATAATGAGCAAAAATTGGCAGCAAACCAAATGATCACAAGCTGCCTCAATAATGCACAAATCAAAAATCAATCATAAAACACAACAATTATTTAACGTAGCAAAAAACTCCTTCGGTGTGAAGGATAAAAAATCATGGGACCTCTCTTAGTCCAAGCAAATGAAATCCACTATTACAAATACTGTCTTACAGAGATCAACAACCACAAAATCCAGAAATCAAAGGCTCAATCTCATATAGCCACAAATTAAAGTAGAGAACTACATTAAGAGAGCAATTACAACAAAAACTTCTATTCTAACAAATTTTGAAAAGTTCCAACTGTCCAAATCCAATCTTCACCGTTCAAAAAAAAGAACAATGAGTAAGGAACATGCTCACCAAAATTCAGCCCGATCAGACGAAGAATGACAGACCAAAATCAGAATATGGTGAAACTAGTCAGTTTTGGAAACACCTTGAGACCAGTCCAATTTTGGATCCAAAAACTCAATCTCCAGACCTCGAAACCAAATCTCTACCGTTCAGAATGGAGAACAATGTGTCTTGAATCTGTGAACCAAAAATGAGACCGATCCAATGGTAGTTGCGAAAAATGTAAAACTAGTCGGGTGAAAAAATCTCTCCTTTTATGAAGATTGAGAGAAGAACAAAATCTCTCTCTTCTCTCCTCTCTCTCTTCTCTCACTCTTGTTGCAGCTGCCTTTTTTTTTTTTTTTGATGACAATACAAAAATTAACCTTAATGGGTTACAAAATGGGCTTTAACAAATTTATGGGAACACATAGGAGGGAACTCAAACCCAACATTCTAATGTATGTATTTACTTCCAATTAAAATTTTCATGTTGGTTACCGTACTAGAATGAGATGTTACTGCTAGAACTCCATGAAGACATGTTCCCTAACTGCCAGAAGTTGTTTCAAAGTTCCACATCACTGTGTTCGACTCACATCCATACCTCATTACTTGAGTCCAAGCAACTTCGTGATATTTATTCTTATCTTTTGTTCCACTATTCTTTATGTGCGGTTACTTTTGTCTCTAATTATGGAATTATAAGGATCTTTATTTTCAACTTTAAAATATAGAGTCTATCTAAAAACAACATTACCTAATTTCTTATGGCTGTATTCACATATGTACATGATGACTTTTATATTGGATTCATGCTTCTTATTCTTAACAGGCTCAATTTCATTGTTTGTTTGAATTAAAACTTATTATGTCAACTTCTAATGAGTTATAATTATGTTATTTAGATCTTCGTTGTTCTTCGTCTCTATTGGTCTGAATTATGTAAGCAGTGAAGATAAAAACGAGTCTTATTCATTAATATTTGAATTTTTATTTCATATATAAGTATTTTCCAAATTGTAATTAACATCTTGTACATTATCAAATTAAACGATTTTTTTGATAATTAATGATATTTTATTTTTCATATACAATGTTTCTAATTTTCAAATATTTTTGTATAATAAATTATACAACAAAAATATACATATTATATACAATATTATAGATTAAAAATGTAACCAGTAATTATAATTAACATGATATAACATTTAGTTTTAATGTATATTAAAATTTTGACTACACTTTACAAAACGTAGCTAAAAGCATTTGGTTATGTTTACAAAAGCATAGCTAATAACTTTTAGCTATGAAAACAAAACGTAACAAAAAGTTATTGGTGATGATTTAGTAAAACGTTGCCTATAGTTTTTTGTTACAAAAATAAAATGTAGCAGAAAACTCTAGGCGACAATTTTCACGATTTAGCAAAACGTTACCTATAGTTTTTCGCTACAAAAATAAAGTGCAGTAAAAAACTGTTAGCAATGATTTCTGGAAATAGTCGCCTATAGTTTTTTGCTACGGGAATTTCACAACGTTTTTTTGTGACAAATGTAAATCATCTATAATGAATATGTGCGACAAATATTTTCGCTAGAATTGTCTTTTGTTGTAGTGAATATCAATTGTTTGATCAGACATGCTATATATGTCAATGTTAATTATGTTGTTGAAGTGTTAAATATAAATATTATTAGTTAACATGTTATCATCAGCCATATATATATTCATCTATTTTATTTAGGTAGATAAATGAGCTCCCAAAAGACATGCATTCTCGATTATTGGTAGGTTTGGTCCTGTGAGCACGATTATCACAATTTACTTATTGATACAATGTAAGATGGGTACGAAATAGAATAATAATAATATTTTAAAAAAAAATACCATTTTCACTTTTGTTGATCATAATATTTCACAGTTTACTAAATTTTCTTGATTTATTTTAAGATTATAAGACATATTTTTCCACTAATTTTATGTGTATATATTAACCTAAACATATATTTCATTAACAGTTGTACTATGGTAAATAAACAAGAAAATTTCATGCTTTTAATTTATTTCCCTTCTACTTATTATTTTTATTATAAATTTTAATATTATTGTGGGTGAACTACTACTACTTCAAGTAATAAGAAATGTAAAATATTGTAACAAACATGCTTTTTCTTTTTTCTATGTACTACCAACTCCTTATTGGTGTATTAGGACTTAAATAGGCAGAGCCGAATTGAACTTTAGCTATGCTCAGGGTCAGCTACGGATGTCAAAAAAGGTTCAACCCAGTTTTGGCTCGTGGTGGTCTGATCGTTACTTCAAAAATGATATTATTTTTTTATATTTTTTAAAAAATATGGTGGGCCAAATTAACCGGGCTAGTCAAGCTGTGGTCGGGTCGGGCCACATCTCTAGGGCCAGCCTGTTTAAAAGAAACTGTTTAAATTCAATTAATGTCACTAATTGTTGATTATAAATAAATTGAAGTTAGTTAAAAATAAACTACATTGATATTGTTGTAACAACTTTGTATATATATTGATACCATACTGATCAATAAAGGTGCGGTGAATTCATTCCAACCTTAATATCTCATATATATGGTATCAGAGCCTTCAATGGCAACTCAGGAAAATCAACGTTCGTCCTCTCCTTCTTCTTCAACACCTACTGATTCATCTCTGTCTGCTAGCCTTTCCAATGCTCTAAGCCTCTCGTCTCCTTCATTGTCTACTACTCTACCACATGCTCAACTCCAATTCTCTCTCAAGCTCAAACCAACAAATTACGTTGCCTGGAAAACACAGTTTCATCCTATCATCAAGTGTTATAATCTCACCAATCATATTAATGGCACAGACCCACCAGAACCTTTTAACACCAATCCAACAACCAACGTTTTAGAAGCAAATCCAGTCCATTTGAAATGGATGCAGGAGGACCAACTACTCTTGAGTTGGATCTTATCATCTCTCACGGAAGAGATTTTTCCGTATGTCACTGGTCTTGAGACTGCTTTTGTTGCCTGGCAATCGCTTGCTGAATCTTTTGGTGCAGGAAATAGTGCACGACGTGTACAATTGCACATGGCCCTGCAAAATCTTTCGCCAGATGATAAACCAATGGCTCAATTCCTCCGTGAAGCCAAGTCCATTTCTGATGAGCTAGCAGCTACTGGAATTCCAATCACTCCTGACGAGCTTAATGCCAATATCTTTTGTTTGCTTCCTATCGAATATCATCTTGTGGTTGCTTCCCTCTCTACCAAGAAACAACAGGTATCCTTCTCTGATCTCTCTGGCAGACTTATGGCTCATGAAATTTTGTTGAATAACACTAGGAAACCAGCTCCCATTGTTGCCAACATCGCCCGACAGAATGCTTCAGGCGGCAGATTTTTCAATTCCAACGTCAATAATCAGCCTAAACCTAACACCACTACCAAAGGCAGGAAACTGTGGTATCCAAATCCCTGCCAAATATGCAATCTTAATAATCACCAAGCTAAGTGGTGTCGTAAGCATTATGAGCAGCCTTCAGAGAAGATTAGTGCTAATGTGGCTATGGCTTCCTCGAGCTCCGCCAATGACTGGTTTCCTGATACTGCTGCTTCTCACCATATGACTCCTGACTTAGCCGCTCTTCAAATTTCAGAGGAGTACAAGGGTCCTGACAACATTACGATAGGTAATGGCAGTGGTTTACAAATTAAAAATGTTGGTCACACAACTCTCACCTCTGGTTCCACTAAATTTGATATGAGGAATGTTTTACATGTTCCTACTTTGCAACAACAATTACTTTCCACTAATAAGTTTGCTACCGATAATCATTGTTCCTTTACATTTGATTCCAATGGATTTGCTATAAAGGATCAGAGAAGTAAACGAATTCTGTTACGGGGACTAGCAAAGGATGGTGTTTACAAACTTCCAGGTGCTGCATTGGCTTCTACTTCTGGCAACAACGTTGCTTTTCAGGCAGTCAAGCGTTCATCTCTAGATTGGCATTCAAGGCTTGGTCATCCGCAACAATCAACAGTTTCCTTTATTGTTAATCATTTTCATTTGCCTAGTGAGTCAATAAAAGCCTCCACTAGCTTATGTGAGGCATGTTGCTTAGGAAAGCATAGTAGGATTCATCTGCCACTTACTGGAACAGTAGCAAGTAAACCTTTGGAATTAATTCATGGGGATGTATGGGGCCCTGCTCCAACCTGCTCTTTTTATGGTGATAAGTATTTTGTGTTATTTGTGGATGATGTTTCAAGATATTGTTGGTTATTTCCCATCAAACAAAAGAGTGCAGTTTTGTCAACATTTATTGAATTTCAGAAACTTGTGGAGCAACAACACAATGCCAAAATTCTCACGTTCCAATCCGATTGGGGAGGAGAATTCCGATCCCTCAATAGTTATTTCAAAGACATTGGGATCCAACATCGCATTATCTGCCCTCATACACATGAACAGAATGGCGTTGTGGAGCATAAAATTAGGCATTTGGTTGATACTTGCTTAACTTTGCTTACCCATTCTGTCGTGCCTTCCAAGTTCTGGAATTTCACCTTGCACATCGTTGCTTTCTTGGTTAATCGTCTACCCACTCCACTCCTACATCAATCCACACCGTTTGAGAAATTAACCAATCTTAAACTAGATTACTCTTTCCTTCGAGTTTTTGGTTGCACTATGTATCCCTTATTGTGTCCATATAATGCTCACAAATTTTCTTACAGAACTGCAGCTTGTGTTTTTCTTGGCTATGCCAAAGATCATCATGGCTATGTTTGCTTCAATCCAACAAACCACAAAGTCTACTTAAGTGGACATGTACGTACTGACGAAACACGGTTCTTGTACAACGAATTTTCTTCTTCTCATACCTCAGTGTTGGGTCCTCATCCAGAGACATTTGATAGTGGTCCTTGGCTCACTCTTCTAGCGTCATTTCCCACAGCTACTCAGGCACCAGTTGATTCCATTCAATCCTCTGGTAGTCCTTCACCATCCACTTTGCTCACTGACACTTAGGCTCCTAACTCTACTCTTTCCGGTGCGTCCATTCCTACTATCATTCTTGAATCTCTATCTGTTGCTCCACTTCATTAAGCTCCTCCTCTGCAGCAACAAGGTCGAACACATCCTATGGTGCTGCGTCCTAATCCAAAACCCAAAAAGCTTGCATATATGTCCACTACTTCGAGTTCTCCTACCGTGGCATCCGGTGATCTTGAACCCACTTGTTACACAATGGCCCTTAAAATTCCAACATGGCGTGATGCTATGAGTGCTGAGATAACAACCCTTCTCCAACGTTGGACGTGGGACTTGGTTCCACGACCTCCCAATGCCAATATTGTGGGTTGTAAGTGGGTGTTTAAGGTTAAACGTAAATTGGATGGCAGTATCGAGCACTATAACGCCCGATTGGTGGCCAAGGGTTGCACTCAAATTGAAGGAGTCAATTATGATGCTACTTTCAGTCTTGTTATTAAGCCCACCATGGTTAGAATTCTTCTATCATTAGCTGTTTCAAAGAACTGGTGCTTTCTTAAATGGCAATCTCGATGAAGAAGTTTACATGGTTCAGCCGCAAGGGTTTATTGATCACCGATACCCATCTCATGTCTGCAAGCTAAAGCGCTCCATCTATGGTCTCAAGCAGGCCCCTCGTGCTTGGTATAACATGCTCAGTTCTTTTCTACTTACTCTTGGATTTGCAGGCTCCACACCTATTCCTCACTTTTTATCCAGCATCATGGTTCATCAGTGCTATATATTCTTGATTATGTTGATGATATCATCATCACGGGTAGTGATGCTCAGGTTATTCAGCATTGCATCACCCAGCTCTCCAATGAGTTCAAATTACGGGACTTAGGCAGATTGGAATATTTTCTTGGCATAGATGTCGAATACCTTTCTACTGGCATTTTATTATCTCAACGCAAGTATCTTTTGGACCTTCTACAAACAACTAAAATGGATGGGGCTAAACTAGTTCACTCTCCCATGGCAACTAACTTTGATGTTCACTTGACGGATGGCGAACCAATGTCTGATCCACAGCTGTATCGCCGCACAGTTGGTGCATTGCAATATGCATCTTTAACCAGGCCTGATCTCGCCTTCCCCGTTAACAAACTTTGCCAGTTCCTTGCTGCTCCAACTACTATACACTAGCAAGCCTGCAAACGTGTTCTCCGGCACGTTAGGGAAACTGTTTCTTATGGTTTGTTCATCACACCAACTGTCACAACCACATTACAGGCTTTTGCGATGCTGATTGGGCTGGAAACAAAATTGACAGACGTTCTACTGGTGGCTACGCAATTTACATGGGTAAGAATTTAATTTCTTGGTCTGCTAAAAAGCAACCAACTGTGGCTCGCTCATCCATAGAAGCGGAATACAGGTTAGTTGCTAATACCACTACAGAAATCATTTAGATAAGATCACTTCTCTGGGAACTTAAACAACCCGTGTGTAATCCAACCATCATTTGGTGTGACAATGTTGGGGTTTCATATCTAGCAGTTAATCCATGCGTCAAAGCCAGAACAAAGCATGCCAAAATTGACTTTCATTTCATCAGGGAACAGGTCAAGGACGGTCACATCTTAGTCCAATTTATCTCCTCCCTAGATCAAATAGCAGATGTCTTCACCAAACCGCTATCAACAAGTCTTTTTTAGTGCATCAGAAGCAAGCTAAGACTCCTTGCTCGGAATCCTTAGCTTGAGAGGGGGTGTTAGAGATAATGTTTATCTTCTATTTCAAATAGATAGTTTGTTAGCTGTAGATAATACTGATAGCTAGACTTCACTGATATCTCGTGAAATTGATGTAACAACTTTGTATATATATTGATACTATACTGATCAATAAAGGTGCAGTGAATTCATTCCAACCTTAATATCTCATAACTCTAACGTTTTGAAGTGTTCAAATTGAATCTTAACGTTTTCAAAATAATCAATACATATCATAAATGGATGGAAAATTTAACAGAGTTAACTTCTTATCAGTTAAACTTTAGGTCAAAGCTAGTGACATTATGTTTTATTTTTTAAATAAAAAGTGAGAATCGTTATCACATGACAAGTCAAACCTACTACTTAAAATATACAAATATGGACCTATTGTTGTGTGACAAGTGGGATCCGCTATCTGAAATATATAAACAGTAGCTCTTGCTGTCTCGTGATTGTAAGATCTACTTTTTGATTTTTATTTAAAAAATATATATAATCAATGTCATGTCAGAATTGACGTGACATTTAATTGACACTGAATTAATTATATCAAAATTTTCATTCTTTTAAGATCTATTCTACATATTTTGAAAATGTTATGATACAATTTGAATGCTTCAAAACGCTAGGATTCAACTTGTATTCTGCTGACGTTAAAAATGCACTTTTGGCCTATTATGAACCTAAACATGTTTGATCTTATATCTTCTATGTTGATTTAGTAGATGAGGTTAAAGTTTAATTTAGTTATTTATTTGAATAAATGAGTTTGGAATGATTCACTGGGAGAGCAGCATCCACTTATATTTCTAATTAATGCATTCCAATGAGAGTAGGAATCATATTTTGGTTAGGTAGTTGGCTTTTATAGACAACATTTATAAACGGTTATATTCCAAAGCCATTACAGTTTTTTAACAAACGCTTCTCTCTTACACCAACAAACCTCCCCGCATTCGATGCCTTGTAATTGCTCCTGTTTACTTTTAACCCTGATGGATTTTAGTGTCATCTTCACCCACCACCGTCCCCATCACCATCACCACCATCATCCTAACATTCATAATTACAAGATCAAAAACAATCAAAGTTAATCTTCAATGGATGTCAGGAAAAGAGATCCTAGAGTGTATGTTCTCTCCTTCCTTTTCTTCGCATTCATTGTTTCTGGTGGAGTTTGTCTTGCCCTTTACCTTTTTCTACCATCAAATGACTCCCAAGACCGGTATCTCTACGCAGGAATGACTTTTGTTTGCGTTCCATGGGCATTTTGGTTGTTAATATTTGCATATAGATGCATTAAACCGGTCCAATATGAACTGCAACAATGCAATTCCTCTGTAAAATCATCAACCACACGTTCAAGAGCTACAGAAGTTGTGCCTGCGCATACAACATCTGGCGAGTCTCCTGTGCCTTCTCCATATTCCCCTGAAGGTGCACGGCGGGTGCATTTCGGTGGGGTAGTTGTGATTAGCGAAGATGACAATGAAGGTGGTAGTGAGAAAGATGGATATGAAGACCAAGGTGCAGGTAGCAACAGATCATCACAGGAGGGGAAGGATTCTGATATTTCCACGGAAAGTGAAATACCGTTAGCTCTGTCCGTCTGATCTTCTTGATTATATGTTGTCCTCTTTTTCCCCGTCTTAGAGCTTTTCTTAGGATATGCATGCATTGTTCTTTAGGTTTAGGACTTTCTGCCAAGTTAGAATCTTTATGCCATCATTGCCCACTGAAGGCACAAAAAGTGTCAGACAAAGGAGATGTAGTTTAATCTCATATTGAATATAAGATATAGCCTTTCTGAAATCAATATAAACTCTGGCCATCCCTGTGATGAAGATATGAGGCAAGTAGAAATTGGGAAGATAGATTTTATATTATGTGCAATATCTGGTTTCTCCCTTCTGCTCTCCTGTGAAATGAATCGAGTATAGTTACTATGAACTAATACTTAAATATGTATGTGGTTTGGGTGGGTTAACCGGCTTACGTGGTTGTGGTTCAGAGCCCGGCCTAAGACAAATTAGTATTGTGCCATTTGGTCTGCCAGGGTGAGGTTGCGACTCGAACCCCTGACCAAAGGGTTTTGTTG
>JAOTIZ010000002.1:11726233-11767318 GCA_027123425.1 Erythroxylum panamense | reverse complement strand
GACAGATTAGGAATGTGTATAATTAGGATTCTTCCGTTATTATTCTTCCTTAATTAGTTCCTTAATTAGTTCTTCCTAATTAGGATAGTTTGTTCCTATATATTCATGTGTATATACCTTGTAAAGATCAATATAGAATAAAAGATTTCTTCATTTTGGGAACTCTATTTCTTTTCCCCCTTATAGGGATTAGACCTCTTAGTTTAACAAAATTTTTCTCCTTTTGTTAATCAGCCCCCAATCTCTCTATTTTTGTGATTTTGTTGTGCATGTGGAATCGATTTTTACATATTTATATTTGTAAAGTACATTATGTTGCTTATTGAATTTGTTAAATTCTTGTCATAATTTCTTTGCCATATGAAATCATTTCTGTTGATATTCTTGCTTCACTAATTTTAGTATTGGGTTCCAATTGTAGATGGCAACGCAAGAAACTATTCCTGCTCCGGCTCCAACTCCAGCTCCAGCCCCTCCTGCTCCCAGTGCTGAAGTCGTTGGAAATGCCTTTGTGGAGCAGTATTACCATATTCTTCACGAATCTCCACGATTGGTGCATAGGTTTTATCAGGATTCAAGTCTACTTAGCCGACCAGAAGCAGGTGGCGTTATGGAAACTGTGACTACCACCCAAGTAAGTATTAGAATAGTATGAATTTTAGACACATAAGTTAATGTTAATATCATGAGATATAACAACTTTTCTTGTTCATTAAATATTTTACTATGTTTGCTGTGAATCATGCAATGGTTGTCAATGGAATATTTTAGGGTGTGGTGGGTTACCAACACCTGTAGTAATGTGGATGCAAATGCTTTGTGATGACAATGAGTAAATGGCATGAGAGGTTGTTCAGTTAGTTTTGTAGCAAATCTAGACATGCATTTGTTATCTTATTGCCATCATCCCTTTTGTGGAAGGATATTATTTTGTGAGTCGATATCTTTATAATTTCTGTTGGATTTTATATCTCTATTATCTCGTATATGATGCATTGCTCTGTGGGTTGTTAAATCTTTTTGTGATATAGTGTGGAACTCCCTTTTGAGTGTGAGAGGGATTTTGGTTACAGCAATGGGCTAGCTTAGAATTTATTGAGGAAGTTTACTTTAGAAATGAAGGCATTAGTCAATAACTTATGCTTTTGAGCTACTTTCAGAAGTTGAGAAGAATAAACTTTAGTGTCTGGTGGGGTTCCTGTACATGCTATCCATTTAGTTAAAACTTTATATGTTGTTTATTTGTAACACTTTTTTTTGTTGTTACTTGGTGTTGGATAATTATCGTAGACAAGTTTAGGAGATTATCTTCTAGGAGATAAGTTTATCTTCTAGTAGATAAGATAAGATATACTATAGATAGGATAAGTTAGTATATACAAAATATCCAGTAGGTTTCATGGTATCATAGCTATCGATTCTGGTAGCCTAATTTTTCCAGCCACATCATGGTTGGAGTTTAACCAACCTTTGGTTCCTTTGATGAGTCCCAAACCTCATCCCAAACACCTAGTTACGTAATACCTTCAGCCCAAAATTCCATTTCCTTCTATTGATAATCTTTCGTTGCAAATAACGCAACATAGATTAAATGGAACAAATTTTCAAAAATGGTCCCAATCAGTCATGCTCGTAATCAAAGGAAGAGGCAAGGCTGGATATCTAACAGGGCCAGTTCCTCAACCACACGAAACAACAGTCACTTGCAGTGCTTGGGAAGCTGAATTCTATTGTCATGGCTTGGCTTATAAATTTAGTGGAGCCAAAAATAGGAAGAGCCTACCTATTCTGCAAAACTGCAAGAGAAATCTCGGAGGCTGTGCAAGAAATATATTCTGATTTGGAAAACACTTCTCAGTGCTTTGAAATCAAAAATCAGAAATACTCAATAAGGTAATATGTCGGTTATCGAGTATTATAACTTACTCATTGAATTATGGCAGGAAATGGATCTATTTTATGCAGTAAATTGGGAATGTTGTGTTGATACCAAGAAGTATAAAAAATTATTGGAAAAGGAGAGAGTTTTTGATTTCTTGCAGGACTTAATGTTGGACTTGATGAAGTATGAGGAAGGTTACTCGGTTTAAAACCGTTGCCTTCAATCCGAGAAACGTTTGCTGAGGTTTGTAGGGAAGAGAGTAGGAAAAAGGTCATGCTTACCTCACACACTTCTGAAAAAATCTCACAAGGCTCAGCTTTAGTGGCAAACTCTCGAAAGGAGTCTACTTACCAAACCCAAGAGCAAGAAACCAAGAACAAGCAGTGGTGTGACCACTGTGATAAGCCCTACCACAGCTGTGAGACCTACTGGAAATTACATGAGAAACTATCAAATTGGAAACCTAAAAGCCAAAGAGTTCAAAAAAAACATGGAACAGCACATGCAGCAGAATCTGATATCAGCAAATCCACAGGGCTAAACCTGGCCCCCCAACAGGTTGAACTACTTCATCAACTCTTGAATCAGACAAAAATCACAACTAAGAAAGACTCACATGACCAACAAACCTCTACTGCAACACTAGTGCATAAAGGTAACTTGTGTCGATCATTATTATCAAAGTCCCTAAGTCAAAATTTCTGGATTGTGGACACAAGTGCATCAGACCACATGACTGGGTTTTTGAATGTCTTTGAAAAATATGAGCCATGTAACCAAAAAATTAATGTTTGGGTCGCGGATGGAAAAGGGTCACCAGCTATTGGTCAAGGGAGAGTTTGTTTGCCAAAACTGATATTAAATACTATTCTCTATGTGCTTAAGTTAGCTTATAATCTACTATCTGTCAGTTAATTAACCAAGGACATGGACTGTATTGTGATGTTCTTTCCATCTCATTGTGAATTTCAGGATCGGTGTTTGGGGAAGATGATTGACAGTGCTGAGGAGAAATATGGACTTTACTACTTCTCAGGAAAGAGTGCTCCTACTGAATCCAAATCACCACATATGATTTCCCTTTCATTTATGTCAAATTCTGATGTTATGTTATGGCATCAACGCCTTGATCATCCCAATTTTTCATATTTGAAACTCTTATATCCAAACCTTTTCATCAATAAAGATTAGATTTCTTCATATTGTGAGCAATGTGTCCTTGCAAAACAAAGCAAAAAATACTTATCCCATACACTCAATACATACCCTCAAAAACTTTCCAGTTAATTCATAGTGATATCTGGGGTCCCGTTAGAGTTACAAGTCTAACTGGTACTTGTTGGTCTATCAGTTTCATTGATGATCATACAAGATATATTGGGTATATCTAATGAAAGACAAATCTGAAGCCTATCATATCTTTAAACAGTTCCGCAAACTCATCCAAAATGTATTCCATACCTTTATTCAAGTAGTGAGTGTACAGACAATGAGAGGATATTTTTCAACTGATTTTATTCAACATCCCAATGGGAATGAGATCATTCACCAGAGCTCTTGTGCTTATATCCCACAACAAAATGGGATAGCGGAGATAAAGAATTGTCATCTTTTAGAGGTAGCCCGATCTATGATGTTTACCAACTTTGTTCCAAATTCCTATTGGGGAGAAGCATTCTAATGGCCTCATACTTGACAAATTGTCTTCCTTCAAAAACTCTTAAATTCCAAACCCCATTAGGTGTTCTTCAAGAACAATTTCCTCACATTAAGCTCGTTAATTCTCTTCCTCCTAAAGTCTTTGGGTGTATTGTTTTCGTACACAATAATCAACCCAATAGAAGCAAACTTGACCGATGAGCTATTAAATGTGTGTTTGTTGGGTACTCTCCCACTCAAAAGGGTTATAAGTGTTTCTCACCTTCTACAAACAAATTCTTTGTTTCATATGATGTTACTTTTTTCAAAAAAACAATCATACGTCACCAATACCTCTCTTCAAAGAGAGACATCCCATGAAGAGATTTATTGGGATCCAAGCACATCACTTCCTATCTCACAAACCTTCCCACAAAACCCGCAAATATCTTCCATTGAACCTGAAACTGTCCAGTCCAATTCAGTGGGAGAACCAATTCCTGAAAAACCAACCTTAGTGTATTTTCGAAGGCCTAAAGCTCCTCAATAAGGCCAATCATTGGACCAGGAACCAGCTCCTAAAAAGACTATGGTAAGTAACTTAGATGTGCCAATTGCACTACGAAAGGGGTAAGATCATGTACTAAATATCCTATTTCAGATTATTTGACTTACTCAAAGTTATCTTCAAAGTTTAAAGCTTTCATTATTAAGCTTGATAGTGTAAGAATTCCAAGAAATGTACATGATGCATTTCAAGAACCTAAATAGAAAGAAGTTGTACTTGAAGAAATGAAAGATTTACTTGATAATAAAACATAGGAGATTGTGGATCTACCCGAAGGAAAAAAAGTTAGTTGGTAGCAAGTGGGTGTTCACTGTAAAATATAGGGCAAATGGAGAGATTGAAAGGTATAAGGCTAAATTAGTGGCTCAGGGCTTTACACAAACCTATAGAATAGATTATGAGAAGACATTTGCTCTAGTTGCGAAGTTGAACAAAATTAGAGTCCTTTTATCATTGGTTGCAAATTTAGATTAGGAACTCTATCAGGTCGACATTAAAAATGCCTTCCTAATTGGTATATTAGATGAGGAAATATAAATGAAGATACCACCAAGTTTTGAAACCAAAGAAGGAAGGGGAAGAGTTTGCAAACTAAAAAAATCCTTATACAACCTTAAATAATCTCCATGAGCATGGTTTAAGAGGTTTTGTGACACTCTTTGCAGGTTTGGATACAAACAGGGACAAGCTGATCACACTATCACACAATGTTTGTGAAGTGTAGAACAAAGGGAAAGACATCCATCTTAATTATGGATATGGATGATATTATAATCACAAGCAAAAACATTAGTGAGATCAATGATCTTAAACAAAAATTGAGGTTAGAATTTAGGGCAAAAGACCTTGGAACATTAAGACACTATCTTGGAATAGAGATTACTAGAAGTAAAGAAGGTATTTTTATATCTCAACAAGAATACATTCTTGATTTACCAGAGGAAACGGTAAAGATGGGTTGCAAACCTATGGGAACTCCATTAGAGAGAAACTGAAAATTCAAGAATAGATTACACTCGTGTATAAATTACATATAATTAGAGAAATAAAGTGACTTTTTCTTCTGATATTTTCTATACCCTCTTGTTTCAATTTCGGGGCAAAAATATGAAATTACTCTTAATTTTCTTGTACTTAATTCAATAACAAAGAAACGAAGCATGTAACACAAACTAATTGCATGGAGACCAATGAATTCAACATCAATATTAAAGCCCAGAACAGTGGAAAACCACATCAGTACCTACACTCCGTCATCATCTTTACAAATATTCCCTATAAAGCAATACAAATTCACAAGATGACGAACTAAAATATCCAAGCAACTGAGATCCCGGAATTGAATAAGTAACAGACATTGAAAATTGACATAGCAGTGAACAGTCCCATGTGCATAGTCATAGTTACAAGACACGATTCAGCCTTCAACAAATCCACATTATTGTAGCAGTAGAGGCTCCCATCAAAGAGACATGAGGTCATGACAAAAGTTTCCAGCTATCTTGCATAATGTTCATGACAAAGCTGCATTCTTACCTTGCTCACGTGCAATGGAAGCCGATAGAA
The DNA here is from genome assembly GCA_027123425.1 of Erythroxylum panamense. Taxonomy (NCBI): domain Eukaryota; kingdom Viridiplantae; phylum Streptophyta; class Magnoliopsida; order Malpighiales; family Erythroxylaceae; genus Erythroxylum; species Erythroxylum panamense. The sequence goes on along the minus strand of JAOTIZ010000002.1, from coordinate 11,761,664 downwards.
TTCCAAGGTCACGGTTTAAGAATGTCAATGCAGACTCGCATTCTGAAATTATTCTTGTAACTGAGGAGGGCTCACCAGCTATTGTTTCAGATGATCCAACAGAAAGAGCTGCATAGGAATCCCTTAGATTCCTCAAATTCCCCAGGAACTGAAAAAAAATGGAGAGGACAGCAATCCAAAGAATTAACATAAAAATGATCTTTTTAACAATCTCTACTCTCTAGTATAACATTATTCTCATTATTTCCAAGCATCCGTACACAAACAGTAGAGAAGAAGAGAGGCTTGTGGATTAGCACCAAGTACCTTCAGAAGCATCTTGTATGCCTCCAGCAGGCGATTGGCAGCCGGACCAAACCCATGAAGCTGTGGCACTTCCATCATGTGTGTCCAAGGGCGAATTTCCTGCAGAAACCAAAAACATCAATTGTAACAACAAATCAGTCTGCAGTCTCACTGAATTGTGAGGACAGATTTGTTTACTATCAACCAAGAGTTTAGCATAAAACTTTAGGTTCAGCATTGAAAGGTGTAGCAGTTGAGATTGCAATAAATACTTATCTTAAAATACAAAAATGATCACTAATCAAGCCAAAACACAAAGAAAAAAAGGGTAAATTACATTTAAAATTCCAAACTTTACCTGATTTTGCAATATTAACTAGAATTACTAAAAGTGGCAATAAAATATTTAAACTTTTAATCTGTTACAAAACTAACCTACTATTAACTCTACAGTTAAACATGCCTGCCACGTAAACAGGACCCTTTGACAGGTCATGTACCAATTTTCACTTGTACTGTGAAGCTTCCTGGTATTAGCCACATGCCACCCAGCAGAGACAAAAAAAGCAAGCTAAGAATGACGCTATAGCAACCTGGTCTGCTCTGAAAGCAAGTATAATTTTTACCTTCATTTTTAGGGTTTTTGTCACATTGATATCTATGCTTAGTTTCAGGCTTGTATTATTGCACGATCAATATATACATTTCGGCAGTGCCAAACTTCGATTTGAAATCTAACAAATAAGTAGATAATCATGAACAATCAATCCAGCAGCTGTGGCAAGAGTCCTTTCGAACCTTGGATCAATACATGAAAGAAAGCAAGCTAGAAAGAGAGACCATAACCAAATAAGAAGAGTGCTCAGGGGTTACAGAGAAATCGTCTCTTATACATCTCCTCAGCCTATATCACACAAGTTATAATTATATTGGAAGCTTCTTGATCTTTTATGAGATACTGGTCTAGATGATCTAATGTTCAAGAAAAATTCCATTGTGTCTCCTTCCTGTCACCCCACCAAGAACTACTTCAAAGATTTTGCCAACAATTCCATCACTTGAAGATATTTCCACTCCTTCAAAAGCCAAAGTTCAAATGACTATAGCTCCTCATTCATTGAAAGATGTGGACAAAAGGTTAGGCTCTTTATCAGATGTCATGATACCCATTGAAAAGGAGGATTCAAGTAGTCCATCAAATTCAAGTGGCAACCATGATTCAAATTATATGCACAAGCCAAGTTCCATGTTCAATATTAGCAGATTTGGAGATCCCCCGTTTGACAACATTTCTAAGAATGATTTTGCATACATAATGAAGAAACAATTTGGTTCCAGAACTCCATCTTCAGTGGCACAATGTCTAGCAAGGGACCTTCATCTAGTTCATACACAACTACGCCAATGAACACTGAAGGATTCAAGCCTCACAGAATTGGCCCAGCAGTCCAAATCAGGTCAGTGATTCCATTTTTGCACCAGCACCTCATGAACATCATCTTCTAGTGCACTCCTTTCACGTTTACTCAAATTTCCACACAAGCCAGAGCAGAGTTAACAATGTTCAACAAGCTAGAATCCACAGACACAGTCACAAAAACCAGAGAGACAACATAATAACGAGGACTTGGGTTAAGAATAATGGCTCTTCTATTATTTTTCTTCTTTTTTATATATTTTTAATATACTTGCTGATGTGTAATATTATATGCCATGTAGATGCTTCCCTATCAAAGAATCTTGCTTATGTGGTGGGTCACATCAACACCATTAACTATAAGGTTAACGGCAGGCTAGTTTTCAACAAATTAAAAGTTTTAATATTTTATTGCTGCTTTTAATAGGGCTAGTATTAAAGTTTGATATATTAAATGTAATTTATCCAAGAAAAAAATGAAGAACTTAGATAGAGTGAGAGAACAGTTGTCTCAAAGAGCAAAAACAGACCTTGGTGTATATCAGATTAAATGATCTTGCAGTTTCTAAGAAAGATTCTAAATATGCCCGCAGTTTGGCTTCCACTTCTGTATACTCCTCATCTGGATTGTAAGCATGCTATAAAGAGAACACAAAAGAAAAATTAGGTGATGAAATTAACAACATTTTAAGGGAACATGCAAACAGTAGAATAACTACAATAAAAAGGCATAATTGAAAACAAATTTTGTTTTGGAACTAATTTCAGTATTTTAAGATTAGATTTAGGAGAAAACAAAAGTACACCAAACTCATGAAAGATGCACGCTTTGACCTGTGCATCTAATAAAATATATGCAATGACAACTTTCACAAAGAGAAAAATGTTCTGCATATTATACAACAAGTTGAGAAAAGTTGAATTAACATATGACATACAAAAGGTGAAACTTGATTCTGGAACACCATATCCATGCAATTTTCAAAGAAAGTGAAAATCCAGGGTTTCTAAGGTGGGAACAGCATACACACACGCACACACACATAGAGAGAGAGTACATCAGAAAAAATGAAAAATGAAATTGGAAAGTAAAGACTGGAAGAAAAGGGTGTTGGGATAAACCTTTGAAGCCAAATCATCAACTTTCTGTTGAAGATTTGAGAGTATCTTAGATTGTTCGGTAAGCTTTGCCTCCAACTCAGAAACATCTGGCCTACGAATGTGCTTTGAAGGGCACAGAACGTTACTAATCTAACGACATGAAGACTAAGCAGGGCCAGCTTATAATTCGCATTACATTGGGAATGGAGAGAGAAGTAGTGTCTTACAATGGATAGATTGACTGAATCTGAACGTCTGCGGGAAACAATTTGCAATCTTCAGAGAAAATCAAAGCTTGTTTCTCAGCAATAGAATCAATGAGTTGAATGTCTTTAGCCACCTGCTCATCGATACTGCAAAGAAAGGCCATGGCATTGGAGCATAGAGAAAAATATATACAAAGAAATAAAGTGGCAATAATAGCTAAGAATTCAAATTTAAAAGTTGGGCCGCCAGCCAACCTCCAGTCAGGATGATCAGCATACATAGTAGCCTCGACAAGATCCACGATAAGACGAAGGAATTCAGTACGATCTTCATAGGATCCACGTCCCTGGAAAAAGAAAGGCAGGCAGGCATCAATTCATGTAAATAACTAAAAAAGCAAGGCGTAATGATGGCAATAATAAATATAAGAAAAAGAGCAGTAATCAATAAGGCTTACTTGGATGGCTTCAGTATCAATAATAGTGGTAACACCCAGAAACTTGGCAATCTCAGCCAAATCTACAAGAAATAATATCATGCATTTAAACAATTTCATAATATGGAAAACGAAAAAGGGCAGAGCTTTGGTTTACATTGGATGCGAGCAGTCTCTTCGTCCCGATGGGTAGCATCATCGGGGTGTTGTAAGTTGTGGGGTGAAAAGGGCGATTTATCACCCAAAAGCCTACAAGCAAGCAATTGAGTGAAATGTGAGTTATAATTGACTGTACTACAGTGTAAATATAATAATGTACGAGGCCTGATAGATAGATAGATAGGTAGGTAGATAGGTAGGGTTTAGGATTGTTTGTTACTTGAAGAAAAGCCATTCAAGAAGAGCATAACGCTCCATGCCGGCGAAGAGTAGAGATTGAGCAGGAGCGTTGGCTCTTGGATATTTCAGCATCCCTAACTTCCTCTGCACCTCTTCCATTTGCTTGCTTCCCATTTCATTTCCTTCCCCCAATATCGCCACTACTGCCGTACTTATACCAGCAAGCAACCCCACACAACCAACGCTGCGTTTTGAGAATTAGGGATTGCTTCCATTATTATTATTATTATTATTATTAATTCAAAACCTAGGAGACTTGTTGTTGAGAACTGCCAAAAGCACGCACTTGTCATTGCCAATATTGGTACCAGCAAATGTACGTTGTAACACTAGTTTTTCCTTACTAAAAAGTTTCATTTCATATTCCAAAATACCATTTTGTTATAAAGCTTGGATCTTTGGTGCTTTTATCTTGAAAGGAAAGACAAACATTTAAGTGGGAAGTAGAAATTATAAATTACTCCCAATTGGGTTTAATTTGAGTTGATGTAGAACGGTACCATTAGACGAAGAAAAGCAAATAACTTTGTTTTGCTGCACTAAAATTGTGTTGTGCCGTTTACAAACGGATAGATTTTTAAACAGCTTATTAAGCTCTCTTAAAAAATCTCGTCCGCAAAGCTATTGGTATCTTCCAATCCCAAACTATTTAAGAGAATACCAGAGAAGAATATCGAATCTTCTTACCTTTTTCAGCTTGGTGAATCCATAAACTCCATCTGTGCTTCTTCTAATCCGTACATTTAGGATAAAGATGCTGACTTTGAGTCTCACACCACCGTTTCCAGTCACTTTGTCCAAATCCACCCGCAGTAGGCACCCTGTAAACGCTTCTTCTCTCCTAAACCCAGATCTTCTCAACAGAAATCACTTTCAAAATCCACGTTTTGATAGAATCGGAGCATTGACAGTCAAAGTTCATAACTTTGGTCGTCGTTACACTTACCCTATTGGCTTTTCTTCAAGACTTGCTCGTCGGATCCATGATTCAAGCACACAAGCCAATATTCTGCATTGCCCATATCAGTTATGCTCAAAATCAGGTCCGTATACTACCAAAGCAGCAGCATCGGAATCTGAACCAAGCCCGGACGGAGAGATTGCTGCAGCTTCAAGCACTAAGGATAAAAGGATTCAACTTGCGCTTATCTTTGGTCTCTGGTACTTCCATAATATTGTCTTTAATATTTACAACAAGAAGGCACTGAATGTCTTTCCATTTCCATGGTTTCTCGCCTCGTTTCAACTCTTTGTTGGGTCCGTTTGGATGTTCATTTTATGGTCGCTGAAGCTACAACCTTGCCCGAAGATCTCGAAACCGTTCATTATTGCTCTTCTTGGACCTGCATTGTTTCACACTATAGGACACATATCAGCCTGTGTTTCATTTTCTAAAGTTGCTGTTTCTTTTACTCATGTCATAAAATCCTCGGAGCCTGTCTTCTCTGTCATTTTCTCTTCGTTTCTTGGGGACACTTACCCATTAAAGGTTTGGCTCTCTATTCTCCCCATCGTTCTTGGTTGTTCCCTTGCTGCCATCACTGAAGTGTCCTTCAATTTTCAAGGCTTGTGGGGTGCTTTGATTAGCAACGTTGGTTTTGTTCTAAGAAATATTTACTCGAAGAAGAGTTTGCAGCAATACAAGGAAGTGAATGGACTTAATTTATATGGTTGGATCAGTATAATCTCGTTAATTTATTTGTTTCCAGTTGCGGTTGTTGTTGAGGGATCACAGTGGGTTCAAGGGTATCATAAGGCCATTGAATCTGTTGGGAAATCATCAACATTTTACTTATGGGTGTTGGTATCTGGGATTTTCTATCATCTCTACAACCAGTCATCGTACCAGGCACTTGATGATATTAGCCCCTTAACCTTCTCAGTTGGTAACACAATGAAGAGAGTGGTGGTGATTGTGTCTACTGTGTTGGTGTTCAGGAATCCAGTTAGGCCATTGAACGCTCTTGGATCAGCCATTGCAATACTTGGAACGTTCTTGTACTCCCAAGTAACTGCCAAGAAGCCAAAGAAAATTGAAGGTGAAAAGGAGGGCTAGACAGACTCGTTGGTTCACCAATCTATCCTGACAATTTTGGAACTAATAACTTGTGCATTTCTCAATGTTACCCGTTTCTGTGGTTGATGACATTGCATTGTTGATTTATGCTTTGGATTTTCTGCCTTGTGCTGTCCTGGGTGTTTTGGTTTCATTATATTCATAGGTTCCTTATAAGTCCATCGAGGTGCCATTGTATTAAGATGTCTGTTTGCTCTATACCCTCAAGAAGACAAAATATGCACACATGCTTGAAAATTGAGAAGGAATTGGGATTTTCTTTCATAATGATCAAGACTCCAAGAGGCTACTTGATCAAGCATGTTTTTTTTTTTAATTGATCATCTGAATATTGTAGATTGGAGTATGGATATACATTTCGTAGTTGGATTACTGCTGTTGTGACTAGTTAGGTTTCGCAGGCGAAAGAAGGATCAGGTTAGACCATAAGACAATTATAGGAACAATATGCAAAATGTATCTTCAAATTTAATATTGCTGCTCTAATATTTTGCAGCAAAGCTGGGATACCAATTGATATTTGTATAATTTTTAAGAGGTTATTTAGGAATCATTAGGGACAATATAAGATGAATAGATTCCTTTTTAATCTCTAGAATTCCATGATTGTTGTAAATCATCATCAACAATACTCATTTGTAATTTTACTGAAGTGCAAAGTTTGGAGAGATAAGATAACACACAACTTTATCCTCACTTAATAGAAAGGCTCTTTCTGATACACTTACATGCAATGTATCACGAGGATCTTACAAGATTGTTGTAACTCTCCAAAATATAAAAACTAATTTCTATGTATTTTCAAATAGATGTTTCGAATTATGAAATTTGAAGGCCAACTATATGTTACTTTTGCATGTTTTAATATGGTTTTTATCAATAAGATGCCTAAAATTTATAGGGATTACCACAGCATAAATTATAACTAAAGAACATCATTCCTATCGTAATTAACATTTACATGGATTTCTTTGAACTTTTTAAAATTTCTGTTGATAAAACTGTTGTTAAAATGTGTGTGGTCGCTGTTTAATCTATATAAAGAATGAATTATACCAACCAATGTTCAAGAATTCAATACATAAGCATGATGCTGTCATTAGGGCTGTGATAAAATTGGAGCTGCAGAAGACACTCCTAAAGTTCCTGCCATGATTTGTACAAAGGTTACACCGCCAAGTCTTCCACTTCAAAAACACCTAAGGATGTTTCGCTCCAGTACAACATTCTTCACGAGCTTTGGCCAAATCAAAAAACTCAACCATTTTATCCAATGGTGAATGGTTGTCACGTTGAACACTAGAACCCTTGCTCCTTTTATGGATGAATCTCACCCACCAAGATTCTAGCCGTTAATGTTTTCTTTCCCATTTTCCTTCACGTCTTCCTTCTCTTTCTCTTCGTTCTATCACTTGCCTAGACTTGCTTCCTCTGGACCCATGTCTTTGCGCAGAACCAAATCCACCAGATTGTCCATCCAATGCTGATGCGTCTGGATCTCCAACACTACCGGTATCACCAAGGTCCCTGCTTCCATCAAAATTTTCTTCGTAACTGCTGCCACCTTCATCGAGACGGTCTCTTGATTGAAGAATAGTTGGTGTTTGTCCTGAAAATGCCCGAGACCCTGATAAGACAACGGTTGGTATAGTACCAGATGTACTAGCAGTAGACATTTCAGGCTGCAAGCTTCCACTACTGGTTCTTGCAGTCGCTTCATTACTTGATCTTCCATTTTCCCTTTCGCGATATCTCCTGCAACAGATTAATATGTCAATCAAAATCAAGCTACTATATTCCACAGTTCTGCACTTGGATTGCAACAAAAGGGCTTAAACCACCATGGAAGAGTTTGAAAGATTTTATTTTTTGATACATAAGTAGCCAAAGAAAAAATCAAATTGTTTCTCAATTACACATCAGCATCAAGTCAGCTCCTTCTCCCAGAGGTAGCTACAATAGCTGATAATAAAAGTTTGATAAACAATAGATGCAGGGCAGCAAAATGGGAGACAAAGATTGATATTAACTATCCTAGTAGCACCTCATCCAGTACTTAGCAACCAGGATTTCATAAAAACTTTGGTTTGGTCCTTCGCTAATTATTTCCTATTCTTATTGTACAGAGGGTAAGGAGAATAATTCCAAATTTGCCAAAATGACAAGTGGTGTCCAACAATACGTGCCAATTTTTACCAAGATAATAATAATAATACGATGATGATGACGATGATGAAGATGAAGATGAAGATGATTATACCTGCCATGAGTGGATGAAGAAAAGTCACGTCGTGAAGACCGTAATCCTGATTCAGCCTGCTCCAGTTCACGCTGAAGTTCTCTCTGCAGGTAATATAAACAATTTAAGATGAAACATCTTTAAAAAGAAAAGACAACCTACAGTTTGAGCCTTTGTTTGATTGTTTCTCAGAAAGCATGCTGCGCAAGGACATCTAAGGACATGTATACTCAGAAAGCATACGTGCCAATCGAGACCTCACCAAAGTTTGTTCACAACGTGAAACATCAGATAACCAGGAAAAGTAGTAGATTTTGAGCTACACAAGGTTTTGCAAAGACTACCACATGGAGTGTAACTGACTCTTGTGACATTTTAAACATCCCTCCATTTCAGTGTATATGAAAAGAAGAATAAATGTTGAAGTTTATGGAAGGTTTATCTAAAGGGGCAGATATTAGGAATCTTGCCTGTGTTTGTTTCTCCTTCTCCATATCAAGATTGTGGCGGAGCTCTCTAGTTTTCGAGCGTTCAAGTTCTAGCAATCGCTGTCTCTCCAGTTCTTTCTCTGCTTCAGCCATCCTCTCTCTAAGACATTAGGTTCACTAATCAGATCATATCCCAAGACTAAGCTAGTTAGAATTTAGGAGCAACATTGGCTAAACCTGTCCAGTTCTTGAAGAAGTCCCTCTTCTCGTAAAGCTGCATCCTCCAGGTATTTCTGACGGGCACGTCTCACCAGTAGTTTCCTATGTCTGCGGGCTACTACATCCTCTAGGACTTTGGATTTCTCTCTGACAAAGATAACAGCAATTTAGATTTAATAGGACCTACTATAAAACTATACTTTCATGCAAAAGAACAATGCAAGTGTTTTGACATTAGCATTTCGGAGACACTCATCAAGAATCTCATTCCTAATGATTAACATTGCTTGTAATTTGAGTTATTACGCCTCTTTCTTTGTAGGCTCTTTTCTTTACCTTAAATAGTCACATTAACACTAGTATCATTCTAGTTCCACAGTCTTCAAGATCATAGCAATAGATCTTTCATTTTTTCCTTCTATGAATTCTGTGAAGCATATATAAACATCCCTAATCGAGATTTCAATTTAACATGTCAAATTTAGTGTTGTCCTAATGATTAGAATTGCTTGTAGTTCAAGTTTATATAGCCTCTTTCTTTGTAGGCGTCTTTCTTTACCTTAAATATTCACATTAAGACTAGTTATCATTCTAGTTCCGTACGTTTCAAGATTATAAAAATAAATCTTTCACTTTTTCCTTCCATGAATTCTGTAAAGCATATATAACAAACATTCTTAAGACGAGAGTTCAATTTAACATGCCAAATTTAACATTGTTTGTCCTTCTATTGAATAATTAATGTGAAATCCAGACAGTAAACACAAGAATAGAAGAATCCATCACTCCCATCATATCTACAAGTTTTTCTCTCTTAATTGCCACGAATATTTATAGCTATTTTTATTCCCTATTGACCTTTAAATAATTTTGGTATAGCACAGTACTACACAAGTAAAAGACGGTACATACATGGACTGAATGCGATCCTTGATATGCTGAAGACGGTCCTTATGCTTCATAGAGGCTGGAACATAAGGAGTTGAATACTACTTAAAACAAAATGGAAACAGAAGTATTTGAAAATGAGCTGGCTAGCTCCAAGTAGAATATTGTAACCATTTTTTAGAAGAAAATCAATACCGCTGATTAAAGAATTCTGCCTCTCTTTACTTGAATCATTAGACAATTCTTTTGTTGCATGCTCTTTTTGAAGAATATCTAGCTCCATTTGAGCCTCCTCTAGCTCCTACACAACATGGTATAATGCCAGCCTTTCTATAAGTTGAAATTAAAGGAGAAGCATGGCTAAAAATAAAATATTACCATTGCTTCTTGGTCAAGTTTTTCTGTGAACATATCAAAATATGCCTCAACCGAAGTTAGATTAGCAAGGACCTGTAACAATTTAGTTGCAAATAAATTAGAAAATTTTATTTCATAATTCTTTTTGAATTCTTCTAAAACAATATGCAGACTCACATGTCCTTTAAAGTAGCAGGCTCAGTTTCATTTCTGATAATAAAGGGAAAGAGTGTTTGAGTATGCATTAGCAGGAAGGCCAATTTTTCACCAATTTTCTTACCTGCAGAATTGATTCACGAGTGTTCCCAAAATCTGGATCAACTTGATTTGAAGAACTTGAAGACAGCGCCTCCCTCAGGACCTTATGCAAAAAAGTACGATTGGATATAATAGAAAATTGCAGCAACCATATAAAACTATTTCCCCTTTAATAAAAGAGAACTAGTTGCACATGCAACTAACATGTAAAACAGGCTTGGTAAAAAAAATGAAAAAAACAAAGAAAATAAAACACTGCTTTAATCTAATTTATCAGAGAAAACAAAAAGAAACACAAAAGTGCCCATCCCATAAAAGTAACCCACATAAAGTTGAGCCAAATGGCGGTGTTAGCCCCTTCAGAATTTACAGACCTAGAAATAATTTATTAGGTTTATTTTACCCTTTAGACTGGTAGAATAGTTGATGGGAGGAAAAAAAAAGAAAAAGGCTTTGCCAACTTCAGGCCTAGACTGATGATTTAGGTCATTGGTTGCTAGACAAACCTCTTTTGCTTCGTCACCTTCATTCCTCAATTTACGTAAGACTTCACAAATATTTTTCTCGAGGTCACCTACTTTGGCTGTTGAAAGATAAGAACAATGATAAATGAATGAAAAACTTTGATATCTTCATCATTTTCCTCATTTTTAAGCACCTTATAGTGTATAAAATTATGCATACCACTTTTCGAAGAGCCTATACTTTCAATGAATCTCCAGACATCTTGAGGTATTAATTCAATGTCTTCAACTGGAGAATACAGGCAGGCACCAGCAACAAGAGCTAATGAAAGTCTTAGTTGCGGGCCCTGACATGCTGGGTATGCAAGTCCTCCCAAAATACGGAAGACACTATCGGCTCCAGCGAGAAAAGATTGTAACTGGTGTCGTGCAGCATATGGAATAAAACCCAAGACAAGCACCATGGCATGAGTTTTCAACGGTAATAACATCTCAGACGATGCCATCAAAACTACCCGATCCCATATACTTGAAATTAGAAGTGACAAAAATGATTCTGCAACTGAAGAAACTAAACTAGGTGAAAGCAACTTATTGCATGATGCAGAAGACTGTATAACCTCTTCTCCACCTGCATCTAGGCCAACCAATCTACCCAAATGCTGGAGTACCATAAAACGTTGTTCAGGTTCAGGATGACCCAGCAACGTGACAAAAAGATCAGAAAGAGGCCCATTACCCTCGTGAAGGCTATGTAGACCTCTTGAAAGTAACATTTTCAACCATTTATCAGACTGCAACCGCCAAGAGAGTTTGGGTGCATTAAAAGAAAAGGCTTTTATTGCAGAACAGATGGTGTCAATCACATTGTCCAGAGGAAAACAATGGGGCACTCCAAATAGACAATCAAGCATCAAAGATGCAACTTCCCAGCAATAGGTTTCCTGAAGCTTAATGATGACTTCTGCAAGTCCCTCTAGCCCAATCCTCCAATGAACTCCAACCTGTTCAAGTGGTTTAGTAGATAAAGAACTCTCAATACCATTATCTTCAGCATTTCGAACTTGCATATTGATTGACGATAGGCACTTTGAATACAAAATGCACTGAGCAGATGTAATAGCTAGCTTTTTTGCCAGGTGACGATGCAATTTCCAGCAGCGCTCTATGGTTGGATTAAGCTTGGCAATAACACTTTCCAAGCCCTTAGTAAAATCTTCCACTTCTTCAGCTCTTAGACATTTATCCTTTCGCTTCAAGATAATGCCATCAGAATCATTATTTTCCAGATTCTCAGATATCTTTGAAAAATCAGTATTATCACATATTTCATTGAGAAACCACAAAGTTACCTCACTATTGCCAAAAATTAATTCATTGTCTAAAGCGGGACATTGGGCCTTTTGAAGTGGGACAAGACCAAATGCTCCTAAAGTCTGAACTACAGAACTCTTACAACTTTCAAGAACCATTTGGAATGCATATAGATAGTCATGGAAAACTGTGGTTGGCTCAAAATAAGTAAAATCAGCCCATAAAGTTAGAGCCTGCAGTATTTCCCTTCTACGCTGAAAGGATAAATCAGTAAACACACAAGCCAGGATGAAAATTGTTAAGGCTCTGCTGTACTCTTTCTTTGCAGATGCATCTCGATTTTCTTTTGCATGTCTAATATCATCAAAAAGCTCCTCAAAGCAAAGAGATTCAAAGGTAAGACATGAATCATCAACCAACTTTTCCTCATCTTTAGATGCCTTCTTTAATGAATATGAAATGATGGGTTTCAACAGACGCATTAATGAGTCAAGAAATTCCACATCACAGTATGTGGCTCTACAAAGGGACACCAGTATTTGCACTACTCTAGGTATCTCTGGCACCATTGCCTCCATGTGCTCTGTCACAATAGCTTCAAGAAGATAAAGGATGATGGCTTTAGCATTTTTTGCCATGTAACCTTTAACATGATAAGAGTTACTTCGAATGATTTGGTTGTTTTGTGAAAATGGCCATGAACACAAGTCTGAGAACCAACATAAGATATCAGGCACAGTACTGGAAGAATGAGCTTTCAGCTGTAAACCAACAGCTTCCAAAATATTCCCCGCAAAAGATTGGAACTGCCTTTTCATATGTGGAAAGAACATACTGAGATCAGGATAGAGCACATGGAAGGATAAATCTTGATGCAGCTCATCTTTAACCTTAAATTGTTTAGATGCTGGAGAATCTTCTCCAACCACAGATTGTTCATTTTTCTCATCTTCAGGTTTTTGGTTAACAGTTTTTCCCACTACTGAAAGTTCATCAGCAAAAATTGATAATAGATATGTTAGTTGTGACAGATCATTAGCAAGGGAGAATCGATCCTTAATATATTGTTTTGCATTACGAGATATCGCCATCCAACCAAGAAAGCGAACTAAGGGACAGGCACTGAAGGAAAATGAGGATATTTTCTGCATCCAGGCTGATGATGGAATCAAATTTCCAGCTCTAAATCTGTTGCCATCATTGACTGCAAAGTCTGATCCATCACCATCACTTGAAGCAATTACTAATCTTTGAAGCAGGTGCCAGCGCCGTCGTAGTACAAGCATCTTTGCTGTATCTAGCTGAAGATTGCCTTCTTTGCACTGATGGTAGAATGATGTTATCATGCCATTAAGATACTCACCAGATCCCAATATAATATCAATCACTTCTTCTGGAGCACAGTACAGCCACGTGGCAGAGTTCAACAAAAACACAAGGCAATGCATAAGAATCTCATGCAATGAGTCACGCTCCTTTTTCAACCTTCGAACAAGAAAACTGAAGAGCGTAGCTTGGTTTTGTCGAACCAAGGTCACCGCATCAGCAGATTGTACATCTATAGGAGACAGCTTAAGTGCTTCATCATCAGGCCCTTCAAGGTAGCATTGGACATCTCCCCCATATTGGGCCCTATGAAACTTACCATCTAATTCAGCTGCCTCAAGGAGTATTTGAAGAACAAGTTTATCCCTTTCATTTTCAAGAACAGCTATTCTCTCCAAGTCAGATGCATTTGTCTTGGAGGTATTCTTCAGCTCTGAAATTCCATATGCTTTCTCATCTCTGGTCCCACTAGTGCTAATTATGTCCATCATGTTTGAACTTGACCTGACTGACATCATAAAAAAGGGATTCACATAGCATTCTGCTGCCAAGAGTAAAGCATCTATAGCAGCATCATGACCTTCAACAGTTTTATCAGATTGGGAATTCAAATCAGAAGCCAAACGCCGAAACTCAGAAGCTCTTAGTTCACAATCACGATAGTTTACAAGTTGCATATAGTTGGTTTGAACATCGAAGTATTCAGCAGCAAAACCAGCATCCAATTGCAAATCATTCTGAAACAAGTGACTGACTTTTTTTTCAGCAGCATGTTTCAATTCTGAGTTTATATCTCTCTGGTTGGATTCTAAAATATCTTTGTTAGGATTACTTGAAGCATTTATCAACACTACGGTCCGCAGTTCTGAGGGAGCAAACAGAAGACTCACATCATCAACAATATCCACCTTTGAATTGGTATCAGAGACATCAGCTTTTCCATCCTGCACCTCTTGGTTGTTTGATTTTGCAGAAGTACCACCATGTTGAAGCATGGAAGGATATGATAAAGTACTTGAAGATTCAAGTTCGGTGTTTTCAGAGGCAGAATACTTGCAAAGGTCAATGTCAGCAGGCAACTGCATATGAGGTTCCAAAATTGAGAGAAGTACACTGCCCAAAGAATGATTGGAATTACTCATGGATTGAGCACAAGTGAAAATCATACTATCAGATCTCAATATCTAGTCACTATAGGAACTGTATCTGTAGTTATCATACAAGTGGGCAAAGATCCCCGCCCTCATCAGTCCTCCACCTTACCCCTTTTTATCCTTCTCAGTCAAACATAGACAACCTTGTTGGCATGGAGGACTCTGGGTCATTTTGTTATCAATATAACCAACACAATGAGCAAGAAGGAACTATCAATATTGGTATATTATTTTATTGGATGAATATCATACTAAATGATTGAAAATTAATGTTTTATTTTCGTCATCTTGTATTTCTTTGCTCTCAAAGTGAGGAATTGTATATAGCATACATTCTACCAACACTATCACACAGGCAACTTAATACCTGGGAGCAACCGCACCACGTCTCCATTCAGATTCCAAAGAAGGAAGAACAGCAGGCTTTTGCACTGCTGTGCGGATTACATTGAGTGCGATTGCACCAGCTTTTTCCTGCTTATCCGAGAAACTGAAAGACACATCTCCAAATGCTATCATGCTCTTATGTGCATATATAACAGGATCAAGAAAAGGTTCTAGCATTTCCAACAAAAAGAGAATTCTATGCTTGACTTCCTGCAAGGAACAAAATAAAGAAAAAAACTGCAGTTATAACCATATATTAATAGCCAATTAACACCAATCCATAAGACCTTTCAGATTTTAATGAGTTTTCCCCCTTAATTAGTGTGGCTCAGACATACAGTACCTGAACCCTAACAAATTAAGAAGCAGTACTACTGTTTAGCATGCCACTACCTTATACTTTCCCAGCATATCATCCATGTGCCCTAAAAGAGCCAGCACTATGTATTTGAGGAGCGCACGAGCACGTGTGATGGAGTAGCGAGCATCCTAAAGCACATTGAGACAACGTTAGGGGATTTAATGTGTACATACAAGGAAGTAGAAAAGACAGTAAATTGCAATATGGCATAAGTATCACTGATTAGGACAATTATATGGCACATTAAAGTATCCTTACCTAATTATTTCCTGATGGGGAGCCATCTTTTAACAAATTTACATAAAATATCCAATTTATCAGGCAGATATTTACCAAAGAATAGGAACTAGTCAACAGACATTGAAATTGAAATGCAAAACAGAAAATGACATAATGTGAAACTACAAAAATGTAATATTTACATAAATTTGTGAAGCATTCTGTGTTGAGTGACAATATTATAATACTGTTTGTGATAAGGATCCAGCAGATAGATTTTTGTTATCATGGGACAACACTTTACTGACAAAAGGTTGGCCTTCTGATATTTCAGGTTAGACTCCATGGTTAAAAATTCTCTAATAAATAGAATTAGGATAACTTCCATATAGTTCTCTCTCATATGGATGAGTGTTTTATTAGGAGTCTATTAGAGGAGTATTTTATTTTTAGTAGAAGTCTATTATTTCCCTATTATTTCAGCACTAGTTTATGTTATTGTTAGAACTCTAGCTTTATAAACTAGAGATGGTGTATATTATTGAATATATGAAAGGCACTCTACTGCTATTACAAGGGTGATTCCACTGAACACCCCTCCCAGAGCTGAAATGCTCCTCAGAAAGAAGGAAATTCTTTCTGTCTACAATATCTCTCTTCTTCCTGATCCCCCCCTTTCTCCTCTCCCCCTTTGGCCTCAAAACTACCTACTGAGGCCATTCTGTTACACCCTAGCCCTTGTGCCAACTCGGCCCCTACCTACCTAACTCACTCACTCCTCTCAGCCCACTCTTTCTTTCTCCTCTGACTATACTCTCCATATCCTAGGCTTATTTATGTTTCTGTTATTCTCTCCCCTCCTGAAATACCCTCGACATTAGTCCTATCATTGCTCCCCTCTAGAAGAGCAGCCTTGTCCTCAAGGCTGCATTGAAGAAATTGATTGCGAAGAACAAATTCATCCTCCCATGTGGCATTCTCCATCGGCTTGCCCTTCCATCTAACTAACCATTGGCGTGTGTGAGTCCCCCTCCTTAGTAATTACTCCCATGATCGACGACCTCATCCAACTCCACCTCCGTTCCTTCAAGTAAAGTTGTCTCGACAGTGTAGTTCCCACAGCCCTCTTTCGTTAAGACACATGAAACACCGGATGGCCTCTAGAATGTAAGAATAGTTTGAGCTTATATAAGACTGCTCCACATTTTTCCAGAATTTGAAAAGGCCCAAAGTATCTTGTCGTTAGCTTTTGATTAATATGTCGGGCCACCGTTAGCTGTTTGTGGGGACGGAGTTTAAGAAATACTCATTCTCCCACCTGAAAAGACAACTAAGTTCTTTTTCTATCAGCATACTTTTTAAATAGCCTATCCACCAAGATCAGCACTGCTTCATACCCCTTAGATCTAGGAAGTCCTGTGATGAAGTCCATTGAGATATCTTCCCAAATCTGGTTGAGAATCGGCAAGGATTGCAGCAAACCCCCAGGAGATGCGGCAACATATTTCTGCCTTTGACATATATCACAAGACTTGACAAAGTGTATGGACTTCTTCATACCGATCCAATAAAAATTGCTTGCAATTCTCCTATAGGTGAGCAGAAAACCTGAATGGCCTCCGATAGGGGAAGAATGAAACTCTTTTAGGAGTAAAGGAATAAAAGTTGATTGAGATGAAATCACCAACCTTCCCTTATACAAAAGAACACCTTGATGCCATAAAAACACAGTTCTAGAGGTTGGATCCTGCTGCAGATCCCTTATAATGCCACTCAAAATAGGATCTTGGTGCACCTCCTACCGGAGGATTCAGTTATCAGCCCACAATGGGTAAGAAATGATGCTTTTCAACTCTCCTTCTTCATACACTCGTGACAACGCATCAACAACTTTATTATTTGGACCCCGTTTGTAAACGACCTCAAAATGATAACCCAAAAGCTTAGCCATCCAACACTGTTGATCCATAGTAGACAACCTTTGTTGCAATAAATGGCGAAGGCTTTTCTGGTCTGAATACACCACAAATGATCTGGCCAACAAATAGTGGCGCCAATGATGAACTGCCAACACCAATGCCATTAGTTCCTTCTCATAAGCCGATTTAGAAATATTTCCTTATGAAAAAGCTTCACTGAAGTATGCTATCGGTCTCCTATTCTGCATCAAAACCGCACCTACCCCCTTGCCCGAAGCATCACATTCAATCTCAAAAGATTGGGAAAATTTTGGTAGAGCTAATACCGGAAAAGTAGGCAAAGCCTTTTTTAATGTCTCAAAGGACTCTAAAGCTATTGAGTTCTAATGAAACCCCTCTTTCTTTGTTAGTTCAGTGAGAGGTTTTGCTATTTTACCATAGTTCATAATGAACTTTCGGTAATATCCGATCAACCGAAGGAATCCCCGCACCCCCTTAACATTTCAAGGAATAGGCCATTTCACAAAACTTAAACGTTGGCTGAATCAACCGCTACCCCTTTTTCGAAAATAAAATGACCCAAATATTCCACCATTCGCCTACCAAAACTACATTTCTGCTTGATAACCACAAATTTATGCCTTTTTAAGACCTCCAAGACACTTGTTAAGTGCAAACGATGAGTATTCCAATCAACGTTATATACCAAAATATCATTTAAAAAAACCCAGAACAAACCTCCTAAGGAAAGGTCTGAAAATGTCATTCATTGCAGACTGAAACATAGCTGGCACGTTGATCAATCCGAATGGCATCACTAGGAATTCATAGTGGTCATCATGTATTCTGAAAGCCATTTTGTGGATGTCCTCATTCTTAACCCTAATTTGGTGATACCCAAATTTGAGATCTAATTTAGAGAAGAAACCAGCACCGTGCAACTCATCTAGGGTTTCATCCACCACCGGAATAGGATACTTGGCTAGTACTGTGGCCCTATTTAGGGCTCTATAATTGACACACATTCTCCATGAAGCATCTTCTTATTTGCCAATATAAGGCTATTACATTATGCAAAAAAGTAAGGAAGAAGTTATCATAAAAATTAGCTAATTGAGAGTAGAGTAATTTAGCCTCGGTAAACCTTGTCCTTGACAAGTGCTACAAATTTTTCATCACCAAAAATAGGTTTTGCAAGGAAGGGAACCAACGTAAATAAGGAGAAAGAGATTAACTTTCATGATAATCGTCCTTGGACTTGATCCCATGCACGAGCACATAACACCCTCCTTCAAGAAGAATTATCAATTAAAGTATGTTCCCTCTCAGCTCCAGCTAATACGAGTCTCAAGTCACATTTGATTCACCATTGTGTTTGGTGAAGGCACTTCTAACATAGATCTTTAACAAAAACAGCAACAATTTCAAGAGGAAGTTACGTTACTCCTTTTTTTCCCTATCTAGGCATGTGCATGAAATTAAGCCCTTATCTAAAATGTCACCCGACATACTGGTCCCTCTTTGTAGTGAGTTATTTTCCACCACATCATTTTCCCTAAAATTGGCAAGTGAGGTGCTAGTCTCATGTACAACCAATTGAACCTTTTAGATTGATGAGAAAGAAAGAACCTGTCAAGCTGTAATGGCTTATCTCAAGAGGATACTGGAGACGAGAGAGAGATTAGTTCCAGAGAAAGGCTAGAGGAGACACCTGAATTTTTCTTAAAGAGTTTTCATCATTCAAAGCACTTTTTTATTTGTTTGGCATAAAATATTTCAAAGTATTATTATTATTATTTAATTTGACAAATTCAATCATATATCGAATTGTTTTACAACATTGAAATATGATGAATTAAAACAAGTATATAGCAACATTTTCGCCACATTTACAAACCTCTACTACTTTAAAATGAGAAATATAGAATATGTTATCAAAAAAAAAAAGAAGCCAAAACTTCAATACGAAGAGAGCTAGAGGTTGAATGCAATACATGTCTATTTATAGAAGGATAAAGATGGAAAAAATACTTTTTAATGCTAAATTGAAAATGCATTAGCTAAACCTCTCAATATAAACCTACTCTCCAAAAAAGCAAGAAATATAGCTCCTCACCAAATAACTTTTAGGTCAAAAAATTTTATTGGATAAAGAGAAGAACTTTTAGTTTGTCACATATTTAAAAACACTTTAATTAGTTTTTAAGTGCTTTCTTACCAACAAAACAAAGAATCAGACAGGCACTACAACATGGACTCTGTGACCCTGTTCAAGAAAGGCACAGATACTAAAGATGCAAAAATTTTCTTTACTCCTGTAGATCTTAATTTCCCATTAGGTTTCCTTATTTGATGAATAAGGTCAATCAAAAGCCTAGACCACTGCTTGTAATACAGGATGAATCATGATGCTACATTAGTAAATACTTCTACTGAACACACGAACATATGGAAAACACAGCTTGCAGCCATCAAGACCGAGAAAGCATTTCATCTCATGTCAAGCATCTAATAATTGTGGCCACAAACATTCTCCAAGTGGTAATGATAAACAAATCTAGACCAACAATTATCTAATGGTAAATTTGTAATATTTCATTCTCCTGAATCCAATAGTTTTTAAGAAAAGCAGCTCTAAATTTGACACATATATCAAAGTTTACTAATCTCCAATTTGCCTCAACATACACACTTGATAGAGTGAGTGATAAGCACACCTGAATTGTACCCAATAGGTCCTCTAGAAGCTCCACTGATAGATCGACCTGCATCACAATCAGCTCAAATTTCACAAGCGCAAAAGAATCGAGCAATGAATTCATTAACTGCGAACTATTCACTAAGCCACAAACCTTAGCAATGACATGAGGCATCCAAGGAGCTAGCACACTAGAACAAAGATCGATCAGAACACATGCTGCCTTAGCCTGTAGGAAAAGCAACTTATCATGTTTTGTGTCAAAGTGAACTCGTTATGTGGAAGTTCAAACTTTACCAATAAGGCATCAGCAAATGGAAAAGAAGAACTAAAAGCTTACATCACCATGATTTTGACTAGAATTGAAGTAAATGATATGAGCAAAGTGGAAAACAAAAAAAAGGAACCCTTGTAATTCTGATTTTAGTTCAAACCTCCTATGCTATTTAAAATTTTCAAACTGAATGACAACTTGTTTTATAATATTTCTACATAGAATGCCATAATCTACGTGGCAGATTGTTTCACAAATATTCATCAAAAGTTGCCTATTTTGTACTTGAGGGAGATGTTTAACCTCATAAAGGTTCAAAACTACATTAAAATCATGAAGAGTTTTTCCGAACTTCCACAAACTAAAGGAATTTGTTGACCTTTTGATAGTAACTAGTTTATATCTCAATCTCAAACTTTAATGATGCATGTTACAGCATAAATCAAACTACATGGATACTACAGAATATCACTATGGAACTGAAATCATTCGCTAATATTAGGTACAAGGAGAAAATGAGGAACGAACATGTGATTGTGAAAACGATGATAAATAGCCAGCACATGCGTGAAGAAGTGGACGATACAATGCTGAACAAGACATAGCTACAATCTGCACTAAATAATCACAGTGGTAATCAGAATGTAATTTGCAAAATTTTAAAATAAAAAGATAACTTTCTCTAATGCAACTGGAAGGTACAGTAAAAATCCGGATGAGCACTGACCTGTGATAAGGCTTGTTGCACAAATGGTTGTTTCCACAGAGAAAAGTTATCGTCAATACGATCACCAAGATTGCTTCCAGGTCGAAGTGCTACATAAGACAGAAAACAGAAGACCACTGTCAAAATTTGAAGAAGAAAGTGTAAGAAATTTTTGTAAGTAATATTGTTCACATTTAAAAATATTCAACTAGCTAATGCTAAATATAGACAGAAATAGCATGTCAACATATGGCAGGATTTCCATGATAACAGTAGAGTTTTACATCAACAACCAACTGAGCTCAGAAAAGGTTCAAAATATAAGAGCTAGGATGCGAAATCAGTACAATCTTTCTTATTTCACTACTCCGCATTTACTTCTCAATATAATAACTAACATTCAATGAACCTCGCACATACTGAACCACACAAAGTAATTACATTATATTTTTCAAATTAAAGGCTTTACTAAGAATTCCATCTCTATTAATCATTACAAAAGCAAAGATTGCATTGAAGAGTGACATGGATATGTAGTATTATGTTGCTTCCCTCTAGATTCTAGAATAATAAGTTGACAATATTACTGTTTGACTATTAGAAATATCTTTCAGATGCTAAAAATGAATACTACTCTTCATACACTTTTTAAGTCATAATACTGGGAGAAGATTATTGTGTAACACTTGACCTGGCAGCAATGCTTGTATGAGTGGTAAAGCAGACCATAACTCAGAGGCACCCTCTGCCAATTTGTGACAAAGCAAAGGCTGAAAAATGCACAAAGCTAGAAAGTAAATCAATCACAATTTGACAAAGATGATGAAAACAAACAGAAAACAAAAAAAATTCAAAATGGATGCTTAAAGAATATCAGTAGTACTGTACTCGACCTGTGATGCACAAGCATAAAGAACATGTAAAATGCCTTCTTCAACTGCCCCTATATCCAAAAGATTAAGGATGCTCGAGTCCCAGTGATCATCAGGTATCTGAAAATCTTCCCCGAACAAGCTTGAGTAATCAACAAGAGGGACAGGATTAGATACTTCAAATTTTGCAGACTCATCTACAACTGATGCATTTTCAACTACAGAGGTTGCTCCTTCTTGTAAAGTGACAGGCTCTATTAGCTTATGTAATACTCTAGCAGCCTGAAACAAGGACATCAGTTGGCAAATTAAATATAGGAATGAACATAAAACTAGGTCACCATATCACCCAAGAGTTGATCCATCACCATTCTGCAAACAGTTCCCAAATTGGACTCTTTATATGCTTTCCTCAGTAACATAAAAATTGCATCCGCGCAGAAGACCATGGAACTTGAAGTGGCTGAGACAAACGGAGATGTACTTCGTGATCTTCTAGGCTACAAATGCAAAAAGGGGTCATGCAACCAAATCCAATCGAAATAAATATTTAAAAAAAGTGCATGGGATCAAGATAGCTACTTAGTATACATTTAATTCAAGTAAAATTATCAAGATGATTGGAGAACAAAAGTCATTCAAGAGGACAAGTAACTGGTCACTACAAGTTTGGACATTATCTCTTCCTAAAAGAATAAAACAAGTGTGAATTTGTATTTAATATTTAAAAGAAAAACTCTTCTCCAATTTCATCTCTTTTTCCATCTAATTTTTAACCATTCTTCTACATATAAAATAAAGAAAAACAGTTTGCGAAGTGAAACAGGAAAACCATCATTTGAAAAATGGACTAATTGTTTGATAAAATTTTGTTTTTTGTCAGTTTTTTTCTTTCTTGTCAAACTTACTTAAAAGCTTGAAAAGTTGTCGGAATTTGTTTTCAGAGAAAAGGAAAGGAAAGCCAGTGTATGGTAAAGAAAATTTCTGAGAGAATTTTCAATTATCTGATTATTGAAAAATTTTCAGCTACTCTACTTGGCTTCCCACAAAGTTTTTAACAATTAGGTACAATTTTTTGCTTTTGAACATCTTTCTTATCTAGAACAAAGTTGAGAAAGTCAAAAGATGGCCAACTTTTCTTACAGCAATCAAGTTGAGAGGAAACATAAAGGATGAAAAGAAAGATGAGCAGAATCTGGAAGAACCTCAAAGTTAGAAGAAACAGTTAAGGAAGACACTGATTGACTGCTTTTAAGACCTTCAGAGTCAAAGACATTGCCTGACGACCTTGTTGTCTCTCTGCCATATTAGCACAGTAATGTTATTGAGTTAAATCAATAAAGGTATGATGTATAATTTTGCAAAAGTAATGCAATAAGCTATTCAAGGTTATATACACATCACCCAAACGCTTAACAAGAAGGTTCAACTATTCGGACACCAAAGGTTGATGGAGTAAAATTATCACTAATGGGAAATTGCTCCAGTAATAAGCTAAATGGTCCAAACCTACTAGAGGTAAACTGGAAGATATCTGACTTGGAGTACAGTTATGTTCAAATGGTTTTCCCAGCCAAGACGTATATGCCCATGTTTACGTTTACCACTGTGATGTTGTAACAGGCACTCAGAAAATTCAAACACCAACAATCAATTGTGAATGAAAATTTCAGCCTCAGTGGCTGCTATATGAAGAATCAACATTTTATAATAATGGACCATACAGGAGACCCTAAATCACATCTTCTCGTCCCAAATGCAGATATGATAATACATTTTACCATATGAATTCAATATTATAAACTCAAGTGCTTGTAGATGACACTTTTCTGGACTCATAGGCCAACTATATAAACCCAAGGGCATAATGTTACCTAGATTATGAGCAGCTCTTTTACAAGCATCCTATAAGATCATAAGGTGTAGATAATACAGATTAGAAGCCCGAATCTTGAAAGATGGAAGATTCGATATGATTTTCTTTACAAGCATATGAATTCTGAACTCATAGGCCAACTATACAAACTCAAGCCGCTCTTTTACAAGCATAATATAAGATCATAAGGTCAAGATGTTACAGACCAGAGTCCAGAGCTTGAAACAGATGGGAGATCCTAGAATATTCTCTTTATATTACTTAAACGCTTAGGAAGAACATCTCATCGCAAAGCCATTAGCATGGGTGAACTGGCATGAAACAATTAGCAGCTTAACAAACCTTTCATTCACGATTTGCAGTATTGGGTAAAATGGACCAACAAGCATTGCAAGAAAACGCAAGTTCTGCTCAGCATCATATATGAAGTTGGTTAAATCTGCCTGCATAGTGTGAAATACCATGCTAATTAGTAGCATAGAAACCTCAAACATAAGAGTAAAACATAAAACAAATATGATGAGCCAGACATGAAAATAGAAAAGAGAAAGTGAAGATCTTCACTGAGACAATATAAATGCATGTACCTCAACTTGGGGAAGGAAAGGAAGCAACCTTTTTGTCATGTCTTGAAGTAACTGGTGAAATGTGGGGCATAAGAAAGTTAATAATATAAGTAGAATAGCCAAAAACCAAAAATGCATTATAAGATAGTATGATTCACCTGAAGATGCATGTCATGAGCATCCTGTTTGTGTGATATAATGTTTGGCAACAAATGATTAACAACTGGCTGAAACTCTGCCTCAAGACCAGTCACTGAAACCCCAATGAGCTGCAAGAAAGAGACAGTGGAAAAAACCTTAGTAGTACAGCCCAGGAAAATAAATTACGAGAGTTAGTGTTAACTTTCATCCTGGTTAAGAGTGGAGTTAAAAGACAAGAAGTAAGAGAGGAAATGAAAGACTGAAACTTAATAAGCCATAACCAGCCAATGACTGGCAAGTGACTTAAAATTTCATATTGGATAGATAAGAATATACTCGCGACATGCTGGCAAACCAACCGAGACATTATAAGGCACACTGATTGTCATTTACCTGAATGAAGAAAATGGCGATTGGGTTTCCCCTTAAACAAGATATTCGTACATAGCGACATGGAGTGTAGTTCATTGGATATATCATATCACGACGAGGAGCTTCACAGCGCGGGCGAACTTTTACAAATGTCTCTGGCTGATTATTTAGAAAAGACAGAATATAAATAAAATATACTCTGGTATACAATTAATTTTAAGATGCATGAAATTGACAGAAAGTGTTGAGTCATCGGTTCCAATAGTTCAATAAGGGCCCAAAGACATGCTCACCTAAAACAACATAAATTTTCATCTATTTATTTTATAAATTCATTTCCTTTGGTACATAATCAAATTTATGCCAAATTAGTATCAGAAATTGGCAGCAAGACAATTGACAAGCAGTTGAAACATTCAGCTCTAGAGCTTTCAAGAAACTAGAACAAAAACAATATGAATGATATGATCAGCCTAACAACTTCATAAAGAAAAACAATCAACATATGCAAATTTTTCATACGAGTATTAATGGTGCTTTGAAATTTTCAAAAACCTTAAAATTCTACCTTTCTTCCACGTTATGTAAAAATATATATATAGAAAACAGAACCATTTATAGCATCTCAAAGTCTGAGTCTCCTATCCTGCCTTGAACCAAAAAGATGACAACACTATTCTGTTTCACCATATTCTATTACAACTAAACCCTTTTCCAAAGTAGCTTCATAAGCGAAATTGAGAGTAGTAAACTTGGATTACTGGCCTCCAAAATTGGCAATAAACGAAAACACCACTTCTCCATTATAGTAAATCTACTGTACAGCCAAAAATGGAAAAAGCTATATTCCATAGCTTATTTATGTAATTAACAGGTTTGAATCAACATAAATCCTCCATGAGCGTTCTTCCAAGTTACTACTGAGTGGGCAAAAGAGAAAACAGAAAAAGAAGAAGACTGAACCTTATAGCGCAAACCAACAGCAATTTCCCATTCGAGCACAGACTTGTTGTAAATCCTAAAATGCGAAAGCAAGCAAGGTTCCTACAAAAAGCAGAACCAAATCAAATAACAGAAGAAGGAACGGAGGGTGGTGTGTAGAAAGTGAAAGAAATATACATACGTCGAGCTCGAGAAGGATCCACTCCTTGGTGTTGGTGGCGGAGGACCAGTGAGAGCGGAGGTCAGTGTCAAGTACATGAGAGGCTTTCTGAGAAGGAGATTCTCTAGAAACTCCCTTCACTTTGTAGCTCAGTGGCTTCACTCTTCCCTCCAATTCTACTTCCATCTCTAGAAACCCGCAAATTTGCAAGGAAATGACTTACGCAAGCAGAAAAGAAAGAGGGATTTTAGAGGAACACAGTTCCATGTCGGTCCGACACAATCAATTTCAATTGGCTTTAGCCTCCAGTATTTTGATTGACTCATCACCTCGGGGTTCATCCCTCCCCCCTTCCAATTAATTGTTAGTTGATAAAAAATGAAAACGTTAAAAGGGCTAACAAATAGTTAATCAAATGGCTAGTCGTAATTATTTGAAAATAGTTGTACCCAATCTTAATTTTTATTAACCAAATATACACTTTATTTATATTAAAAATTTTAATACAGTATTTCAAATTTTTAATATCTTGATTGTTTATCTGAATTTTCAATTCCAATAATTTGGTCTAATTACTGCTACATTTACTTTAAGTGAGAATTAAATGTCCAATTTTAGTTATACTTAAAAAGAATATTAGAATATTTCATATTAATTAAAAATAAATATGTTAAAAGAGTGAATAAATGCTAAAGGTCAACTAATTTAATAACTAATTCTAATCATTTTAGCAATAGTTGAATTCAAGTTTAATTTTTATTAATGTACACTACACTCTGTCTATATTAAAAATTATTATACTAATCATACCAATTTGGACTTGGAATGGGACTCGGATCGCAAGGTACAAAATTTGTAAATATCGGTTCATAAAGATGTTTATAATTGATAAATTAGCATTGACAACATTGACAATTTATATTTAACAAAACTCACTTAATATAAACACAAGTTTTGAAGTTTAATTAAACGAAAAGGTATAAATATATCATAAACCTTAGTCCAACGTAACCATTAATTCTGTTTGTTATAGCATTAGACTAAAATTTTATATTACAATTTTCGTTTAGTTGTATCAGTTTTAGACACAGAAATTTAATAGGGTGTTTGAAAATTTTCAAATTGAATTCATTAACGAATTAAATTTAATTACATTAATGAGATTAAATTTAATTAAATTTACATAATTTAAAACAAGCCCAGTAATATTATAATTGAATTCAATGTTTGGAATACAATTAAAATAAATTCAATTATTTCATATGACATTTTTACTCTTGATTAAAAAATAATCTTATTAAATAATAAGCATCCACACTTACATAGAGCAACTTATAAACATCAATTTCATTACAAGTGATATCATTAAAAAAGTTCATTATTAAAATAAAAAGAAAATATTAATTGCAAATAACATTAAGCTAGAGCGAGCTATAAAGACAATAGAAAACTATTATATTTGGAAGCTTAAAAATGTATGAATGAACAGTGATTCTTTTGCGTTGAAAACTACAAGGCATTATCAATTTTTGAAATTTCACTCCAAATTACATAATATCATAACAAGTTTAACATGTCTTCCTATGATAAGGACATAAGATCGTTACATCAGAAAATTAAATAAAAAACATTCATATTTGCGTAGAACAAGTTATATCATCCATAAAGTTCCACGCTCAAGATCCCTAATAAAACAAGATTCACTTAAAATGTAGTCGAAAACAAACAAACAAAAAAATCTAGATATATACAAAAAATTCGAGAAATGCAAAAGAATATAATCAAGATGAAAAAATAAAAGGAAAAGCTAAATCGGACAATGGATCTAAAAGAGAACGATGATCATAGATAAAAAACGAAAAAGGAAAAGACACTTATGAACAAGGAAAAAAAAAAACCTAGCTATAGTAGGAGGTGTTAGTTCGTGGAGATGATGGTGTTATTCTATTTTTTTGGTGAGAAGAGCTGTTTGAGGTAGGAGAGGCCGCTTGAAATGAAGAGATATATGATAAAATTAGATAGGTATTGTTGGAAGGATATTTTCAACGTTCAAAAGAAGAATTGAAGTCTCAGTTCGTAATTCAATTCTAATACTTTTTCAGGTAAATTCAATTTATAAAGGATGATGAAGTTCAATACATGTATGAATTGAACACTTGAATTGAATTGAATTCATACCATTCCAAACACTTGTAAGTTCTTGATACAATATTTTTCTTTGAAATTAAGATACTCTCTCGGTTGTGTTGTTGTCATTACTCACTAAAATTTGTTGGAACATAATCAAACTCCAACAAGAGATGCTATCATTCAACTAACTTGGTTAACCATGCCTAGATTTATGGAGATTTGGTTTCAACCCAATGTCTCTAACTAGCCTAAAGCAAGATATCCTCACTCTGATTTCGTTTGCACCACCATAGCCGATGAGTAATTTGGAAGGCATATTGTTTACCTCAGATCAAAGGAACTGACATAACTGTTGAAGTAATGTTTCAGGTTCATGTTACTATACCAACAGTTTCCATTCTTCACACCAACGTTAGCAAGCAGGCAAGGTTTGGTTATATAAAGAGAGCAATCATCTCATACAAAGGCGAGAACACTCACTCTAAAGCAGTATTTATAAGCTAGTGCGGTTGTAAGTAAGAAGCAATGGAAACACCAACACATAGGAAAACGGCTGAAGGAACCAATCCATGACTTGACAGTTTCCTGTATGCTCAACAAAGCTTAGCCAAGGATACGCCCCAGGGTCATAATATGAGTGTCAAATTCGTCCTATTCCACTCGAATATAGATGGATGTATAGGGGCAAAACATATGACTTTGACTGGCAATATGTAACAACTACTAACATCTAGCACTTGTACAGATTATAAAAATGCAGGAACCTTAAAGAGGAAGCAAATTCCAAAAAGACTATTTCTACCCTCCTGTGCAAGCAACAACTGTGACAATGATCTTATAAGACATTTAGATAAGCACTAGCATTTGACATCTGCTTTATAGACTCCAGGTGCATCATGCAACAACAACATAACTCGTTAAACTCATTTGATACAAAATTACCAACCAATTCGTCAACAACAAGAACTTCATTTCAAAAGAGATACCAGAGTATGCATCACTCAGCTAACAGATCCAGCACCTACAAGCTCAATAAACTCACAGCACCACAAACACGAAAGCAGATTAAAAATAAACATTTATCTTGCAAATTCCAGTACCAACAATTCATAATCCAGTAGGGTCAATAGAACAGGCGTTTTGAGTCAAACTCCAAAATCATAACATGTAAAAAACCAAAAACTAATTTAAACAAAATAAAGGCATTGGGCGACAATGAACGACTTTTAAAACCTCCTCCCGGCACCACCCCTACCGAAACCGAACTGGGTCACAGGAGCAGCAACAGGGTCCACTTGAACGACACCAGGAACATCGGTCATACCCAGAGCAGCAAGCATGTCAATAGTCTCCTTGTCGACCTCAATCTGGTCGGTCTTGATGGCAGAGACGTCAGGGACAAAATCCATACGGCGCTCGCGCTCTTCCTCCTGGAGCTTGAGAGAGATCCCGCGAACTGGGCCCTTCTGGATGCGCTTCATGAGGTGGGTAGAGAAACCCGCGATCTTGTTGCGGAGGCGCTTGGAAGGTATGATGGCAACCTCCTCTATCACCTTCTTGTTGGTGTGGAAGTCGAGTGTCATGCGCGAGTAGTAGCGCTCTATCACTTGACGTGATGATTTCTTCACTGTCTTGGTACGAACGCGACCCATGTTTTTCACCTAGCAGATGATGCCGCGAGGAGAGCAGTCAAGTTAGAGAACGGTAGCGAGAATTAAAGAGAGAGGTGGGCATCTACGAAACTAGGGTTTACTACTTGAGTTTATTGGGGGAAAAAAAATTATATGGGCTTTTCTCAAACACAATTAGGCCCAATTTACAATAATACACTGGTGATGAGATCAACGACGTCGTTCTGAGACCCAGCCTCTTCGGCTCTTCCATCTTCTCCTCGAGCAAAAGGCAAAGCTCTATTTGGACATCGTCACGTGTCTCCGTCATTCTCTAGAAGATTTGAGCTTTGCATCTCAGTCATATCTCCTCCTTGTTTGGTTTCTCTATTCGAATTTCAGGTTAGTTTACTGTTTACCCGAATTTGTTTTATGTTTCCTTTTCGTTTGGTTGGGGATGAGATTAATGTTGAAGTGGACTGGACTGGGTTTGGTTAGTGCAGTGTGACCCTTTTTAATTTATTATCTGTGTTAGAAATTGGTAGGTTTCCATGGCAACACTTAGGAATCTGAAAATCAAGACAAGTACATGCAAGCGCATTGTCAAGGAGTTGCGTTACTATGAGAAAGAGGTCGAGACAGAAGCTGCCAAAACTGCTGAAATGAAGGAGAATGGAGCTGATCCTTATGACCTTAAACAACAGGTATGACGTTATCTGTGGTTCTGCTGTTGATTGTTTTGAATTTCTTCAATTGTTTACTTGTCTCCTTTTTCTAAAAGTTAGGTTCCTTGTTTGATTTTGGCAGGAAAATGTGCTAGCTGAATCGAGGATGATGATTCCGGATGCTCGGAAGCGCCTTGAGGCTGCATTAACTGACTTAAAAGGAGCTCTGGTATGAACTTAAACAATCATTACCATTCTAATAATGCAATACTTTCCAACTGAACAGCTTGAATTGGTATTTGTTGGCTTTAGGACTTTTTGAGAAAATAGAATGAATCCAGTAATTTTCTTCAGGAACATTAACAAAGTGATTGAGCTAGGTATTATGAATCGCACCATACAATGCATTGCATTTGAAGTTGGGACTATTAGGCTGTGATTTCATACTGATCTGGAGCCTTAATCTCTCCCAAAACAAGACAAAAGAAGATAAAAGAAAAGGAAAATGAAACAGAACAGCTTTTTGTGTACAGGATTTTTTTAAAATTATTTTTGGCTTCTTTATTTGTTTATGGTTTCACAAATTTTTCAGGCTGAGTTGGAAGAGTCTGACCAGAAAGAAGGCCCAGAGATTGAAGATGCTCAAACCATTATCGCAGAGGTTGAGCAGTTATTTCAAACACCGGATGCCTAGATGTCTGCTGAAGATCTCATTGTAAGGGTTGGATATTGTATTCTGAGTTGTGTGGTTTGTTTTCTCAGCCTCAGAAGAGATTGTTGGTAATTGATATTTTTTAGTGGTTAAAGTGAAATGTGGCTTAGAACACCCTTCTTGAGCAAACTGAATATTCGCAGAAATGTACTGCTTGCAAAATGTAATGGTATGCATACACAGTTCTCATTTCAAGTTGGTAAATGGATTTGCTACTGAGGGGGGTTATTTCTCAAAGATTATGTTAGAATTATGATTATGTAGGATCATTTTGAAAAACTATTGCCATGCAGTAGGCTAATGATTGTTTATAACTTAGAATTATGATTATGTAGGATCATTTTGAAAAACTATTGCCATGCAGTAGGCTAATGATTGTTTATAACGGTAAAAAATTGTCATCTTCACGTCAATAACATGCAAAACAGAAATATGATCAAAATCACATACTTGGATGTTAGATGTGTTCTATCTATCAGTATTGTATTCATAACATTCCAACATTCCGTGTATTCTAATCTTAATCAGAGAAACATAAATTAGGATTTAGTAAGGAATTATTCTATATCTTTTGAAAAGTGTTAAGACTCTTGTATATTGATTTATTAAATAATATTTGAATAAAATACCGCATTTATCTTTATAAGGTAACTTTTTTATTTTTATAAGAGTTATAATTGCGCTATGGCTTAAACTATATTATATAAATTTATCTTTTCTGTATTTTATTAGCCCCACTCAAAATAATAAATTATGTTTATGGTTGGGGTTTTTCTTATTTTGCAAAAATAATATTATAAGTATTTAGAGATGAGAATGTTCTGTCTTTAAGTGCTATAATTTGTTGAAACAAATATTGGAAAGTTGAAGAAGTGTCTCTAAATTTGATATCTGAGGCACGTAGGCATCACTCAAAAGAGCTAATGGACTCATTTGGGCTTAAGGCTTGTGCGCGTTGAGCCTATACGGTTCGTTTTGGAACTAAGGAACTGAAGTATACTTTTTTTGTTTGAAAAGAGAGGAATAGGTATTATCTCGAGGAATAATGATCCAAAATACAGGCAGGTATATCAACTCACAACTGAAAACGGTTATGGAGAACAGATGCCCGAGCAAGAGAATGGGCTCCCCCATTTTCCGAACGTCTAATCCAAGAAACAGAGATATCGTTCCTAGTGCATAAAATATCCTTACAGTCCGAAATGATAAGACCAAAATAAGAAAAATCCAAAGACCTGGAATTCAAAGCATGGATAAGGAGTTGACTATCAGTAAAAATAGAGCCGGATTGTAACATGTCATCATGAGCAAATAACAAACACTGTTGAAGAACAAGCGCCTCTGTCATTGCAGGACTGTCATTGCTTTCCTCGTAGCCCGAAAGGGCTAATGAAAATGATCCTTCACCGTCCTCAAATAAAATGTCAAATCCAAGAAGGCCAGCATCGGCAAAGATCGAACCATCAATGAAAGCCAACCAATGAGAGGACAACATCATTGCGGCAGCCGGCCGAAAACACAATGATAGCGGGATTTTCCACCAAACTAGGAAATTGAAGTACAATTGGACCTGTGGGCTGTGGCATGTTTGCTTTTGAGGTTATTTTTTACCAGGACAGGGAACTGAAGGACTTCCCCTGAACTTGAGACAAGAGAGTACTGTTTTGAATATAGTCTTTATGTTATCTTAGGTATAGAGTTAGATATAGGGTTCTCGGTGCTATTTTAAAATACGAGAGCGGTTAAGTACAATCATAAAAAAATTGAATGCTAATTGTATGAATGAAATTGGTAAATAAATATAGCAGTATATAATTGTTGGACAATAAGATCATGAATTATTGTTCTTGAAAATGTGCAAATCATTACTATTTTGGTGTTTATAGTAGTGTTTCTTTTTCATATTATTACTCTTTTTGCTAGTCTTGAGAATGTTAAAATGTCATAATGATTGATGATGTAAGTAATGGACACACAAATCTTTTACTTTTCCTCTTTTAGGATGGGTAATATGAACAATAGATCTGCTTATATCGTTTCTTAAATAATAATGAAAGCAACTTCTGATCGATAATTGAAAAGCATGTGAAACTAGCATAAGTCAAATAAACATCATAAGAAAGGTGATTATGTAATAAATATAGCTTTTGAATTGTAAAAATGTGTCATAGTGATAAAATGTGTTAGATTGCTCTTTCAAAACCGTACAAACAACTTTTAGAAGATGATTAAGGATAATCCAGTGAAGTTCTAGTCCATAAAGTAGTTTAATAGAACTTGCAATATAGCAACTATAACAACAATAACAACACCATCCAGTAAAAATGCCGCTAAAGCACAGGATCTAGGGAAGTCTAGTACTACATAGCCTTATCTTAACTAGTAGAGAAACTGTTTCTAAATAACTCACATGAAGCATAAAAAGAAAAAAAAGTAGTAATGAAAAATACTAACTAAAATGATAATAAAAATAAATAAATACAAATGATAATAATAATAATGATGATGATGATATATAATAAAATAAAATAAAACAATAACTAGAAAGATAAATATATTATATTAATAATCATAATAACATGGACAATCATTAACATAATAATAAGAAGAAGAAGAAAATGAATAATAATATTATTATTATTAGTGATAGTAATAAAGATGGTGACGAGGATGATGATGATAAGAATAGTAATACTAATAATAATATTATTATTATTAACAAGTAATTGTCTCTTAGGTTAATTATAAGAGACAAGAGTAAGGAATTAAAGAGGACTGTTAGGTTCTCTTTACGAAGAATCATTTATCTAAATCTTAGCATGTCAATATTTTCGATTGTGAGTAATATTTTCGGTAAGTTCTAATATTGCCATATTATTTTTTCACCTTCTCTCAATTCTTCTTAGGTTTTCATATTTTTTCTTTTACAATTATTAAATTTGATCCTTTTGCATCTTTTCACTTGAGCGATATACTTGACAGTTATTTTTTATCTAAAATTTTTATAAAAGATTTAATTTAAATATTAACTAGGTTTGGTAATGTTAAAAAAATTAATATAATGAAATTTACTTTATTTAAAATCTAAATTAATGAAACTTTAAACTTTTGTTTGTTTAGCATATACTTGACGTATTTTAATTTTAAAAATATGTTATATATTGTCAATTAGGTATCCCAACTCACAATATGTTTCTCTTAAGACTGACCACTATCTTAAAACTCATTCACATGCTAGTAAGAAAACCTATGCCTATAACCAGACTAGACTAAACTTTAAAACGATGGAAGTTTTGATTTGTACAAGACATGCAAAGATTGTTGGATTAAACTAAACTTTAAAACGATGGAAGTTTTGATTTGTACAAGACATGCAAAGATTGTTGGATTTAATCCAACATGTGGGCATGTATGTATATAAATTAATTGTATATTATGAGTTATCATAAAGTTATGCCTGGTTAAAGTGATCTATTAAGGTTAAAAGCTTTGAATTATATGACATCTAATAAAGTATGAGTTTTAATATGTAGAGACCCAATAGTCTGATTTCTATTTTATGATGAACCAAAATTGTA
Organism: Erythroxylum panamense; assembly: GCA_027123425.1. Taxonomy (NCBI): domain Eukaryota; kingdom Viridiplantae; phylum Streptophyta; class Magnoliopsida; order Malpighiales; family Erythroxylaceae; genus Erythroxylum; species Erythroxylum panamense. The sequence goes on along the minus strand of JAOTIZ010000002.1, from coordinate 11,726,907 downwards.
ATAAGACAAATTATGTAAAGAATAAGGATTATGGTCCCTAAGTTAGATCTACGTTATTTTTCTGATATCTCATTAGTAAAAAAAATGGCAGTTCTTAAAAGAAAACAGATGTACATATTGACTTGGAAGACGAATAATTACAAGATTTAAGAATCACGTTCTTCTCATGGATTTAGGTACTCTTCCATAACAGATCTAAGTATTATTGATGATTTGATATGATTGTTTATATAATTGGTGATGGTTTTCATCCTAAGGAATTGAATTCTATAAGTGGTATCAGAGCCTCTTTCGTGTTAGATTATTGAGAATTTTTATTTATTTATTTATCTTCCATATTTTCAGCAAAAATCAATTAACTCTTTTTGCCAAAAGTATCGTATACTAGATCTTATACACTAGATTTCTTAATTTGGTAAATTTCCACTGACGATGGGGTTAGTGGTGATGCTGGTGATGAATGAAAAAAGAAACGAGGAAAACATGAAAAGTTATTAGGCATCTTTTTGTTTAACTATTCAATGCTTTGTGTGAAACAGATTACGATTGGTTGTGGTTCTGCCGGATTCTGGCTGAACTGGTTATTGCCATTCTGATCCATGTCTCCGATGTTCGTTGAAGTGATCTCGGTGAAAGAGTATCCTGCAAAACAAAAGAAGGCACGTCGGGGGTGA
>JAOTIZ010000002.1:11713180-11723874 GCA_027123425.1 Erythroxylum panamense | reverse complement strand
ATTGGAATTATTTTTCATAGAAGAGTATGTATCATCACTATTTTGGTGTTTTTATTAGTGTTTTTTATATTATTATATTTTTTCTAAGTCGTGAAAATATTAAAATCACATAATGATTAATGAAGTTGATCATACTCTAATGGAGACACAAATATTTTACCCTTTTCTTCTATGATAAATAAGATCATAAAAGTACTCAATAAAGATAATAAAGATGAATAATTCTTCCTTTTATCCATGCTAAGTTGGTGAGGTAACTCATAAAAAATTCATAAAACTACTTACAAGAGAAATAAAATAAGAATTATTCAAAAGAAAAAACAATAGAACTAAACTAAAACTAATAAACCACAATAAAAGAAAAAAAAGTTAGAATGTTGAGTTTTCTTCTAATAAAAGCTTCTTTAAAAAGTCTTTTAGCTAAACTTCCTACTCAAGCCTTTCCTCTTGGATCTATAATTAGACCTTTGCTTCTATTCTTCTTTAGAATCTAAAGATTTCACATTCTATTGGAATTGGGTTGTTCCATTCCCCTTCTTCCACTTGCAAGATACAGGGACCTTCTTTACTTAACTTGCTCACTGATAATTTCTCAAACTTTTTCTTATTGGAAAGAGGATCCTTTAAATATTCAGTATTATGCAATATATGAAAAAAAAGAAAGAAAAGGCAAATCTATCTTCATTTCCATTTGTTCAAACTTGTTTAGTTATGTAATTAGTATTATTATGAGTTGAGATGTCTGTTGCTCTAGTATATGACTAATGTTTATTGTGAAAGAGATCAACACCTATTTATTTCTATCGAAATCATCGTCATAGTTAAGATCATGATGGGCAATAGTTAAAAATGAGATTAATGTTGATTTGCTTTTGTTTATCACTTTAAACACACTTCTTTATGCTTATCTGGCCTTTGCATATCCTCCTCTTTAGCATCTTTAGTATTAAGTTTTTGTCACTCCTAAGGGATATGATTAGCATTTGATCTCTTGTGTTCATCTACGTACAACTATGAAGTTCACCTTTACCTTTTTCACCATTCACCTTTCAATGAGGGAAGACATAAACTGCAAGATCATCTCTTCCGTCTCATTATCATGTGCCTGTGGTTGCTATTGAAATTAGGTTGTTGTTAAAATCCAAATGGTACCTCTATCTGCTTACTCGAACTCCTTGCTCATCTTAAGATGTATTTAGATGGTTACTATATCATGGATAATGTATATCAAAGTAAGGATCTTTCTTATTATTTTTCCTATAAACAACCATTTAATCAACATCTTCATAGTAATAAAGGGCTTGTTACGTTCATGCATATATGGAAAGATGCCCTTACATACCATAATATTGTCATGTCCTCCGATAACCATTGTCACAATATGTCAGCATCTTCATTTGGTTTGAAATATCAACAATTTATACCATCAAGTCTAAAATTGCATGATTTTAATATTAATCTTGAAGATGTCACATAGAAAAGTACTAAATTATACACAAATATAGGAAATTAAAATAAATTTAAAAACTTGGATTAATGAAATGGAAATTGAATAGCTCCCCGATATGGTGCCAAAAACTCGGTTTACTAAATTTGTAAGCGTACATAGGCAATTATAGCAAGTTTATGAAACTAGAGTAATATAGAGTATCAATTTCACATTAACTATATTACTATATCTATTAATCCTAGATAAAAAAAAATAACACTAAAATAAATAATATTTAAGTAAATAATTAAATTTCTAAACTAAAAAAGACAAGATAATTAAACAAAGAGTAATAAGAAAACTATAGGTAGGATTTTGGGATTTACTCTCGTAGAATTTCAATTATCATAGTTGAAATAACAATTAACCAAATGTATTTATGCCCTTTTGAGCACACACATATATTCAATTAGGTAACTATCGCCTCCTCATCTGTAATTAAACCTAATCAAATTCATTAAGTGCATTTAATCTATTTGGTTACCATAATAGTTTAAGATACTTTCATTCTTTAGCACTAAAGTATTTTTTTCTTCTAGTGCACACTTTCAATCTTTTATACAATCTTTAATATTAAAACTATGATGATTAGGTTCAAATCTAAAATTAAGAATAAAGAGAATAAATTTAAGTAAATAATAATCAAATCATGTATAGGGTTTTTAACTGCTAAACATAAACAAAACTAAACTAAAGCAAAACAATCAAAATGAAAAAGAAAAGAGAGAGAGAAAGAACTAGAAGAGTTGTCACAAGTTCCTCCAAATCTTGCTTTAAATCCATCTTTGATTTGAAGAAAAACTAAAACTAAAATCCTAGTGACAAAGGAGGTTGTCACTTGCCTCTTAAAATCCTCTACAGAGAACCCTAATAGGAGCATTTATAAGCTAAGTTTGTATAAAAGAGTTATAAGGTGATTAAACTTACAATTCCACATGTGTTTGGAGTGATTGTTATGAGAATTGTGCCTGTTACACTTTTAAACTACCCTGTTCTTGCTTTAAAACTTTTAAAGTATAATTTATCACTAGATTGGCACTAGTTTCAATTCATATTGGATGTCAATTTTGTTTTAGGTTTGTTACTAAATTATCACCCTTCAAGTGAGCTTTCAAATGCCTTTGGAATCACCTCAACTGGTAAATTATGGAGAAACTTATTCTCAATGTGTGCTTCCTTCTCAAAATCATCACCTTCAAGAGAATGAACCAAATATAAAAAAGCTGCATATAATTTTATATAAAACATACGATAAAAATACTAAATTACACTTAACATAGCTCCTACAAACATGTAAAAATGGACCTATCAAGTGCTTTATGGGGTGTTTTAAGTGCATTTCTTGTGTTTTAAAATGATAACTCAGTGTTACTACACTTCCTTTTATTGAGCTCCTTAAATTCTTTTTTTTATTACAATCAACTTTTTTACAAATTTGTAAGGCTTAAAGCCTATCATTGTTATATCCAATCCTCTTGTAACTACCTCATACCTAAAATTTCCTATTAGACAATTATTTAATCTAAATAGAAATTTTCTAGAACCAATGTTAGTAAAAAGGTGAATAATAAGCTCTGTTATTGTTGAAAATGATTAACCATATAGTGCTAACCAGTGCTTTATCCAATTTCCTCCTAAGGAATCAATCATCAATTGTTTATTTCATTATATGATTGTTGCTCATCAAAATGCAAGTCAAGTAGCCCTAATTGTATTAAGTAGTTTATTAGGTTTCTACTAAGATGTATTTTGAATTTGTAGTGCCCTTCAACTTTATTTGATGAAACCGTGCCATTGAAATCCATAACTATTAACCATGCATTTGATGCTTTTTCTTAAAGCAGTAAGGCTCTTTGATAGTTGTCTCCTTTTATTCAAATAATCAAAGGCATAAATGAAAGTGATTCTCATTTGAATATTAGAGGGATTTAAGGTTAGTTGAAGTTGTTATGTGTAATTGCGGTGCTTAACCCAAATGGAATTATGTTATAAGCTGCCATTATCCTTCCATTAAGGTGAGCTCTTATGAGGTCCCAATCCTTGTGCGAGAACCTAAATTCCTCCTTGATCTTAGGGACTTTTATTCTAGTCTTCGGGAGTCCAATTAAAATGGATTTTTTGGTGGTGAGATAGTGACCACTTCTTTATTAGATTTCTTACAGAGTAGATCATATCTTATGAACATTATTACTAGCATTGACAGAATTATGAAAGAATTGCGTTTCTTTCTCCTTCCTTGCCCCGCCAAATTAAAAACCCTTTACCGTCTAAAGCAGAAAGGTAAACAAGTTCATCACACGAGTACTCAAAGTTGCTATAGATTGAGCAGACAATTTCTGGGAGAGAGGACGATAAACAAAGAGTCCTGTACACTATCTTATCCATTATGTTACAAAGATTAGGGGGAAAAAAAAGAAGGTAAAAACGAGTTTTGTTCATGGCAATTAAATATCTTTAAGACGTATTCTCTGCTTCATATAGAATGGCGAGATCCTCTACGAAGCATCCTACGGAAAGGCCTACATGCAACAATGCTAAGATCAACTGCTGCAGCAAGTGCCATGAAGATAGCAGCATCCTCTATGCATGTCACATGTCTCATAGCCAACTGAACCAAGGGTTTGCTGTGCTTCCCTTCACCATATACTCTGCAACTCATAACAAAGCCACCAACAACCACACCTAGTCCAGAAAAATCTCCACTACTTTGAGGACTTGGAATTGGGGTTGCAGCTGTTCGCATCTGCTTGTCGGTGTCTATGAAAAACACCCCACCCTTTTCAGCACTCATAAAGATCTCTGACATAAGAACCTCACCCCCCTCCTGGCCTTCTGACAGGAGGTGAAATCTACAGCAAACAGAGTCTCTAATTCCACGCTCACGCCAGGCCTCAAGCTTTCCCCATGGCTGCCAGCTCTCCGGCCTGCAAACATCAGGTCGAACTATCAACCAAGCTCCTGGGTTGGACTTGGCAACCCAATCACAACCTGATGATGGTACAAATGGAGTTGTTATGAAAGCTGCTGCCACAGCTGATCCAGAGAGATCATGTATCTTCACCTTCCATCCTTTCCGTTCTCTTCTCTCAGTCTCCAGATCGGCACCTTCAAGAGAAGCTGACCAATAGGTACTTAACGGATCCACCAGGGACACCCTGTCACTCCAAAACCATATAAAAAAATTCATCAACAATGAACTGATTATTGGAAGAATGACAAAACAAACCTATTAGGCTATATCACCAGTGTACTTGCTACTCTCTATGTGTTTGCTTGCAATGTTTCAGGGAGAGTACGCGAAACTCTTATACTAATTTTTGGCTAACCTGTATGCAAGTGAATTGGACAAAGCTGTTCGCTTGAAAATAGCACTTTTAATAGCTGTACTGAAAGCCAGAATCTTAGGAAATCCTAGAAAGTCTTAACACAAATCTCAAAGCTAGACAATTTTTAATGTATAACTCATGCCAAAGAGGCCACGAAATGCATGTCACCTGTCCCGACTAAACTTGCAACTGAATATGGGCTGCTTGATGGAGCCTTGAAGCTGAACTATTTGAGGACTTGATGTTGTCACATCTTCAAACTGGAAAACATATCGGGGATCAGGATCGAGTTTCACTCTCAAATGAAGTTCAGCTCCTGGTCTACCACTAGCCTGCTTGATTTTGCCAATACCTATCCACCCATTGAAAAGAATTACGGGCCTCCCTTCACCCCATTCAGGACTTACCTCCAACTTGAATGTCCCAATTTGATGCTTTTTGATGCCAACACCACAATGGTAGCCCTTTCTCCCTGTGAAGACAACAATCTCAAGATATGCATGATGAGTATAGAAACAGCCAGGCGCTAACAATGCTTTTAGATCAGACTCCTGAAGATAAAATATAGACGCAATGTTATGAATATCAGGTGTTGCTTCAGGAGAGGACAACAATGGAACTGACGTTGTTTGCACAGGAAAGCCTCGTAGTCTTATTTCGCACAAGCATGGAGACGAAAATGTATGAATTCCAGATGTTGCAGAATTCGGAGCTGCACCAGGAAACCTCAGCCCAAGGGAGCCTATTGACAGCCTGATGAAAGCTTGAGGATCCATTCTTGTCAAAAATGTTTCCCCATTGGATCAAAATGTCTATGCTTAGCAAGCTCAAGAATTCTGCTACACAGTAGGCAAGTAACAATCAATTTGATATTCAGCACAAGAAAAATTGTAGTCCGATTCATGAATTTATATGTAGGATCAAACCAGTTCACTAAGAACATTTTACAACCACTGGCATGGCAAGCAAGCAGTTACATCCAGTGAATATTGGGTCCCTCAACTTCCTTAATTACTAAAAAACAAATTATATAAAGGACTGCAGCTACTTCGCTAATTGTGCAGAAAAAGAAGGCTGCTGAACCATATGCTATATGAGGTTTGAGTTTATCCAGTATAATCCACCACAAAAGTTGAAAGGCACAAATTGGAAATTACAAATATTGCTTTAACATCAGAAAGGAGATCAACAAATATGACATGCAGAATATAAACCAACCTAAATAACCTGAAATCCAAAGCACATTTAGATCATTTATAGATGACTAAAATTTGTTAGTGGCTTACATTTGCTTCTATTTCAAATAGAGATTGTGGGAATATTTGTCTGAAAAGACATACTGGTCAGCTTCTAAAAGGAGAGCTTATGCAATTCGTGGAAATGATTAAGAAAAAATGTCAAGAAAAGACATCCCTTGCAATTATCAATCTTTCAACTTTTATGAAAGACATATTTAAGTAAATGTGTAAGCTAGCAAAACATATGCCACACAAGGGCATAAAGCTTGAAACCCAAACCATCAGTTTGGTTGCCTCCATGAACATCATCATGACATCAATAATTGATGTGATACGCAAAGTAAACTGAAAGGCCTATGGCCTAGGACAATCACAAAGTTAGTTCTCTTCCAAGCTTGAACCAAGAATACTATACATCAGCAATAAAGATTTGATCAATTTTTGCATCCCGGTTACTCACTATATTGCTTTTCTGGTTTTCACATACTGACCATACGAATGAAATTGGCTTCCTATCATCTATCAATTTTATTTCCAGGCGAAAGAATATAGTAAAAAGTATAATTAAAACTAGCAAGACAGAAAATAAGCAAAAATAATTCTGGTAAATCGATTCAATATCAGGTTGCAGGATTCCTTTATTCCTCGGATGAAATTTTCAACTCAACTAATCATAATTCCCAAACTAAGATTCCTAAGGTGCATTTATCATCCCACCTAAAATTAACTAAGTTTTCATCCTAGCTATTTCTGATTCCAAAAATACGCTAAAGAAAAATGATGTGAACGCAATTGCCGAAAGTTCAACTCAATCCCTCTCACTGCTCACCAACCAAACAAAAGAACAACTACCTGTACGTTGTAATCAAACCAGGGAACACACCTCAAACATAAGAAAAAAGAGTTGAAAGAGGACAATCCAACAACCTATATGAAACAATGCCATAACGATTCCTCAATCATCAAACAAAGAAAGAGCCCAAGTCAAGTTCACCCAAATAACACGCACATACACGCTCACACAACAGCCCAAAAAAGAAAAAGAAAAAAACCCACCTGAACATCTTACTTGAAACTGCTCCAATTCAGCAAGAAACCTGGGGAAAGAAAGCACACAATTAGCTAGGGGGCAGCAAAACACCATTTGAGAACAACCCAAAAGAAACTAGATTGTTGTTTCAGCAAAAAGGCAGCACCTCTCTCTATAACATAACAAGCTCTTTTCTTTTCGTTTTTTTCTGAGAGAATAAAACCCCACAAGAATGCGACTTTGCTATAGCCGGAGCAACTAAGACGAGAATGGAACAAACAACAAGGCAATCTGGGATTTCACGTAGACTTTGCAGGGATCACGAGGAAACAAACCAATCTCTCTCTTTCCTATATTTATGCGACTACATAAATAAAGAAAAACAGAGAAGAGAGAAATGGCGAATAGTACTAAAGATATGAACTTTTTAATGTTTGTTTTGTCTGTACTGTGATCGGGTGCTGTTCTTTGGTTGCATTATTAATTTAGTGCAACGAAATGGGCGGAGAAAGTGAAGGGGAAGAGCAATGGAATGGATTCCTTTGTTTGTTTTTGTAAATATACATTTGCAATTATAGAGCAAAAAAAAAAAGAGAGGATATTTTATTTTAGTCAAATGTAGAGAGAGAAAGTAGTGAAGACAGCTGGAGGCAACAGCTCCTGGTGGTTGGTCCATAGTAAGAGAAAGAACCGCGTTCTTACACACATATGCTTCACTTCACTTCACTTCCTCTTTAGTCTTAAACTAAAACTAAACTAAAGACAGACGTAATACTTTGGTCATTAACTTTTTTAACCAACATTAAATATAATATCATTTTACACAAAACCATCCATTTTCATCATAATTTTATTAAACTAACTCTCATTAACAATTTTTTAATAAAATATCTTTCCATTAACACCCATTTTCCAAAAGTTATGATTTTTTTAAAAAATTTAATTGTATAGTGCCGATTTGGAATGATTTGCTTACTTAGCATTGGATGAAAAACAATCCAAAAGTTTGCTTTTCTTAACTTAAAAGTCAAAATGAAGGTAACATCTTTTCGGTGTATAAGATTCTTCGCTTTATAAAAATTTATAAAGGGTCGTAATATACGCAACTTTATCAGATTTTTTAAATTTTGACTAACACAAAAAAAAAATGAAAGATATTTGTATACATAACAGTGGGTATATATATATATATAAGGCCAGCAGCTTGTGTTGACCAGTCTCTACAATAATTACTCCGACAGTCTGTTGATTAGGATTGACTTAATTACCGATATGTGAACATATTTTTTAATTAAAAGGAATATTTTGGTCTTTATAAAATTTTAATTAAAGTTTAAGTTTAATTACAATGTTTTGTAAAATAAATACAATCATTAAATCCGACATTTCAGCAATCTAAACTTATGTGACACTTTTTTCTATTATGTATTACAAATATTACTATTAAATTGTCCTTTTAACCTATTTTAGGACATAAAAATATCCCTTTGTCTAAATTTTAAACGAGTCAAAAGGGTGAATTTAATTACAAGATTGAAAAAAAAAGGGAAGAACCCTAATAGAAGTGAATAGTTGTCTAATTTTTAAAAAATTGAACTGAAAGTTAAACAGATAAAATAAAATATTTACGGTTTAAAAAGTTCAACCGATATTAGATAATTATAAAATTGACTAAAATTAAATAAAAGTAAATTTTTTTAAATATAATTAAAAAATATTGTTCTTACTCATAAAAGATTTTGAATTTAGTTAAAATATTATTAATAAAAATTTATTTATTTATTTTAGTTTATAAAAAACTTTATTAATTAATAAAATTGACAGATTAATTAATAAATTAATTATTTTTAACAAAAAAATATTAAAATAAATCAAACCAAAAAGGTAAGAATTGAATGAAAAAGTTAGTAATTCAAAATTTTTACGGTTAAATTAATAAAATTAGTTAAATTTTTTAATCATTAATTTTGTCCATTTGAAAATCTATTAGGATGATGATATTTATGACGTGAATGTTTGAGCATTTTGACGTCAAATTTAAATAACAGAAAAAAAATAAAAAACCAAAAATAACTTTTACTTGTCTTCTTGTTTATGAAAAAGTCAGACTAGCAGTTACAAGTGGACAAAAGTTAAAAGGTGGAAAAGCAAACATTAATCGACTTTGTTTCTTTTTTTATTTTTTATTTTTTTGTTTTTAATTAAAAAATGAGTTTGTTTGATTTTTTTAGTTTCTATTATTTGTTTTGATTTTTTAATTTTCAAAAATTATGAAAATCATTGAAGTGGTTTTTGTTTCTTATTTTTATTTTTTTATAATATGATATACTATAATTTAAATATATATTATTTAATTATTAATAAATAAAAATTATGAACAATTTAATTTAATTTAATTTTTATAATTAAATTATATGAAATTAAAATTTAATAATTATTAATAAATATATTTATATTAAAAATTAAAAATTAAAAAACTGAAAGAAAAAAAAACAGAAGTAGAGTTAAAAGTCACTTCAATCTTTATCCCGAAACTAAGCCCGAAACTAAGCCTTAATTTATGTATTATGGAACCATAAATCGACGACAAGTCTTATCCGTCTTGCATCAGCCAATTTGATTGGTGGAGGAAGCACTCAGATGACATGTACAGTCGCCGATGGGGCAAAACTAAAATACCAAAAAGTCAAGAACTGACAGTAATAGAGGAAAAGAAATCAAATGATATGGACATTGTACAAAGCTAAGTAGAGGGTAGAGGGTAGAGGTGGAGTGGTGATCCTCCATTAGCATGTGCCGGCACAAGGTGATGGGACCTCAAGAACATGCAACAGCAGCATGGAATAGTTAGTAGCTGCACCTGCAATGTGCATGTCCACGTCAAAGCTCGTTCCTTGGGAGGGAAGGGAAGACGCAACTTGTAATATATATTATGAGCTTAGCTAGTTGTAATATATTTCACTTAATTAAAACAAAGATCTGATTCCCACTCCATCTACTCAGATGTGGCTAACTTAGGTCCAAAGAAAAACGAATTCATATATGCATTGAAGGTGGGAAGTCCCAAGGAAAATAAGACAATTTGTTAATTGTGTGAACTCTGTCTCATCTCATCTGTTCTGTCCTCTTCTGCTATGTTCCTATTCAGAAAACGCATACCTCCCCTGGAAATTGTTATGCACGTTCTTTTTGGACCCACGAACTTGACACCCAATAAATGATATTTTCTTATACTCCCCAATGTCAATGCATTGAGCCTCTCCAACCAGAGATTGTGTGTTGTGCATACCCAAAACTTCAAGGTCGCTTTCCCAGTTGCTCTAGCCTCTTACCTAAAGTTATGAATATCGTACCGAACTCGGTACTGGATTAAGCTCTGGAGCGAAATTATATCGATACCGGTTGGTACCAGGTATCATTTCAGGGAATTTTTTAAAATTATAAAATAGTCCTTAAAATTTTTAAAAATTGCAAAATAGTCCATATTAGTATATTATATAGTAGTACTGTACACTTTACAAGTTTACTGTTTATATCAACCATGTTTTCAAAAATCTTAATAATAAATAATAATGACAATTAATATAAAATAACAATAATTTTTAAATATT
>JAOTIZ010000002.1:11660597-11676308 GCA_027123425.1 Erythroxylum panamense | reverse complement strand
CCGAATAATCTTACTGGAATAAAATATACAATAAGATAAAGCTTTCTTTATCTTACACATAGTGCTAAAACAATAGTACGAAGTTAGATATTTTTTCATAGGAACAATTCAGTCGTAGTATAAAATAATTTCAACTTTGTACAAAGTTTTTTAGCTAACTCTCATTGATCTTCTTTAGACATGTAAGTGTACTGAGAATCTTTTTGTCTCAATTGGGTAAACACCTTAACATATTAGATTACCAACTCCAACATATTGAAGGTTGAGTTCTATCTGCTTGAACAATCCATAACGAACGTCTTCATACTCAAAATGTATAGTAGTTGTGCAATCTCTTCAAATTTCTCAACTGTTTTAGGTGTTGCACTTCAATATACTTCACTATTATGGATTGAATCTATTGCTTCCTTTATCAGCTCCAACTCATCCTTTACAATTAAATTCAGAATATGCGCAAAATAAAACTTAAGGAATAACATTCCACTAACCAACAAGCTCTTAACCTGTATCTTATCCTTCAATATTTCGATCATAGCATTTTGCTACAATTATTGACTGATATCATGTATAATTTCTTGGCAATATTCCAATATATCAAATAGTCTCCTAACACAATTGTTAACCTTTCGTTCGTATATAGCGTCGGCACAAAAATGAACTTACCATATGCAAATATGACTGACATCAATTATAACATAATCAAAAACTAAATGATAACAATATTAAATAATATAAATTATCTCAAAAGTTCATTTCATAACGTCTAGTCAACATAATGTGTCATTAGCATCATATAACCCTTCTTTTGTTTATCGGCTATCCATATGACAGTTATAATGACAATATGTTCTTCAATACTTGTCAATATTCTTAAAATTTCTTTCATATATCTTCATAATGTCCTTCTTCAATATATTTTGAGTTGAAACCTTAAAGGTCGGCTGCAGTGAGTTCCAAAATATTCTAAATCTTTTGATATCCACTATAGATATTGGATGTTCAATATTAATTACTATAGAAGTAATAAAAATGTTGATATATTGTCATTATAAGATATTACAGTCATTTCATTCTTCCCTCACATAAGGTTAGGGGTAAAAAATGCTTAACCTCCTGATATGATCTCCTCTCTATCACACGAATCCACATATCTTTTTAAATGAGAGGTTCCACCTTATGAACTCAGTGCCAACATCTTATGACAATACTTATATTCGGCTTTTTCTATTTCGTATCTATTGATCTAGTCTTATTGAAATGATTCCAAGATTTACATTTCAGTTGACTTGGACTTGTTTCTACACTTGGTACCAGATTAAAAGTTTCCACTTTTGTCTTTAGTACCAAATTACAACTCTCTACTGAAAGAATATGCCCATCCCTCTGAATCAATATACATATAATAATAATAATAATAATAATAATAATAATAATAATAATAATAATAATTATTATTATTATTATTATTATTATTATTATTTTCAAAAAATTAATAATAATTGACAAGTCAAAGATTTTTAAGTATTTAGAGAAGATAATTTGAGGAAATTCTGGAAGATCTATAAACGAATCATAATTATCTCTTTTTAAAATGAAAAACTTAAACGCTACCAGTTGCTTAAGACAATAAATGAGTTTGAGGATTCAATTATGTTTGAGTAAGATTTTTATTAGCTGATAGGTTGAAACACTACTTGGAGGAGCTTTTCAAAAGATAGTTAATTAGGTTGAATCAGTCAACTCAACCAGCCCCTAACCAAATAAGTATACTAACTATTTAACATAATCAAACAGCTAATACTCTTTAATAAGCTGAAATATAACTTAAACGCTATCTACCAAACATTTGTCTGTGTATTACTAAACTTTTTCAATCACCATATATTAATGGTATTTTTTACTGGATTGTTTTAATTGTTTATTAAACATGTAAATGCATGATCACTCTGAGAATAAAGTGATAGTAGTTCTCCAGATTTTGAGTTCTCTTCATCCACAATGAGTGGCAACAGAATGGATTCTCACCCACTAAATGAGTGGTAATATAGTGGATTCTCACCCACTACATAAGAAACCCATAAAAATATAATTATACAATGAAGTCAGTCCTTGAGGTAATCAGCAAATGAAGATTATGGAATCCATGAAGAGATAAACAAAAGACAACAAGCCTAGAACCGTGTCTCTATAAAAACCAGCTATTAACAAATCTTTAGAGTTGAATGCTTCAGAAGAAGATTTTGTCAATGGAGCTTGCAACATTCTAATCTGCACAGAAGCTTACCAGTTGGTTATGTTCGCTTATGGTATAACCTTCTATATACTAAAGAACCTTCTGATTCTGCATGGATTTCTCTTTCAGTCCTTATTCCCATTGGATTATTCAAAAGCCAGTCATCACTGTCGCACAGTGTATTTTGGTCAATTGCATCGAAATTGTCAAGTTCATCTGACTTGGCGTCAAATTGATTTCTCATGTCAAGAGCCACCTCTAGCACATCAGACTGCATGAATACCTATCCCGTGGGAAAAGTTGGAGTCAAGTGAACGTGTAAAAAAGCAAAGAAAGATAATTGTTGTCTCCTCATGTAGACCAATGAAGTTTTTCAGTGTGCAGAAGAATGCCAAGTGATTGGAGCTTGCATTCATGAAGACGTACATTTCATCATACATTTACATGTCTGTATCGCAACAACAGAACTTAAGTCAACCATGACCTCAACCATTAAACTTCATATTTCCATATTGTCCCCAATTAATCTGTATTGCCCTTCACAAGTGATGATTTAAGTTCCATCACCGTGACAAGCATATGGACATCAATTATATTATAGCATCCCAAACTAATCACCATAATTTGTTCATATTTCACTCTCTGCAGCTATCTCAACAGAATTGAAGAAAGTGTTCTGACACACTGGAACATGGGGTCCAGTATCAGGTACCGTGGATTCATCTCCATTCTACAGCTATAGATTAATCTGGTTACCCTAATCTGAACTTCTTTTTGCACCCTAAGATCATTTCCAACCAACTTGGGATAAAACAACATTAGAGTTAACTTCTTAGGAAAGTACGACAGAGGAGAATGAAGATTTTACAATGATAAAAGAATTTGAGAAACAAACATTAAAAAATGTTAAGTGTTTGTTATACAAGAAAAGCCTAGAGCACTTACCTTCCCTCCAGGGGCCAACTGACTGACGATAGAATCAACCAATGGGGTCTGCAGAACCCTTCTCTTATGATGCCTTTTCTTGAAATGAGGGTCTGGGCACTGCATATATAGTTGTATACGTGACTCAAGTACTATTTTAGAAGGACTTCTTTGGAACTTTACTCTTGCATCCCAGTACATTCATACTGACATATAATATAATCAGCCACGAGTGATCTCACCAATATTGAAACTGTCATCAAGGGTCCAGGATACGAGAGAACAAGCTGCCTGAAAGAAACGGTAGCATTTGCAAACAGGAAATGTCTGCAATAAGTTCAAATTGCCTTGTTAAATAAGCCAATAAAATTACCATGATATGTCTCATTCCCGACCCAAAATAAGATTTGTTTGGAAACCATACATGTTACCAAGAGTTAGCTCTTTTACCCAGAAGTCAGCACGCTTGACTAGCTGCATTAACATTAGAAGCATCGCCACACAAATGATAAAGAAGTTTAGGTAATAGGCATGAAAAAATAGGACCAAGCAAAAAAAAATTAATTCCAAAAAGGATCGCTAAATAGTACCCAAAATTTTCATTCCCATACTTTTTTTCGTATTTCAAGCCCCAAATAATTTCCTAAATCAGGTTTCCTTTTGGCAAGCCATATCAGAAATCTGCCGCTACCTGCAAATTTCAGTCATTCGTTAGGCCAAACGTACTTTAAAAATAAGTTCAATATTTTTGTTGTTTATTGACCTTCAGAGCAAACACTTGTAATAGCCATTGGAATGAACTAAAATCACTCAACTCATATTCCAGAAAAGTTAATATTTTCACGGTGTGAATGTCACCATTGAACTATAAATCTACTTCATATGAAACCCTTCATTTTCAGTGAAACAGAGAAGTTGCACGGTTTCCATATAGCCTCACATAATGACAGATCACGGCCATATTATTAAAAGCTTGTGGTAAGAAGGGATTTCATTCTAGTGCCCAAAAATTCACTCTAATTCCAATCACCTGCCTTTCTGATATATCAAGCTAATTTGAAAAGGCAATCATCTGTGGAGGGGACTGTTCATATCATCTCATGAAAAATTGGCTATCGTAGTCACCCAAAATGAAATAGTGAAATATAGTAGAAAGCAAAAGTAGCAAAAGTTTACCACTCCCGATATCCACCATTAGTGGCAAAGTAGGGTCCTTGAAGATATTGTTCCAATCAGGTATTTCTGCTGGCACCTAGTATAATTTTGCCAATAAGGTAAATGTCCAAAATACAGATTTAGAATTAGAGAATAGTCAACATATGTTAGCGGTAACTTATACTCAAAATGGTCTCGAATGACTTACAGAGAAAGAGGAACTCAAAGGGTTAACATGTTGCCTGATTCTAACATGACCCACTTCCTGCAATTGAGACATACCAACCTTTAGTTACCAGCATTGAAAAGGCAGTGGTGAAGAAAAGAAAGTATTACCTTAAAAACTATATTGAGACAGTGTTTCTAACAACTCCACCCATCATTTTTATTATGCACAAAAGCAATTGCCAATATCTTCAAAAGAAACAAAAACAAACAATATTAAAGGAGAAACTTGATGTTATGTAGAAAATTCCATTACCGCAGAAATTCTATCCGTGAGTTTAAGATCAGCGTACTCCATGGCCACCAGGTCTGCACTACGGAGTTTTACACCGCCATCATCACAAGCAATAACTTTACTACTGTTATCATTACGATAACTATGATGGTAACGATAAAGATGCTTTACGGGTTTTATAGAGTAATTAGAAGTTGCAGATTTTGTTAGAAAAGATGCAGGGAACTGGCAAAATGGCAGTGGAAGCAGATGGAAGAAGCCATCGATTTTGCAGATACAGTGCAGTACCCCCATGCAAAAATTATAGCTTTGGAAATAGTAGCTACAACTGATGACTTGTTGAGTTCAAACAATCAGATTTGGACTAGCTCAGCATAAGAAGATACGATAAAAAGATGACTGAATTTGAATCAACCACATTCACAGCAGGCAGCAGCCACATATCAATAACCATCAAACGTTGATTCAAGTACTTGGTTATTCGTTGGGTAATTTCTTCAAACAGGTGGTGAGCTCGTTGCTAGTGATTTTTCAGAACAATAAGAGAAATTACAAAAGTTCCGAATGATTTGACATTAGAAAAATACTAGACTTGCAGAAAAATGGAATGATAGCAAAATTTCCAAAATTTAGACACATAAAGGAAGCAGAAGGATAAGGCATTACGAGGTTTACATGTTTTAAAAATTAGACACATAAAGGAAGCAGAAGGAGAGGGCATTACGAGGTTTACATGTTTTGGGATAACTATGCTCTTATCCTTTTCAGTAATTGATAACATATCTGAAAATGTTTTAACATAAATGAACTTAGACAACAATTTTTTTGTTAGTTAAATGAGTAAATTATTATCAAATTAACTGTTTGGATTAAATTGTTAAGATTTTAAAATATTGATCATTCAATTAAAAATATATAAAAACTTTGACGCTTCATAGACGATTTGACTCGGAAATTTAATTTTTAAGTTGTCTTGGTTAAATCAGTGGTTAGACCCATATGATTATATTGTGATACTTGTTTTATTGTGTTGTTCAGTAACAACGGTAAAAATACCACAGTAGCTGAGCATTTAAAAGTCAAGTATTTGATCATAAAAAAATTGATACCGAATTGAGGTAGAGTATTTGAATTTTGAAGACCTAAAAGATTTTAGTTGGTTCTTTAACCAATTTGGTCCAATTATTAAGTGCCTGAAAGCATTTGATAAACATTTCTGATGTCAATTTCTGGCTTCTTGTTAGATACTTTTGGCTTCTTGTTAGATATTTTTGACTGGCAGGAGGTTAATTCTTTCAAGATCAACTTGTGTTTGAAAAACATGTATAGACACTGTTAGTTAGGGATCGTTAAGTTAAGTTTGCTCTTATCCATGTTTTTTATGCAATTTGCAAATTAAACATAAGTTTAAATATTTACATTCATTAAGGTGTTAAAAAAGATATATCACTATAAAATATTTGAAAAAACAATAAGATTGCTATTTTTTTTTGGTAATTAAAAAAAAAAGATTGTTATTTTCAAACCTAACGTTTCTAACATTGCTATATAATAAAAGAAAATACATCACTTGGGCAATAATACAAGACAATAAATTTAGTAAATCTCAATTAGTAGTCCTCCTAAAAATTAGATATTATTTTATAGAGAATATATTAATTAATTATCAAGAATATCTTCATTAACATTCTCCAAAATATAAATTTCAATTTTTATTTCTATTATAAGTAAAGATTCATCAAAACTTTTTTGAAGCTATTAATTTATTTTTAATACATTAATAAATCTATTAAAAATTAAAAAATATAATAACCATGGTTACTTAACCAAACTTAATTGTTTTCTCTGTAATCTGACAAAAGTTGTCGACGAGGACACTGAAGACTTTAGGATTGGCGACCAACGTCCCTGCCTACTCCCTAGAAAACAGGAGAAAAAAGAGAGATAACAACAGAGATAACATGAAAGGTAAGATATCAGAAAGTCTTGGTAACGTTCTAATTCATCCTACCAGATATTTTACACGATTGTTCAGTTAAAACCTTAAAAAAAAAAAAAGCAGGGCACCATAGCTTGACTCTCAAACAAAAGCTGCATAATATCGACAGAACAGTACGTAAAGAAGTGATCCAACAGAACAGTAATTATAAATCTGCTCGCATTATGCAGAATGCCTCACATTATGCAGTCTTCACAAAATGTCGGGAAATTAACTTGGGCATCTCCAGCATCCCAACTTTCTCCCTTCCGTCAAATATGACCTTGAGTTTCTCATCGCATATTATCTCCTTTCTGTCCGCAGGGTTCTGCCATGATTGACTAGTTATATTTTTCTTTTCACGGGAACAACAGTCATTATGTGCAGCCATATGCAATTATTAAGAACGATAATAATTCACAACTTCTCAACACATCAAAAGTAATTGCTCGTATGTTAAGTAAGTCGGTTTTCCCATCTCAGAATTCAAAATCTCTATGACCTATCACCATTCAAGTAAAATGTCAAGCTGAGAGACTTTACATGATACAAACAGCCAATATCTTTAGCTGCCTACCTAATAGGCAAAATGGAAAATATCCCAGTTCCATCTGATTATTCTCAACACGATTCGACTAAAATCGATCACTCCATATATATCATAATAACGTTAGCTAACTACACTTGAAGCCTCACTCTGCAACGGATCAAATACATCAACAGGTTAATATCTTGCCACTATATATATTCGAAGGATCAGGATACTATCCAGAAAATATTAGCATGTCAAGGAAAATGAAATACAAAGAACTTTTCACCTTACACATCCATGAGTGGACAACTAAATATTCCAAAGCCCAAAATTAAAATAGCAACATTTCATATTTAGCTTTTTTAGTCACGAAAATCCTACAAAACTTGAAGAGATATAAAGGGCGGGGGTGTCCTTTTCCAACACAAACCACTTAGCGAACATAGTATCGAGTCCTATCAACTTATTAGTTCTATTCCAAATATGAACACAACAATTTTGAGGAGTCTCAAATTCTGCATTGTCACATAGCTAGAAATGAAACTTCAAAGATATCATAAAGCGCCAAATAATAGTATCTCAAACTCGCAACCCCTCAAGTAGCTGCTAAAACAACCTCAACGTCGTCCTGGATTATGTTCTCCTTTCATGACCTACCTCAAGTACCCGCCTTTCATCCCTATCTTCACAATCCCATTTCATTGTGAAAATTACAGATCATCTTCAGATTCTAATTTCTAATACTGTTACTTTGAGAACCGAACCACATTTAGTCCAATCAAACAAATATTTGGACACAAAAATGTTAATTCAAAAGTTAACACAGGAAAAAAGAAAAATTGAAACTAAAATTCGAGACGAACAGGCTAACAAAAAGGGTTAAGCCACAAACAGAAGAAAAATGGAACTTCTAACACCGACCATATGACAGTTTGTTGAGATAAATAAAGCAGAAGACATCAAAGAAAAAGAAAAGAATTTCACCAAATCAGAGGCCAAACACTTGTATGAATAAAGGGTTTATAGCCAGGGGGGAGAGGGAAAGAGAGAGGGAGAGAGCAAAGTAAAAAAAAAAAGTGCGGTTAACCTGGAGGTTGTTTTGCTTGATATGGTCCCAGATCCTCTTGACAACATCGGTACGAGAAGCCTCTGAGACGCCGAGAAAATTACGAAGGACCGGAGATACAGGTTTCGCCATTAGTATGCCGGCGGGCTTTCTCGGTACCACCTCCTCCGTTTTTGTCTTTGCTCTCGTCTTTGGTTTTGCTTTCGTCGCCGTGGTGGGAGCATTTGCAGCGGCGGTAGCGGCGGGTGACTTGGACGGAGCAAGCAGAGCCCGACAAGCTTTGAAAACCCTAAATGAAGCCAATGACATTTTGCTGGAACTCGCTGTTTCTTGGGTTTAGGGCTCTGGTTGTAAGGCTTGAGCGAGTATCGAGAGTGACCGCATCTAATTCTAAGCGTTCGTATTTCACTTCATAGTCCTCCGATTAAATTATTTTAACTTGTATCAAAATTAAATTATTTTTAAAACATAAATGAAAAAACATAAAGGAGTTGGGCTGGACTGAAAGGCCTTCTGCCTTCGGCTTCGCTGCTCTTATCCGTAGCTTTATCACAGCCACACCCCACTTCTTCTTCCGCTTCTTCTTCTTCCATGTCTCTGTAGATAGTTATAGCTGTCTCATGTGGACATCTGACATTTCACTGAAGCAAACGCATGTAGTAGTAGGATTTTTGTAGTCGTAGAAGAAAGAACGGGTGGAGGATGTCTTGTCTTTTGCCGCAGTTTAAGTGCCAACCTGACGCATTCTCTATCCATGTCAGAGCTAACCTTCATCATAGTACCGGTGAGTTACCCTCTCTTCCCTTCTTAATTGATTCAGTTTCCCCCGTTTCAATCTGAACTGTGCTGGCTTAGTCTTAGCATCCACCGGCTTGTTTGGCTTTGCAATGGAAAATGTCTCCGTCTTGACGAGAAATGTGTGGTGGTGTGGGTTAGAGCTTGGAATTTTTTCTTATTTTTATTTACGTAAAACCAGTGGTGATTCTGTTTTACAACCAGAACTTAAATTTTTATATTTGTTTGTGTGTTTTCTTTTTCTGCTTTTCTTAAGAATTTAGATGTCTGTCGGTGATTTTGATATGCTTTTCAATGATAATTTAGATGAGTAGCTTTTAGTTTCAGAAAGTGGCAGTTCGACAATCTGTTTTGCGAGCAGCATCCATCTGATAAAAAAGACGTCGCCTTTTCCTAAATCACCTATCTCAAACATTTCTTGCTTGCTTGCTTGGCAGCCAATCATTCTCTACTAGAGTGCCCATTGTTTGCATTCTCTATCTTCGTGGGCAATTCCCGTCACAATGATATTCCTTATCATCACGACGCTAGCCTTTTTCTGTGGGCCTAAATTTAACAAAATCCACTGATCTGAGCTTTTCCTTCAGAGGAAAATAACTTTCATCAACGAAGGAAATGCGACATGACTTTGCTAATAGCTTGATTATTGTTAAAGATTGCTGCGACTGCTGAGGGTTTCTGTTCTCATGTTTGGCGGA
Organism: Erythroxylum panamense; assembly: GCA_027123425.1. Classification (NCBI taxonomy): domain Eukaryota; kingdom Viridiplantae; phylum Streptophyta; class Magnoliopsida; order Malpighiales; family Erythroxylaceae; genus Erythroxylum; species Erythroxylum panamense. The sequence goes on along the minus strand of JAOTIZ010000002.1, from coordinate 11,666,467 downwards.
GTAGTATAAATATATCATAGTCGTATTCTTCTAATCATGTAACCCTGGTTGATTTTGCAGCTAAATTTAGGGAGCTAACTATTATCAGACCAGAATGTGTTTTGTCAACTGCAACACCAGCAATATCAACATCAACATCAACAATGGTGCTAGATCTAGAGAAGCTAAGATTAGCTTCTTCTGAAGCTCATTCAAATTCATTTGCTACGGACAAAACGTGGAAATATGTAGGAGCAGTTGTTCCTCCCAAGGAGGTAACACTTGTTCTATTAGTGTATTACTGTCCTTGAAGGCTAATCTTGATAGAAAATTGAAAATTGTTATTGCTCCTTAAACACGCAAATAACCTACTAATATTGACTGATGAGGTAACTATTCCTGAAATATAAGCTTGTAATCAATGGAATGTACTATGTTCTTCACTATTATTTGGAGTTCGCATATCCATTGAGGCAAACGTTTACTAATGATCATGGTTTATTTTCTGCACTCAAACTCAAAACACATTATTTTTCAAACCTGCATTTATTTTTTGTACACCCGAACTAGTAAAAAGATCTGTTTGTTGCCATTTTTTGAATTGTTGGCGTACCTGTTTTGTTTGATCCTATCGCCAAATAGTGTAATTATTGTTTTATTGATTTAACTGCTACATGATCTCTTAGGTTAAAAGGTCAGTTATCTGTATAGTAAGGAAATATAAATGCTGTCTATTTGTAGGTTACATGCGGAGCATCTTTAGTCACTGAAGCACTCATTGGAAATGATGAGGCTGTCATTGCTGCTGCTGCCGCCGAAGCAGTGACCCTTGCTAAAGCTGCTGTCAAGGTTGCAAAGGATGCAGCAATGATAGTTAACAAATACAATTCTATACAAACAGAAAACCGATCCACAGCTGATGATGTCACATCCAGGTGGTCTTTACTTACAGAAAAAGAACGAGCTATTATAATAGGTGACAATAATGTAGCTGAAACTGGACCAAGAAAAGAATGTTCTGTGACATACCCCATCGAAGAATCTGAATATTTGGAGCCAACAGCTGAAGAGTTAACACTTCTGGAGCAACAACTATTGGAAGGTATAGCTGTGAAATCTAGTCGCCAAAAAGAAAGAAAAGTTAGACGAGCAAGAGCATCTGAAAAGGTTGCTGCAGGTGCCATGTCTGTGAAATCTAGTTCTACAAGCAAGAAAAAGCGTAGTTCTTTACAAGATGTGGACTATGCTGATCCATTACGTTACTTAAGGGCAACTACCTCCACTTCCAAGCTTCTCACAGCTGCTGAAGAATTGGAATTGTCAGAGGCCATTCAGGTGCCAATTTTGTCTTTTTTTCTCGCCGCCCGCCCCCTCCGATTGCAACAGATCCCAAGTTCCAAATATACCTGATACCCAATACGCAACCAACCCAGTATCAATAGTCAAACCCAGAACCAGATTGTTAGATGCTTAAGCTTCCATCCCTTGGCCAAAGGGCAATTGGTCATACAGGTTTCATAAAAATTACCATAACACTTTATGTTCTAGCTGGAGATTTTCTCTTTGGGGACTGGGGTAATAATTTGGTTTTATCATTTAAAAACTTTTAGTGCATCACAGATAATAGATGACAAAACCAGCTAGAATCAACACTGTTCTATAAGGTCCAATAGTATGTAGCAAGAATCATGGTAACTTGAATCCTAATGTAGGGTACTGGAATGCTGTGTTCTGCTTTTATCATGCCTAACCAAATTGCAGTTTAACCAGGGTAAATAATTGTATATTTAATTCCTTTATGCAGTCTGTAGTTAGGATGGAAATCATGCTTATTTTACTATTCTTCTATGAAGTAATCATAGCTATCCATATAAGAAAATTTTCGCCTATTCTAAGGCAGTTCTCATTTTCATGTTTTATGTTCTCTATCTATATGGCTGATATTTCAAGTTTTGCTAATGTCACTTAGGATCTACTAAAACTTGAAAGGGTCCATGAGGAGCTTGTAGAGCGATTTGGCAGTCAGCCCACCTTTTCACAGTGGGCATCTGCTGTAGGAGTCAATCAGAAAACTTTGAGAAGGCGTCTCAACTATGGTACCTTTTGCAAAGACAAAATGATAAAATGCAACATACGTCTTGTCATTTCAATCGCCAAAAATTATCAGGGAGCTGGGCTGAATCTCCAGGATCTTGTTCAGGTATTTACCAACTTTTATGCAATCAATGGATGATGTCCTATCTCTTCCTTATGATTAGATATATACAACGCAAGCATGCATGCATATGTTAACAACAAGAATGAAAGAGCATATGCTCTTTCCAGATATTATAATTCCCATGTCTTTAGTGTCTGAAACATGTTTTCCATTTGTAGGAAGGATGCCGAGGCCTTGTCAGAGGTGCAGAAAAGTTTGATGCTTCAAAAGGTTTTAAATTTTCAACATATGCTCATTGGTGGATTAAGCAGGCAGTCCGTAAGTCACTCTCTGATCAATCTAGGACTATACGATTACCGGTAAGTTTTACTTGAGTTACCAAGCTTTTCTTTCAGTGAATAACCTACAGTCGGTTGTGTAAATGCAGTTTTAAGATGGACCAATGGGTTTCTCTGTTTCTTTTGCAAATATCATGGATCAAGGATTCATATTCATATTCAATGTGCATCATCATATAAGCTTCTCATTTGAGATTTCTTGGGTTTACAGTTTCACATGGTGGAGGCAACTTATAGAGTCAAAGAAGCCAGAAAGCAATTGTACACTGAAAATGGAAGACATCCTGATGATGAGGAAGTTGCAGAGGCAACTGGGCTCTCTATGAAGAGGCTTAATGCTGTCTTATTGTCTCCAAAAGCCCCAAGATCTCTTGATCAGAAGTTTGGGCTTAACATGGATCTTAAACCTTCGGTAAGTCATTATTATCATTGTTTTCCTGGTCTAGCCAATGTACTCCATTTTTTTCTTGTCCGCTTGCATTGTTGAGTTCATTGAATCCTGCTAAATACTGGACTTGTCTTTTCCTCAGGAAGTAATTGCAGATCCTGATGAAGAGACAGCAGAAGATCTGTTAATGAAGCAATTTATGAAACAGGACTTAGAGAAGGTTCTTGACACACTTAGTCCTAAGGAGAATCAGGTTATCAGAATGAGATTTGGACTGGATGATGGAAGGATGAAAACATTGCAAGAGATAGGCGAATCGATGGGTGTAAGCAGAGAAAGAATCCGACAGATTGAGTCCAGTGGTTTCCGGAAGCTAAAGAACAGGAATAAGACGAAACAACTGGAGCAGTATTTGGTTCCCTAGTAAGCATCATCCCAAGATGCCAGTGCTGATAATTTTGCCTAGCCTTCCTGAGCCTCGTGAGGCTTCTCTTTATTTCATCTGTACTTATTCTTCAATTTTCTTTCCCCGCCAATTCAAATACCCATTTCTGGATTTACTTCTGCAAATTTAGAGATCAGTTGTGCATAGGAACAAATTTTGTGTTAAACATATATTCTTTTCACCCTTAAAACATCACAGGCAAACTGAATAGAAATGTCTTCTTCATATGTCTCCCAAATATGCTTGCTTAATTTTAGAGATTGATTTCTACTTTCGGAAGATTTAATGTAAAGCCTTCAGACAAACATAAGTAATCTCCTCAGACATATCCATGATTTACAATGTCTATCAAAATGGCTTAATTTATGAAACTGGATTATTAGACTGTTTTCCGTATTTATCTTACCATCTTCACTTTAAAAATGTACAAGTTGACAAAATTAAAGTTTGTTTTTGCTTTTTTTCTCAATTTTTTTTTGTTTTTGCTATTTTTCTGAGATAAAATTGTTTAGACACATAAATATTAAAAGCTCTTCAATTTACATGAAAGAAAATGAGAAGGTCCGAGAAATATTAATTTTTGTGTATCATAGAACTTACTATTGAATTATCTGATTTGTCAATTCTAACAATAACAATAATAACAATACTCAGTGAAAGTATCATAGAAAAGTGAAATTTGGAGACATTTACTAGTACGCATTCTTACTCTTACCAAGTAGAGAAATTGTTTATAATGATTTGTCAATTCTACTATTGTCAGGAAAGGGGATCCAATACACAAACAACAAGTGGAAACAAACTACAACCTTTCCCAAATTGTATAGTTAGATGGGAAATTGATACCAACCAAAATCACAACAGTATAATGCAAATATACTCAACCCAAATATTATAAAGAACATAAGAATTTACATGAAAAATCTAATGTGAGGAAAAACTATGGGACTATTAATAAACGGTACCAAAACTTTCACTAATCAACAATAATCAAATGGGTGCGACAAATTGTTCTTCCCTAGCTCAACTAAAGGTAAACACAACCATTAAGAAAGCTCCTCAGCACATCAAAACGCATCACCCAAAGGTGACAAAATACAAATTCGTAGACAAGGAGGGCTAGGTAGAAAATAACAATTTAGAGAACTCCAATTCAGATTCTAACAATTGGCTGTAAAGAGACAAGGCCCAGGAACAACATATTAAAATTTCATCATCAACGGAGGTAGTTTAGTCGTCGATTAGGGTTAGAGAAAATTTTGATATGCATTTTCTCTCTCTACATGGCACTCTCTCTCTCTCTCTTACCCATTTATACACTATACAGTGCTCTTGTGGCTCTCACACCTACTCACTCATATGATTTCTAGCAATATATCTCCTTTATATACCCATTTTCTTCTCCATTTTTTCTTAAATGAGCAACTTAAAGCGGGGGTAAAGTTGACACTTCAAATCAACACCAAATATCATCATATGAAGTAACACTCATATGGTATAATACATGAAATTAGTCCAAATTAATATACTCTTCTTCCAAGTAGGAGGGATTATCAAAGCATAGCTCCCCCTCACTCGTACATGGGAGGCTCGACCAAGCTCACTTTCTTCTGGCAAGCAACAAATTTCTCTTTTGGCAAGGTCTTCAGCAATATGTCTAATCTATTGAGATCGGTGTGAATCTTTTCAAATCAAACAACTTGTCTTCTACCGCTTCTCGAATCTAATGATATCTTCTCTAAATGTGTTTAGTTCAAGAAATGGTAGGCAAGATTCCTGGCAAGGTGGACTGCACTTTGATTGTCATAATGGAGTAGGAACTTCTCTTGGTTCAATCCTAACTCTTAAGAAAATATCTCATCCACACTAATTCAAACCTAACTCTTAAGAAAATCTCTCATCCACACTAACTCCTTATCCGCTCCAATGACTATTATATACTTTGAATCTATAGTTGACAAAGCAGCATACTTCTGCAACCTTGATTGTCATGATATTGCTCCCTCTGCAAATGTCATCAAGTATCTAGAAGTAGACTTATTTGAATCAATATCCCTTGACACATCAACATCTATGTAGCCATCTAACAAAGGCAATCTGGGACCAAAGCATAAACCCACTATGGAAGTACCTTTTAAGATACTTGAGAATCCATTTACTCATGAACCTGCTAACAGTTAAGTCAAAATGACGTTACATAAATGATTTTGATGAAATACAAATAATAATGAAAAGTAGACGAAAGAAAACAGAGGGAAGAAAAGCAGACGAAGAAAAGCAGACAAAAGAAAACAGACGAAAGAAAACAGACGAAAGAAAAGCAGACGAAGAAAAACAGACAGAAGAAAAGCAGACGAAGAAAAACAGACGAAAGAAAACAGACAAAAGCTAAAATTGAAAAGCAGACGAAGAAAAGCAAACGGAAGCAAACCACGTCAAATCAAGAATCAGTTTGAGTTAGTTACAGAACTCAACTGAATAACCATTTCTTGAAAGAAGCAAGAATCAAGAATCAAGAAGCAGTTGAAGACGAAGACTATAAATATGAGTCGGAGTCGAAGA
>JAOTIZ010000002.1:11645649-11660497 GCA_027123425.1 Erythroxylum panamense | reverse complement strand
TGCCTTAAACCAAACAAAGTAATACACATTCTATTCTATTCCTCATCTTTTCTATTCCAAAGAATAACTATTCTATTCCTTATCTATTCCATTCCGTGAACCAAACAGGCCATAAATCTCTCTTATCTTTTAATTTTTGATCTTACTAGTTTTTATACAAGTTTTCGAAAAATACTTTATAACTTTGATTTTTAGTAGTTCTTGTGAAAAGAACTAGTTTCTTTTAACAAAACGTTTTCGAAGGGGCTTAAAAAATACACAATTCAACCTCCCTTCTTGTGCATTTGTATATTGTATAATAAGTCTTGTATTAACGTGTGATTCACTTCAATTAATAACCCTCATGGCGTGAGCTATATCCAACCTCTTGCACACCATGACATATATCAAACTTCCTATGGCTGATGTATAAGGCCCTTCATCTCTTTCTTCTCTTCATCACTTGTACGACACTGATAGGAATTTAATTTCATGTGGTCAGCAAGTGGAGAATTCACTGGTTTAGCCTTGTCAATATTGAACTTTTGTAGCACCTTTTCGATATACCTTTCCTGTGATAGCCATAAATTCTTGTTCTTCCTATCACGAAAAATTTGCATGCCTAAAATTTGCCTTGCAGGGTCAAGGTCCTTCATTGTAAAGGACTTACTTAATGCCTTCTTCAAACTAACAATATTCTTGGTATCATGACCAAAAATCAACAAATCATCAACATATAACAAAAGAATGAGAAAATGACCTCCAACATAATTTTTCACAAACACACAATGATCAGTATGTGTTTTGTGGAAACCATGGTCTAACATAAAGGACTCAAACCTTATACCATTGTTGAGACACCTTCTTCAAGTCATACAAGCTCTTCTTCAACCTGCACATAAGTTTTTCACTTCCTTTAACCTTAAAGCTTTCAGGTTGTTTAATATAAATTTCATGTTAGTAAATATATAAAACCAATTAAGTTGGCCTCATATAATAGCTTAAGTTATTATGGTAAAACACTCATTTAATATGATATCAGAGTCTTTGTGACCAAGTGATTGTGAGTTCAAATCCTACTACCCACCTATTATTCAGCACAACGTAGAGTGAGGATGTGCAAGTTTCAAGCCCAAAGAGCTTTCACTTGAGGGGGTGTGTTAGTGAATATATAAAACCAATTAAGTTGGCCTCACACAATAACTTAAGTTATTGTGGTGAAACGGTCATTTAATACTTCTCAAGATCACCATGGAGGAATGCAGTTTTCACATAAAGTTGTTCAATTTCCAAATCCATGATAGCAACCAAACTAATAATACCCTGGATTGAAGACATCTTCATAATTGGAGAGAAAATCTCATTAAAGTCAATAACTTATTTTGGTTAAAGCCTTTTACAACTATTCTTGCCTTATACCTGGGTGGTGTACCATCTTCTCTAGTCTTCAATTTGAACACCCACTTGTTTTTGAGTGCTCTTTTGCCCTTAGACAATTCAATCAAGTCATAAGTGTGGTTCTCATGTAATAACTTAATCTCTTCTTGCATGGTATCATACCACTCTTTAATGTGCACATCTAACATAGCCTTCTTGTAGCTCTCTTGCTCTCCCCCTTCAGTCAGTAATGTAGACTCACTAGTTGGATATTTGGAGGAAGGTTGTCCCTGTCTAGTGGACCTCCTCAATTGAGGTTTCAATAGTGTAGTGGGTTGTACAACTGGAAGTTCTTCATTTTCATCATCACCATCACTGCCATCATAGCCATCTTCTTGGACATCTTGTTGTTGTTCTCTCTGAACAACCTTGGAAAATATTAGATCTTGTTTGACTGTGGTAGGCGAGGAAGACTCTGGCTATTGTGATTTTTTTAGTATTGAATTGTCTTGTCTCCTATAAACACAACGTCTCGACTTTTGACCACTTTCTTACCAACTAGATCCTACAAATAGTACCCAGATTCATCTCTGGAGTAGCTAAGAAAGATGCATTGGCTTGGACTTGCTATCAAGGTTAGACCTCTCATCCTTCGAAATATGAACATATGCTAGGTACTCAAAGACTCTCAAGTGCTTATAAGAAACATCTCTCTTGGTCCACGCTCTCTTTGGATTATCACCATTAAGTGGAATGGAAGGAGTTCGATTGATGAGGTAGATAGTTGTAAACATTGCCTCTACCTAATAGGACTTTGGCAACTTTATATAAGAAAGCATACATCGAACCCTTTCTTCAATTATTATGTTCATTCTCTCTGTTAATCCATTCAGCCGTGATACCTTAAGGGGTGTCTTCTCAAGCATGATACCTTGGGCCTTGTAATACCACTATTATCGGCTCTGACATATTTGAGCTTCCTGATTGTTTCTCTCTCAACTCTAGCCTGGAACTACTTGAATGCTAATAGTACCTGATCTTTGGTTTTCAACACAAAAGCCTATAATTTCTAGAAAAATCATCAATAGAAGTGACAAAGTAAAGTGTACCGAAATGTGATTTGGCATCCATAACATAAACATCAGCATAAACAAGATCTAAAAGATGCTTTCTTCTAAATAGGGAATATGATTTAAATAACACACTGTGTTGTTTTCCAGCCAAACAATCAATACAAGATCTTAAAGATATACCTTGCAATTCAGGGAGGAATTGTATCTTTGGAAGGACTTGCATATCTCTTTCACTCATGTGACTAAGTCTCTTATGCCACAACTCGCAAGAGGAATCATCAATCACATTAGCATCTCCATGGCACAACTTAGCTTGCATCATATATAAGTATCTCTACTTAATAGCTTAGGTCACTATTAAATAGTAAGCTTCCATTTTCTCGCACTAAATTTGTTGGAGAAGCCATCATCATCTATCACACCCGCTAAAATCAAATTCAAACTAATGTCGAGCACATGTTTGACATCTCTTAACACCAATTTGAGACCAGTGGATGATTCTAAGTGCACTATACCCATGCCCATAATCTTAGATGAGCCATCATTTATCTTTGCTAATGTAAGATGAGAAGTCTCGGTGTGAAGTAATGATATGAGTACTCAGAATCAATCACTCAAGTGTAATAATCACAAGCAAGGTTCAAACAACCTTGATCACCAATAAAGAGTAAGTCTTCCTCACTTGTAGCAATTATTGCGATGCCTTTCTCTTCTTGTTGTTGCTAAGATTTTTCACCATTTTCTTTCTTATCTTTGACCAAATTGCTTTTTCTTTTTCTACAATATCTTTCGATGTGGTCAGGCTTATCACATTAGTGGCATACGATCTTGCTTTTAGACTTTGATCTCCCCCTGGACTTGTCTCTATTATGGGACTCATTTCTCTTACTTCTACCTCTACTAGATTCTTGGGCTATATTAACCTATGTTGAGTTATATCTAAGTTGTTAGGAAGAATGGATATATGTTGATTCTTATATAAGATGCAATGGATGTTTTAGTAAGTGATAAAATAGGAAGTTGTAAAATAGGAAGTTATTGATTGTGTTTCTTTTTCTAGGTTGAAATATCAACTATTTATTTGTGTATGTATTTTTTTCAAAGTAAGAAAAATAAAAGGTTTTTCTCTGATTTTTACATTGTATCAGAGCTAGGGTTTTACGATTTCTCCAAATTTTTTTGATTTTTTTGGATTAATTTTTGACAAAGTTTAGATTGCATTACTCTAGTGTTGGATTAAAAATCTAACATCACCAGTTTGTTCCTCTCTCACTTGACGGTAAAACCTTCGAATCTTGTCATCGATTGCTACTCCATATGGCTTCATGCGTTGCCCGTTGATTCGATGGTTTAGTTTTTTGATCTCCCTCTCCTGTGTATGTCTCATATCACCATCATTGTTAATTTGTTCAGACAATTCCAATCAATCATTTTTTGTTGCCATCAACTAACTTTGTTGTTGAAAAAGTCATCGAAAGTTGTCAAAAAGCTATTTCCTTACCAATCTCTCTCTCCGACAAATGTGACCTATTACCTCTAGCACTAACAAACTCACAATCCACCAGGATTTTTCATTCCTGCTTACATTCTAGTCTTCCCTAAATTCACCAAAACTCAATTTTACTCATACTCCTCCCTGATTGACTCATTCAAACTAGGTTCATTATGGATCGTACATAATAATGTTCTGAATCAAGTGCTCTTCCCTTTATTTCTCTTCCCTCAATTATGACTAAAAATTAGTAGGTAATTCTAATTATACCTCATAGGTTGTCTTCGTTGAATTAAGGTGTATAGGCCAAGGCCTAACAAATCACTTATCTACTAAGGCTAAGGCTATCGAAACAAATAAATCTACTTTGGTACAAATTGATGCATTATTATTTCGTATGTTATAGCAAACAATTGATCCTCAACTTCACCTATTTATAAAGCAAGCAGAACCTGTGTTGAGGTATAGAGTCAAGCAAAGTTACTTTATACTAATGACATTCAGAGATTGTATTCTGTATGTCAAACTTGGTTAATCTCAAACAACAGGATGTGAACATGTCTAAATTTCTTGCTAGAATGGCCTCCCTAAAAACATAATTCAACCAATTATTACTTATTGGTAAGTCTGCAACAGAAAATCTTGCATAGTGAGATGAGTTTTTTTATGGTTCTTACTCTTACTACTATCAATCCTAAACTTACTTCAGTATGAGATCAGATTTTGGCAAGTCTTACTATACCTTCTCTAGATGAAGTATTTGCTCGATTACTACATGTCTCTTCCTTTTCCCTCAATTAATTCTTTCACTTTGGCCTCTCAATCTTATAGTACTAATAGAGTAGAGCAGGGGGATCGTGGTAATAAAGGAAGTCAACCTAAATGTAATTATTATCATTAATGGGGACATCCTAAGGATAAATGTTATAAATTGCATGGCCAACCTTGAGCTGCTAATGTTGTTCATACTGATTAGTCTGAGTCCTCAACTCGACAACTTCAGCCATTATTGACTCTTACTAGTACTGATTATGAAGAATGTCTCAAATATCAGGCAGTTAACCAGTCTTCCTCCTCCATTGCTTCGATATCTCGTTCGGGTAATTCTGTAGCATGCCTCACTCAATCTATCCCTTAGGTACTTGATTCTGGTGCTTCTAATCATAATTTTGGTAACCTACATTTACTCTCTCACTTTGCCAGTATTACATCTTTTTCTCTTATTATTTTAGCTAATAGGACTCAAACAACTGTTAAAGTTGTGGGTTCTGCTCAACCACTTCCATCATTACATTTAGATTCTATTCTTTATATTCCTAATTGGCCCTTTAATCTTGTATTCGACAGTAAACTTACACAATCTTTAAATTGTTATATCACTTTTAATGAAAATTATGTTATTATACAGGATCGCAGCACGAGATAGATGATTGGTGCAGTACACGAGTCGTAGGGCCTTTATCATTTAAATCTACCTCCTTCACCTACAACAGGCACTATTTCAAAGTCTCTAATTCTAATTCATAATTGTTTTGATCATCTTAGTTTGTTGAAGCTTCAGAATATGGTGCCCAGTTTACTTACTTTACCTTCCTTAGATTGTGAGTCTTGCTAGTTTGGAAAGCATTCTCGAAGTTCCTTTCCAAAGTGTGTCAATAAGCAACCTGCATCCCTTTTTGAGTTAGTTCATTCAGACATTTAGGGTCCTTGTTGTGTGTGTTCTATTTTGGGATTTCAATATTTTTTACATTTATTTAAGATTATTCTTGTTGCACTTGATTATTTTTAATAAAAGCTCGTTTAGAATTATTTTCTATTTTTAAATCTTTTTGTGTAAAAATTAAGGCACAATTTAACACTGATATTTATGTGTCGAGAAGTGATAATGCTCATGAATATTTGTCCATTCCCTTCACCCAATTTTTGTCTTCCCAAGGAATTCTTCATTAGACCTCATATACTTAAATTCTAATAGAAACTGCTTGTACCTTACTTTTACACAATTAGGTTCCACCACAATACTAGGTAGATGCTATCTTAACTGCATGCTTCTTGATTAATCGTATGCCTTCGTTTAGTCTACAAAATTAGATATCTCATTCCATCCTATTTCCTGATTAACCATTATTTTCTCTTGCGCCACAAGTTTTTGGTTGCACATGTCATTCATATCTTTTCCCTTAGTCAAGATAAACTGTCAGCTAAATCTCTCAAATGTATTTTTCAAGATTATTCATGTCTTTAAAAAGGTTATAAGTGATATTCTCCATCAATATATCGATATTTTGTTTATGCTGATGTTACATTCTTTGAATCTTGTCCATTTTACTCATCATCTCAAACAAGTATCACATTTATCAGTGAGGTCCTTCCAGTTCCTTCCATTGCACCTATTCCTTATGTTGCTCCCCTTCCTAATCCTCCTCTACATCCTATCTAGTGTTCATCTCTTATTGAAGATTCTTCTCCTGAGAATGGTACTCTTCCACATCATACTAATGATCTTGATCTTGATGATAAGATTCCTATAGAGCCTCCTGTTGATATAGTTCCTGCTTTAGATTCCTCACTTGTTGCTATTCTACCTCTTAAAGATCAATTTCCTATTGTCATTCACAAAGTTATACATTCCACTCACAACCCTCATCCTATTTATAATTTTCTTGGTTATCATCATTTATCATCATTATATTATACTTTCGTATCCAGTCTCTCTTCTGTCTCTATTCCTTCTAATGTTCATGAGGCACTTAATGATCCCAGTTGGTGTCAAGCAATGGTTAAAGAAATGACTGCTTTACATAATAATGATACTTGGGAGTTAGTTCCGTTGCCTCCAGGTCATTCCACTGTTGGTTTTCGTTGTATATACATGGTCAAAATTGGTCTGAATGGTCAAGTTGCTTGACTAAAGGCACATTTGGTGGCTAAAGGGTATACACAGACTTATGGGTTAGATTATTATGAAGCTTTTTCTCATGTGGCCAAGATGTCTTCTGTTCGTTTCTTTTTATCCATAAATATCATTCGCCAATGGCCTCTCTAACAATTGAACATTAAAAATGCCTTTCTATATGGTGAGCTTCAGGAAGACATTTATATGGAGCATCCACCTGAATTTGTTAATCAAGGGGAGTATACCTTATCATGTAAGCTTTGCTGCTCTTTATATGATTTGAAACAATCTCCTTTTGCTTGGTTTGGGCGGTTCAGTGATGTTATTCAAGAGTTTGATATGATTCGATATGAGTCTAATTACTCTGTCTTCTACAAGTATAAGTCATTAGAGCAGTGTATCTATCTAATTCTCTATGTGGATGATATTATCATTATTGGAAGGGATCAAGGTGGGATAGAACAATTAAAGAAACATTTATTCTGTAATTTTCAGACAAAAGAATTGGCTTTATTCCGATACTTCCCTAGTATAGAAGTTGCTCAGTCCAAATCTGGTATTTTATTCTTTCGGAAAAAGTATACATTGGATATTCTAGAAGAAACAGGGATATCAGATTGTAGACTAATAAACTCTCCTATAGACCCTAATTCAAAGCTTTTACCTAGTTAGGGGGAGTCACTTGCTGATCTTAGACAATATCGCAGTTAGGGGGAGTCACACGGCCTGATATTTCTTTCTCTGTTAGTGTTGTTAGTCAATTTCTACAACCTCCATGTGATAGTCATTGGGATGCAGTCATTCGAACTTTGAGGTACATTAAGGGTGTACCAAGAAAAGGATAATTATATGAAAATTGTGGTCATTCATAAATTATTGGATACTTTGATGCTGATTATGCAGGTTCTCCATCTAATAAGCATTCTACTTCAGGCTTTTGTGCTGTTGTTAGAGGAAATCTTGTATCTTGGAAAAGTAAGAAACAAGACGTTGTTGCGAAATCAAGTGTAGAAGTAGAATATCTTACAATGGCTTTAGCAACTTGTGAGCTTATTTGGTTGAAGTAATTAATTCAAGAGTTAAAAGTTTGCAGAAGTATCACAGTTGGTTTTATTTTGTGATAGTCAAGTTGCTGTCCATATTGCTTCTAACCCAATGTTTCATGAAAGAACCAAACACATAGAAATTGATTGTCACTTTATTCAAGAGAAAATTTTGTTTGCTTGCATCACTACTAGTCATGTCAATTCAACCAATCAACTACCAGATATCTTGAGCAAATTTCTCAAAAGTTTTCGTATTAAGTTTGTATGTAACAAGCTTGGTGCATATGATTTATATGATCTAGCTTAAACGACAGTGTTGAGTTGTATATAAGTTGTTAGGAAGAATGTATATATGCTAATTATTATGTAGGGTGCATTAGATGTTTTACATAGTGATAAAATAGGAAGTTGTAAAATAGGAAGTTATTAATTGTGTTTCCTTTTCTAGGTTGTATCAACTATTTATTTGTATATGTATTTTTGTCAAAATAAGAAAACTAAAAGGTTTTTCCCTGATTTTTATAGCCTTTGATTAATGGAAGGTACCCATCTTTTTCCTTCTTGTCTCCTCATTTAGCATACTAGGTTTGACAATCTCCATTGTCAACTTGCCCTCTGGAGTTGAGTTGCTAAGTGACACAATAAGAGTGTCCCAACTTTTCGGCAATGAACAAAGTAGTAAAAGTGCCCGCAACTCATCATCAAGAGACATTTTCATGGAAAATAATTGATTTACCAAGCTTTGACATTCATTACAATATATTGCTATGTTATCACCATCTTTATATACTATGACTTTACAAGTTTTTTTTATCAATAACACTTTACTCAAGGTATTTTTCCTTTTAAACATAGCCTCAAGTTTCATCCATAAATCACAGGCATTCGTGTCATTGGCAACATGTTAGAGGACATCTATATCAACAAATTGTCTAATTGTTCCAACAACTTTTCGATTCAAAATTTTCCAATCACTCTCTATGACTCTAATTAATATCTCTTTCTTTAAAATGGGCTCATAAAATCCTTACAATAAAGGATGTCTTTTATTTTAATTTTCCACACGGAGTAGTTTTCAAAATTCAAATAAATCATTCTACAGATGCCACTTTTATCTTCCATCTTAACAAGCGCAAAACCACACAAATCCCAAAGTTTTTATGTCGTTATTTTGTCGAGTAAGGGGACCCAATTACACAAACAATAAGCGGAAACAAACTACAACTTTTCTCAAATTATATAGCTACATGAGAAATAAATACCAACCAAAATCACAACAACATAATGCAAATATAATTAGCCCAAACAATATAAAGAACATAAATATTTACATGGAAAACCCCAATGTAGGGAAAAACCACGAGGCTGTTAATAAATGATACCAAAACTTAAACTAATCAACAATAATCAAATGGGTATGACAAATTGTTTTCTTCCCTAATCAACTCGAGGTAAACACAATCATTAAGGAAGCCCCTGACACAACAAAATCTAATAATCATCTCCCAAAGGTGGTAGAATACAAATTCATATGCAAGGAGAGCTGGAGAGAAAATACCATATTAGAGAGCTCTAAATCAGATTTTGACCATGGATGTGAAGAGGCAAGATCGAAGAACATCATACTAAATTTTCATCCTAATCAGAGGTCGTTTGGTTGTTGATCGAGGTCGGAGAAAATTCTAATATGCACTTTCTCTCTCTTTTGGGTACTTTCTCTCTCTCTCTCCCCTTTATACACTCTAGAGTGTTCTTGTGACTCTTACACCTCCTTACTCGTATGATTTCTATATCTCCCTTATATACTCATTTTCTTTCTCATTTTGCTCTTAACGAGCAATTTAAAGTGAGGACAAAGTTGAAACTTCAAACCAACACTAAATACCATTGTATGAAATAACACTTATATAGGATAACATATGAAATTAGTTCAAATTAATGTATTCTTCTTCTAAATAGGAGGGATTAACACAACATCCATTGACCTAAAAAGAGCTAAAAAAATAGTGTCATTATCAAAGCGTTGATTTAACGATTCTTTTTAATTGACTTATATATTGCAAGAATTAAAACAATATACATACATATGTAGTAGCTTTTATGATGCATTTAAATAATTATATATAAATGGGGAGTTAAAGATTGAAAATTAATTGGTGAATTAATTTAATTGTTGAAGAAGCTCACAGGATTGCCGCTTGGGTTTAGGCTGAACATTAAGACCCGGCCCATGCAGAGTCCGACAATAAAGACTTGAAAAGTGGAGAAGCTAGCGCAACTTGAATTGTAATGTGAGTGTGTTACCTTTGCTCTCTGTCTTATTTGGTGTGAAGTAACAAAGAAGACTGGCAGGCAACGCTTGCTATCGCTCATAATCTCGTCCTCTATTGCTACTACACCATCAAAACAAGTTACCACCTTCTCTACATCCCCACCAGACCTAAAGTTTGAGTCTTTCGTTCTTTACAGTATAGAAAACATGAAGGCTAAGAGGAGGGCAGCAGCGAGTTTGAGTCCTGGGTTAAGGGATGCTGTGGAGGTGCCTGTGTTGGATGGTCATGTTGCTGAAGAGAAAAGAAGAGATGAGGTTCATGTTAATGGTGAGAATCCAGAGGAGGAGGAGGAATGGGAAGGAGAAGCGGAGGAAGAGGAGGAAGAAGGAGATGAAGAAGCAGAAGGCGAAGAAGAAGAAGAAAGGCCAAAACTTGATGAGGGGTTCTTCGAAATTGAGGCTATTCGTCGCAAACGGGTTCGAAAGGTTTACTTCTGTTCTCTTTGCTTCACAATGTGTTGTACAGTCCTGTTTGCTTTGACTCCTTTTGAATAAATTGTGATCCTTTTTTTCTATGAAATCTGATTCACTTTTTTTTTTGCAACATTCACTAGACATATTTCCTTTGGAAAGGATGTTTAGGATAAGTTGAACGATGGAAGAAATTGGTTCGGAAGATTCTTGATTTAATTAATCTTAAAGTATGGCTTTTTGTGCTTGTTTAGGGATTTTTGTGCATCGGAAGTGATTAAGATGGTAAATGTTTGGGAAGCTTCTCTGCTAATTCTTATTTCACATTTCTGTCTTTCTTGGTTCGTAATATTTGCTTTCTCTACTATATTGGATGATGATGATGATGATTTTGATGATGAATCACTCTTATAATGTAGGGTCAACTGCAGTATCTCATCAAATGGTTAGTGCTTTTGCATCCCATTTAGTTTTTACATTTAAGATCTATCTTGATGTTTCCCATTCTGGAACTGTAACTGGTCTTACCTTGTTTAATATTCATAATACCGGGCAAAAAATTACCTGAGATTATTAATTTAGGGTGGTTTCTTGACTGTTATGCTTTTATCACCTTAAAAGGCGAGGATGGCCGGAAACAGCCAACACGTGGGAACCTCTAGAGAACCTACAGTCATGTGCCGACGTGATTGATGCATTCGAGGAGAGGTAACATCCATTTCTGTTCGATAGTTTTCCTAAGTCTAGTATGATATTTAGAACATCAATGCAAAAATACTCGACTTTTACTACGGTTACAACTCAATGGATACTGACCTCTTAACTAATTTCATTGAAAAAGCAAAAAAACCAATTTTCTTTTTTGTCTTTATGTTATCTGTTACAGTTTACAGGACAAATGTCATTGAAGTGATCTGACTAATAACATCACTTGCATAGTGCAGTTAAAAATTTTACATCTAAAAAGCAAAATACCAATTTTGTTTTGTCTTTACCTTTTACAGTTTACAAGATAAACTTCATTGAAGTGTCTGAGTAGTGACATTACATACATAGTGCAGTTAAAAATTTTACTTTCACAATTGACGTAAAATAATCACCCGCATTTGGTAATTGGTATATGACCTGAAAACTTATAATCGTTATTCTTTAGGAGTTTTCATAGCAAAAAGTTGGTGTAAAGTTCATAACTTGACAGAGTGCATCATCACGTACATATTTATTGTTTCTCTGTTGCCTGGGAACTTAAGCCTGCGTTCTGGGAAATCATCAAGAAAGCGTAAACGCAAGTCTGGAGGTCCTCATTCATTGGCAAAGAAGAAGCCACACTCCTCTGCTGTTGATGGCGTGGTAGATGTTGAAGTGAGTATTGTCGATAAACCTTATGCTCCTCTGAATAATTCAAATCTGGTCAATCTACCTGCGCCTGCTCAGTATGTGGGATTAGGGAATGAAAGGGAGAATGATGGAATTGTAAGCAATCTCAAAACAGCCAAGAAAGTTGAGGACAATGGGTTCATGAACTCAAAACGTTCTAACATTGAGGAGGATAATGAATATGATCCAAAGCTTAGTGAGCTTAGAGGTTCACTATTGAATGATGCTAGTGTAGAGAAGCTTGCATTACATATTCAAGAGGGGAGGCCAGTGGAAGGAAATGGTCCAGCAAATGGGCTTCCCAAGACTGGTTATGTGGGACCTGATGAGCATACTCGTCGCACTGGTGCTAAGAGAAGGAAATCTGGCTCTGTGAAAAGGTTTAGAAACGACTCTGTCGTATGTCAATCATCGTTCTTAGAGAGTTCGTCACTGAATATTGCTGTTGGAACTGGTGCAACTACTGGACAATTAGGGATTGGAAGTATTGGCGAGCCATTAGGTGAAGATCACAAAAATGCTTCTACTATTACCAAGATCCTGAAGCCGATTAGCTTTTCAGCTTCAGTCTTGGACAATGTCCAGGATGTTCTGGTAACCTTTGTGGCAGTAAGGTTTGTGATTTTCTTCAACTTGTATGAAACTGAGTGCTGAAGCATAGGCGCTAATATCATTATTCTGAGAGTGCTGGGATCTTTTCGTAGAATCCACATTGAATTTTGCATTTGTGTAATTTATTGTCCATTTGGATTACTGATACATAACTATCCCAAATGGGATTTGACAGGTCTGATGGGAAAGAAGTGGTTGTTGATAACAAGTTTCTGAAGGTGAATTATCCACATTTGGTAAGTGATTATGTATAAAAATTGGTAATTGATTTGGCGTGGTCATATGTTTCCAGAATGCTAATGACAGGATCTTTGGTGGCAGTTGATCAACTTCTATGAGCAACATCTCAAGTACAGCATGTGATTGGACTTTTTACCTTTGTCTGTATAGAATGTTGTAGGTGAAGAGATAGAAAGACCAATTCATATATGTTGTAACTTTTTGTCCTATGTATGATTGATTGAACACTTACACCCTAACTTATGACCATCCAAATATCAATCAAACATGCTGTGGCATTTTCTTTACATCTTTACATCAGACATCATGATTAAGCTTAGGATGATTCATTTCTCACTCATCTTCCGCAGAAATGCCGGATCAACATGAATCAATTGTTATATTGGAACAAAAACCTACCCAAATAACTTTTAAAGAACTGGAGGAAACAAAATGTGCAAGGATCAAAACACTGAATTTTCAAGAAATAAGAAAAGAACTACAAGCAGCAAGAGATGTAAGAAAACAAGGTCCATGATTGTTTTATGTCAAGAAATGTATTTGCCGATAATCACTAGTAAGTTATGACTGCCAATTGGATTTGGATATCTCAGTATGTTGGTTTTATCTTTGATATTGGACTATGATGTTGATACTGCATCTGTGTTTCATCCAAATTTCAAGTATCACTGAGATGACCAGTGCTCTTAGGAATCTACTGCTGTAAAACTTTGTTAATGTAACAATGTCCAATTTTTAAAATACTGCTAAAGATAATATTTTATTGTTCAAAATTAAAAAGTGTCAATCTAATATATTAGCACTAATCTCACGATTGACATTTAATGAATAGGTTGTACTATTAATATACATACATAAATGATTGTGTGAATCTTAATACGATTTATCTTTTATAAAAATGTTATTATTGGATCATTAAAATAAATCTCACAATAGATTATATTGAATTTTGAACTAATCATGCATGCCTTGATTAGGGAAAGGCAGGGAGGTCGGAGTGCCTTCCATCTACAAGAGTTCGTGTTTCCTTTCTGACTTGAAATTTAGAAAGGCAAGGCTAAAGGAAAATGAAAACAGAGGACACCTTCAACCAAATCTTTGTTCAGATTATTTTATTTCCAACTTCTTCGAGTTTCTTTAGCATCTCCCCAGGAGTTCTATCCAACTCGTCAGCAATTTTCCTCTGAATATCCAAGGAAGTGTCCGGAATTGCTCACACAGGTCTCCATCAATGACATCAAGTCAAACCTTCAAAGGTACAAGTAGAACTTTTTAAGTCAAAAAAAAAAACATATCATAATGGACAATTTTCACATAAACAGAGCAACATAAAATTTCAAAAGCACCACAACTAACCGGGTTAACGTCACAACACATAACAATACTTATACTCTGTAATCTACCCTGAATAGCTTTGAACATACTAATACCTTAATGGGAAAATAAGAGGATCGAAATGCCATATGATCTCTTCCCCACAAGGGCGGGTGGTCCTGCCTCAAATGCATCTCCAAGTGTGAAAAGAAGTCAACATCATCTCGAGAAGTAGAAGGAAGCAGTGATCCTACGCTCCCCATCACTGTTCCATATATAATCCACTCTCCACCACCTGGAATCAAAAATGTCTTCTGCAAGCTCGTAACCACATCACCAACACGAAATTGTACTATCTCCTCCACCTTGGTTGGAGAGCCATTGAGCTTTCCTTCCTCCCACTTTATCTTGCCCCCAGGTGGATTTTCTTCTATTTCATCAGAAACATCCTGCCCTAGCCGCACAAAATAAATATTACCAAACCTATCAGCACCTGCCATGGTATCAAATTCAACATGGTGTGATGCTGTAACCCATCTTGGAACACAATCATCGACACATATGTACAGCTGATTCTCATCCCGTCTATACTTGCAGAAATGAAACGATTGCAAAAAATACATGATAGAACTCCTCTAAGAATAACAGTATAATGTGTTTGAAAGAATCAGATGGATCAAAGCAATCTCATCGATTCTG
>JAOTIZ010000002.1:11609064-11632979 GCA_027123425.1 Erythroxylum panamense | reverse complement strand
ACCTAGGCCTGGCTGGAGATCCGAATGTGCTTGCAGAACCCGGCCCATCCTTGAGCTATTTTTTTAACAAAAATATTAAAATAAAGTTGTTCTTTTTTTTAAAATTAAATAGAAGAAACGAAACAGATTACATGACGAGTCTAATGATACAGATCTCCAACATATCTTCGAAAAGGATAAGGTGACACTCAATGGATGTATTTACAAAATAGGTGGTTCCTAAATCAAAATGCTTGACATAATTCGCTAATCAGTCTGCGTATTTATTATTCTCTCGATAGATATGTGGATATGTTATAGTTCAATTTCGAGTGAATAGTTTATGAATATTCTGAATTATGGAATTGAGAGCTATTAATTGGCTCACAAAGGATGATAAGAGATTGATTACCGCAATCGAGTCCACTCGAATTCTATTCGACGATAGCCTAAATTTTATACGAGTGTGAGCTTGTATATGCTCCCTTTTTATTTATATATGACAAGCTTGGACAGTTTGAACTTAGAGCCGGCCCGAGATTAACCCAAATGTCATGTCTAACCAAAATGGAGCCTCCATTGAGTTGAAATGGACACGGCAACTGAATTGGACCGTGGTCCGTGGGTTCAAATATCGATTTCTCAAGGAAAGTCACGGTTCACGCCTTCAAAGATGAGTGGTCCTTATCCGTTATCTAGTGTTGTTGGTACCAAACCAAGAAGGATTTTTATGCACGTTAACATTTGGTACCTATTTCTTTCTTGTAAACAAGTTCGAAGCAAGATAATTCGGATTATATTTAAATTGATCAGACATTATATCTAATTTGAATTGGGATAACATAACATACCAAATCTTCTTTTTAAATCGATATTATTTTAGATTGGCTTTTTCAAACAATGTTATTTTCTTCTTTTTATTTTGATGTAGGTTGAATATAATTGAGTCGGGTTGGATCGAACTTGAATTGGCTATCAAAAATTATGATCTCACTTGATCCCGCCTATTATTATTATTATTGATAAATCTTTTAAAATACAAATAAATGTGCTATTTTTAAGCACAAATATTAACCTTTGTAGTAATGTAATATAGTCTTTGTTTGGTTGAGTCTATATCAGTAGAGCTTTTGTTAGCAGAATTTTTTCTGTAAATCATTTTTTAGAAAAACTTTTTTAAGAAGTCAGTTGACTATTTGACTGTCATTTTAAAAAGAATTTTTTTAAAAGAGCTTCATATAGTAGGGATGTATGGTAACATAAAAATAAAAAGTATTTTAATTTTAACTATATTTTATTTTGTAATTAAAATACATATGCGTATAAACATTATTTATAATATATTAAACAATATGCAAAATACGATGAAACATAAATGAAAATACATCTAACCAAATTTTTTATATGGATTATGATATAAGTAAATTAATATAAAAAATAAATATTAAAATATATAAAAAAGTTAAATAATATTATAATCTCATCTTCTTGTATTGCGACAAAATGCATAGTTTTTATGCATTTAACTATTTCAACTTGAATATTTATTTTGTACATAGACTCCATCTCACAAGCTTATAAATTTTCTAATAAAATTTTAATATTAAGTTCAACCATATATCTCTCAAGTTTTTTGATCCTATTATTAAATTCCCCATTGCCATATGTACACTTCCTGCTCACTGATGCCTGTCGCTTTGGGACATCCCTCCTTGTTTGATCAGCTGGTACCTTTCGCCCTCCCCCCACTTGCAATTTCCAATCCCCTCAATTTCTTTAATTATTACTTTACTCTTCTCCATGTTCTGACTAATTTGTTCATTATCCAATTCTTCCCCACGTATACCTGGCAACAGTGATATGAAGCCCAAAAGCATCAGCTCTGCCAGGAAAATTTACCGTCAAGAAACACAATGCAAACCCTCTGACATAACTGAGCAAGAAGAAAGGGCACATAACACAATCTTCTTCAAGGTGGGAATTGCAATGCCAAGGTTCCTATGGCCAGAACATCAGTGCCATGGAAATGAAAATAACCCATGTGGGTGTGAACTCTAAGGTCACACCTTCTTCACCCCCACCACCCATCTCTCTCTACTTACCAGAATCCAAACAGTGAGGAAAAACCCAGATGATATTTTGGAAAAAGATTATGTTTTTTATAACATAAAGAGGTTAGTGGAATCTAGGACAGGTAATACAAGAAAGATTTTTATTATAATAAAAGATATATTGGTCCAAAAACATGTGTTTTTAATGAAGAGATAACAGAGAAGAAGGCAAGATAAAGAACAAAAAGTTGTGGGTATACAGTATACTTAGATATTACTCTGTGTGGGTGGTGGATGAAAATCCTGTTTGATGGTGATAGACTTGAGTACGCATGAGAACTGCGGTGCTCGGAACAGATTGCATACGGATGTGCTGTTGTTGTCTGTCAGAGAGAGGACGGAATCTTTGTTCATCGGGTGATCGGGTCCCGACTTTTGGTCTAACATAAAATTGATTTTCCATTTTTACGTTGCATATAATAAATCTGATCTCAGTGTACAAAACGAGTGAAGGGTAACGTGAACTTGTCTTCAAGGAAAGAATGATTTTTTTTTTCAAAAGAACAGGATATCCATAGGCAGATTTAGTAATTAATTCCCTCGTGAAAAGGTGCCTTATAAGATGGGACAAATGGTCTAAAAATTTAAAGTTATTTTATATTTAATAGTAAAAATCGAACCTCTTGATCTTTGGTTAAAGGTAGATGAGTCCCTTGTCACTTATACACACCCTTTAAGTTAATATTTTTTTTAACAATATAACAAAATGAAATGCTGATGATGTAAATTTCCAAGAAACACATACACACACAAAATCTCATTTCCATTCCATTTGATATGATATTATTTTTGGAATCAATTCACGCGTTTGCCTTCTTCTTTTTTTTACCAAATCTTAAGAAAGAAATCATATCCTATATCTGTGGCACATGTTAGTAATTGACTAATTGTGTGTATTGGTGGGATTGCATTACCTAATTTGTTCTAAGCATGACGATGTGGATCAGTTTTGTTTTAACTAAATATTTAGTGGTACTTTCGGTCTTCATCGAGAATAAAAAATGATAATAAATTGTTAATTATTTAACCACCTTGTACAATTAAAAATAATTACTCATCTACTACAAATTAGCTCCATTTGATTCAAGTTAAATAATGAGAATGAATATAATTATTATAATTATGATAGTTAATCAGAACGAATGAATTATTACCATTATCATTGGTCGGTTTGTTAAAAATATTCAGAAATTAAAATTTGTTAAATTTTTATTTTACATCAAATTTTAATATATTTTAATTAGTTATATTTAATTGCTAAAAAAGAAAAAATATATTAATTAATTATTTTTAATTAATTACATTGGAATTGATTAATTATATTGTAATATTATTTTAAATTAATTATATTATAATTAATTATATTGTAATACTATTTTAATTAATTAATTATATTTAATTATAAGAAAAAAAGATGGAGTGTCACTCAGGAATAATTGACATTTCTCTCATGCTTGAAAGGTATGGAGCAATACCTAAAAGTTGGATATTATAATATTATCCCTATAATGATAATATATAACCAACCACCCTTTTTTCATTTCATACCCATTAAATCCTTCATAAATCCATCAACCAAACACCGATAAAACTTCGTACTTTTTAGTGTAATTCAGAAGTTTAAAGTTTTTCATAAATTATAAATTATAATGTTAAAACAAATAGTATATTATAAAAATCACAACATTTTCAATATCTAAAATACTCTAAAAAGCTAAAAAATTTTACTTATTTGTTATTTAATAACAAATATTTACATTTTGACTGAACTATTAATTTTTTTTATTTTTTAAATAATTTCATTTATCATCATTACCACCAACTCTTTATGTTATGGGGCAACATAATTTTGGAAAAAAAATTATTTTATTTAAATTGGCTAAAACCCCTAAGAGTAGAGAGTTAAGAGAAACTAAGAAATCACAGCTTTTATTAACAGAGTAGTAAAATCAAATATACTTTAGTGTTTTCACATGAAAGTAAACCCTTGTAATTTTAAAAAACTATGAATAACTCCTCAAATTATTAATTTTTTTATTTCCTAATTTTAAACCACTGATATGAAAATTAAATTAATTGAACTTTAGCTTGAAAAAAAGACAAAATTTATATGCAATGAATAGTTTAAAATTTTAAGCACTATGAGTCTACACTAAATTACAAATATAAAATTTGACATTCAAAATATGTTGAAGCCATAAGAATTCCTTATTTCATGGAACTGATTTTGATTAACCAAATTATCAGAAAAGTAGAGTCTTTGCTGACAGTGGGCAGTCTTGCCGCAACCCATGCTACCAAAAGCCTGGAAGGATGCATCTCATAAGACTCCTATAGAAAAGAGTTTGAGCAAGTGGCATGCCAAGTAATTTTCTGATAGAGAAGCATACGCGAACTTATGCGTGAATAAAAGGGTGGATTACAAGTCGTCACTGAGAAAGACGTTAGAGGACATTGAAGAATCGCTGGTTAACATCACAATAATGCCAAATAAATAATTGTTTACTTTAGATTAGTAAATGGAAGTCGGACTACGATAACCTCATCCACCACCAAGTACGTGACATATCTTCAACTATGATGTTTGTCGACAGCATTTAAAAATCACAACTTCTTATTTACTTCAGCATCTAGGTTAAGCGTAGAACAAATATTCAGTTTTGCTGTTCTTTTCCCCCTTCCTGAGGGTGTAGGATCACATCTTCTTTTGCTTTCAATCTCATCTGTTTCTTCTTTTCACCCTTCCTGAGGGTGTAGGATCACATCTTCTGTTACTTTCAGTCTCATCTGTTTCTTTTAATACGTTCGTATCCTATGATATAAATTTTCATTCCCAAATTTTAATTTTATTATTTATTTATTATAAAACTTGTGGCTGGAATTTGTGACACAGACTTGGAGAAGATCGCGTGCCTGCAAATGGAACAAGTTCACCTGATGAAAAAGCTGCCGTCTCATCAGCTGTGAATAATCATGGTTTCACATGACGTAGGCTGTCAATATTCATTATCTGGGTCCATACCTGCCCCACAAATGTACCAAATGCATTAAAACTCAGAGAACTACAAAAAAAGTCAGACAGTAAAATGATGTTCTCAACATCAAAATTCGTTATTGTACTTTCCAAATATTATGTATCCACTTCGGTAGATATCATCATTGTACTCGCTGTAGATTCTCAATTCTTTTAGGGTCGAATTTGTATGCTAATGATTAATGACATTGAACGTGTACATAGACATAGATTAGAACGAGGGTTTTAAAGCACATTCAACAGTAGATTTCAATCAATCAAATCTGTCGTTTCCGATAACTAACCACTAAGCCTCAGTATATCAGTAGTGGGATTAACTTGTACACCATGAACAGCACACGGACAATCTGTTTCGTTTCTCCACTACCAAAAGAAACAAAAGCAGAGATCATTAACTTCACATAAGTTTACACCAATATTCGGGACAAACCATTCAGGGTAACTAAGTCCTGCTGCATGACCACCTATTTCAAGTCAGTAGCTGCCTGAAAGATCACAGAAAGACCTATAACTCCGCTCACTAATCCCCTCAAAAGCTCAGGCCCTTCTATCCCTTTCCATGTACAGCCGATCACCAACTGCTTGAATCCACCATCTACTTGGGTAATTCAGCTCTATCAGCACATAAGTAGTACGAACCAGCAGAATTCAACTTCTATTCCTTTACCACCTCCCTCTTTGAGAATGTTTAGACAAATACCAAGAACTGAAAATTTGCATACATCCAACATCAGAGAGTAAAACAAAAAGTAGGTGACTGAAATACTTACCTCGTTCATAATTTAGGTTTGGGGTGATTTGCCAAGAGCCACAGACCAATTGTCCTGTGGAAACACTGAAGATGTACAGCCACAATTCAAAATCTCACACTTACTATTGATGAATCATTGAATGTACGTTGTGGGAACTCATTTGGAATTTCAATTTGAATAACTTCAATTGAAATAATATAAAAGATGACCATATATACAATTCTCGATCTTTACAATCCTCTTTACCAAGGCATCTTGGGCTGATGATTTTTCTGTCACGCTCCTCAGCTAACCAATGAAATATTTTTCCCCATCCTCCCACGTTTACCATCAATGTAGGAGAAATCACAAAAATACTTGCGGGGAAACAAGGCACAAATAAGAAAAGAGAACTACAACTCAATGTCAAAACTTTTTCCCTAGCTCGATCAAAACTTTACAATCTGTACAAAAGATGAGCAGCTAGCTTCAGCCATTGAGCTTTGCTAGGAACTGGTTCAGATTGTACTCTTCGGTATACTGTGACTGATCCCAGAGCTCCTCCAGTCCACTGAGGATGGCTTTTACACCCTTCCCAGTTCCCAACAATTTGGGGTCCCCATCAGAGTTGCTATCTGAGCGCTTTGAGGGTGTAGCTCCCTGTAAAACAAAACATAACAAAA
Source organism: Erythroxylum panamense (assembly GCA_027123425.1). NCBI lineage: Eukaryota > Viridiplantae > Streptophyta > Magnoliopsida > Malpighiales > Erythroxylaceae > Erythroxylum > Erythroxylum panamense. Next base: position 11,626,441 of record JAOTIZ010000002.1, on the reverse strand, counting down.
TTTAATCAACAAACTAGAAAAATAAAAGGAAGTTGTGGAACAAACTAAATCCAAAGATAAGCACCAAAAGAGAATAAGCCAAAGATTAACAAACGTTGCCAAAAATAGGTAATTTAAATTTCTTGAGAGATAAAAGTATAAAATTTAGATATTCTGTAAGCATTACCTTTGTACTGGTTTCAGCACACGCGAATAAATCTAGCAATTGGTCTGTATTCATTGTTTTTAGACTAGCATTTTCTGAATTGATGATAGCATTGGCAACTGAAACTTTGAATTTTTGGAGACTCATAACTTTCTCTTCCAGTGTTCCTCGCATGATGAGACGGTGCACATTCACAACTTTCTTTTGACCTAATCTGTGTGCCCTGTCCATTGCCTGCAATTGATATGATATACATAGAAAAATCAGATTCCTATTCTGAAAAAAGCGTCCAAAGTATTTTGGATCTTGAAATATACATAAATCAGTATGTTTTCGGTGAAAGGGGTCAAAGCCTTTTGGGCTTGAGAGAGAGAGAGAAAGGGGGTATGCATCACAGGAACTGAAATATATAGTACTCTGGTTATGCTATCATTGCCATCTAGTTTTGACAAAAGCATACATCTGGTTAGCCATTTAACTTGCATTAGCATCATTATGACCCATATATCTTTCAGATAAAAATAAAAAATAGGCCAGCAACTAAAGTTAAAGGTGAATTGTACATTAACAGTCTCACATACAACTGGGTTAGAAATTTTAAATTGATTATGCTACAGAAAGTTGATAATATCGTACAATTTGTTTATTCACTTTCACGTACATAAGATGGCATCCTGCCACTATCCTTGTCAAAATAAACAATAAATAAATCTTGAACTCCTATATAAAAAAAAAACTTCAAGCCCTTACATACTACAATGAACAGAGTTTATTTATGAAGACTGGAACAAACATGATTAAAATTTGAAATTCAATGCCCTTCTAAATCTCATGTGCCACCGAGAAGTTACAAAAAGAAAACCGAATATGCTCATGCAGGTTATTTTAGGATTTCCTGGGGCCAATCAAAGCTTTAAGCAAAGTGAATTCCAATACCTGATGATCTCTCATCGGGTTCCAGTCATGTTCCATGAAAATAAGGGTATCAGCAGATGTCAAATTTAAACCAAGCCCACCAACTGCAAAGAAAGCCACGAACCAAGTTAGATTCTATTAGTGTTACAGGTCTTTCTTTCAAAATGCAGGTTAAGTTAAATGAAGCTCACACGAAGCTTACAATAATTAATTACATACCAAACTAAGTCCAGACCTAACCAGTGGAAAGAATGAGCACATTCATCATGAATTATATTCTGTTATTTCAAGTTGATATATCTAAATCAAAATCCAAACCCCTTACAAGCATGACATATTCTTTCCAGCTATTCCAACTTTTCACAAGTTGCATGCAAATCACAAATTTTCAAATTAAAATTTAATGTTTCAAAAAACCATAGTGATAAAAATAACTATTAGAATTAAAAATAAGGCATATGCAAGCCAAAAGAAAAATTTTTGTACCATGCGTAGTAAGCAATAAGGCATCAATAGTAGGATCAGAATTAAAGGTTTTCACAATGTCAAATCGCTTTTCTGGTTCAACAGATCCATCCAACCGTAAGTATGTGACACTGCATCAAATAATACAAAAGTATCAGTACGCATCAATATTATATTGCTGCACAAAAGGTAAACTTTCAAGTGCCAACAACCGTATAGCCACTTCTATAATAATGCAAATGTATGGTTAACAGCCATTCTGCATATGGCAATCCTAACCCAAGTATCCAACAAAATGTAGTACAGAAAGAAACAACCACTAACTAATTGTGCCACTGAATCTCGACTACACTATCATTTAAAACCTAAAAGAATAGGAAGATTTCAGTAATACAACACTAGACAAACATCTAGAACCTAGTTTTCCACAGTAAAGCAAACAATTTTCTTGAGGGTATGATAAAAACTTACTTCTTCATGTGGGACTGGAATAAGTCTCTTTCAATGATGTCAAGTAAGGCCTGCAGCGATGCTGTATTGTTAAGCAACAAATACAAAAGGTTCTGAATGTTTAGAAAAATAAATCACATAGGTTAGATAAAGCAGTCAAATACTTTGTGCTGAGCAAATATCAAAACTCTGTGCTGCCCAACACTGACATCATTTTCAGAATTTGAGGCATCTACTCCTATTCCACATTCTTCCAAGATTTCCTGAAGGGCAACTAATTTTGGAGAATGATGCCGCTTATGAAGTTCTGAGGACACGTCACAATTTGCAGGTAATAGTTCTGACACTTGGGATGCAAGTGCGTCAGACATCTTTTCACCAACTACAAGCAATGGATGACTGCACAGCTTAAGCAAGTATTGAAGCGCCTGAGAGAGAGAAAAACATGGATACAACTTGTTAAAATGGATAACAAAAAGGAAACTGATATCATTATATTTAAAAGGAGGCACGGAAAGTAAAAATAAATAAAAACCTGGAAAACATGTGAGGATGCTTTTGGTGAAGGATTATTGACTCCCGCATTAGCTGTCTCATCTACTTTTACTATATTTGAAATCTCTTGTCTAACATGTGAAGCAGAAAATTGTTCATAAAGCTTCAGCTGTACAGGGCTAAGGTTGCAATATCTGTCTTGAATAATTTTCTCAGGCAAGTCGGATAAAACTTCATCTTTTGTACGTCGAAGAAGAAAAGGCATCACCTGTGATTTTATAGAAGTTACCCAGTTAAAAATAGAATAAGTTGATACTAACCACTTGACTTCCTCAAAAATGGCAGTTACATAGAAAGGATGGGGCAAAAAGAGGGCAATGCTACACCTGCTTGTGTAATGCTTCCATAGCAAGAGCCCCAGCCTCAGCATCCTTTGCAGAACACTTAGGATCCCTAGCAGCTAACAATGGCTTCCCATAGGTAGCCTGGAACTGCCATATGAATGTCAATATTCAATCAAGATTGCAAAAATGACATCAAATACAAATGAATATCAAGTAACAGGTGAGATAAAAAAAAAGTGCATGTCCAAGCAGAAAACTCAAATTTCCTTCCTAAAATTTATCAGTCAACTAAAGATACAAGAATTGGAAGTGCAGCGAATTCAATACCAAATTTACCACCAAAAGCTATTTTCTAAAGTATTCAATAAGGCTAGCTGTATTTAAACCTTACTGTTATGACAATCAATGACTCGTTTCACAAATTCCAAGATAAACAATGTTCCATGAATGAGGCCTCATGACCCTAAATCCTGCCATTATGGGGAAACATAATACAAAACAAACAAGTTTATAACAATAGCCAAATTTTCACTGCTAAGATGCAGAGATATCTACCTAACAAGCCTTTTGCAACAACAACAGTGAAACTATTTAAAAGTAGCAAGAATTCAGAGCCAACGGAGAAAATGATCCAACACACAAGAGCAGCAGAATATAATATGCAAGAAGCACCAAAGACATAACAAATGTAACTCAAAGAAGTAGGATTTACTAATGGGCCTCAGAAGTATGTAGTGTAACAGGGCCTCAAAGTTAACTAAAGTGCCCAAGGGGTATAAAGATAAAAAAAGAACCAAGAAGTCAGTCGTTTACTGTATAAACATAACATAAAGCTTGGAAACAGAACAGTGGCATTGAATACTAACTTGTCTCTCTGTACCAAGAAATCCGGGCATTAGAAAGTCAAAGAGGGACCATAAATCCATGATATTGTTCTGCGATACACAATAAGCCACTTATCAGTTTATTGAACTTAAATTTCAAACTTTAGAGCGCTTTTGTATCATTGCCCAACCTGGATCGGTGTTCCACTAAGAATTAAACGATGCTGAGCTTTTAACTGCTTAACTGCAACTGTAATTTTGGATTTTGCATTTTTTATTATATGTCCTTCATCTAGAATACAGTAATTCCAAAGAATCTGTCCAAGGAAATCAATATCTTTGCGAACCATATCATATGAGGTTATGATGACATTATGTTTATCAAACTGTTCTCGAAGTGAGATGCGCTCCATGGCAGAACCAGCATATTGTAGGGTGCTTATCAGAGATACGTCAATATACTTCTCTATCTCAAATGCCCAGTGTCCAACAAGTGTTGAAGGGCAAACAATTAAAGAAGGCTGCTGGACATCCTCAGAGCTATTCAGAGCACGACGCTCTGCCACGTCAGACGCAACAATTGCTGATGCTTGTAGTGTCTTACCAAGCCCCATATCATCACATAGAATTCCATGAAGCTTGAATCGTTTTAAGAAAGCTAGCCAATTTATACCTTCTTGTTGATACCTGGAAAAGCAGCAACCACCGTCATGTGAGTTTAGAAGATAAAGTGTCCAACAACCCAACAGGTTGGTTGTATATCATAACAAAAAGAGTTTCCCAAACAGCAATATCTTTTTTCAAAATGATAAAATTGCAACCTCCTTAATGTCACTTTTAATTCGGTGCAGAGCTTGTAATCATCGATGTTCGAATTATCAAGCAACTGCTCCAGAAATTGAACATCTTCTGAATTTCTTGTTAAACTTTCACCCAATCCACTAGGTGGGGGCAGGCCTCTGGCTAATGGAAGAAGAGGAACAAGGGCGGCAAAACTGCGGGTGACACTCTGTCTCACAGAATGATCACAATCACTCATACACCTTAGAAGTGGAACAACTAACAAAGGAGCATATGGGACCAACTCCCCTCCCAATCCCTGAACCAGGAGACTAATTAGCATGCCAGCGCCTTGCCTAGCATGGATTGAAGTGCCATCACCTAGCATAGGAACTGCATTCTCAATTACAGCTGCCAAAACATTGGATGTCATGGACTTAGCCATTGAAGTAACACACCTTGACGCAGCTAACCTAACTGCAACGTGAGAATGACGAATACATTTGAAGATACAAGGGAGAAGAGTAAGAAGTTTATGTTTCAATGAGTCATGTAGCAATGGAGCAATTGAGCGGACGACCTGTAAAGCAAAAATGAATCAACAATCCAAAAGATAATTCATATACGAAGTACTGAAGCAACTAATAACCATAAGATATCTGAAGCAAAAAAGTACCTGTATGTTGTTTATCAAGACTTGCGGATCCTTTACAGATTCAATAGCTTGTGCAATTTGTTCCTCGTTGGCAGAACTGCCAACAATTAGAACTTCTGTGAGGCAATCCCATAGTTTTGGTATTTTATCGAATAATGAATCACCAAACTTCTCACATAAGAACTTCAATGTAAATTCAGAACCACGTCTGCTGATAAAGCCCTCAACTTTTGATCGGTCTTCACCACCACTTAGAATATTAACCTTTGCCTTCTGCTTTCCACTACTACTTGCGCAAAAGAGGAAATCTTGATTATCAATCATCTCCATAGAATTTATAACTCCAGCTTGAGGTGTCTCACAAGGATCCATGCACGTTAAACTACATATGTTCTTGATCAATTTATCATTTGGACTAGGCTTACGTGCAATACAACAGTAAATCAGCTCTGCAAGTGCCTCGGAAGCTTTCTGTTGCAATATTTCCTCCTTGTACAGCGATGAAACACATGTCAGAATGCAGAAACAGTTATGATTCAATGAAGATATTTAACTGGAAAAGAAAAGAAGAACCTGCTCTCTCCTAAGCGAGGCCATCAAGGGCAAGATTATAGGGTTAAGTCGTGCAGGAAGCTCAGACATCCAGACAACTGCAGCAGCAACTAAAGCAGATACAGTAACATGCAAATTGCCCTGCAGATTTTAACAGATAAGTCAATAGGGAATATATAAAGTATTGATTCGTTTAACATGGCAGTTCTATTGCAAAGGTAGGCTTGGACATATAAGTCAACCAAGCAAAATAAATTTTCCAAAAATCACCTTGACGTGTATGAAGGAATATTGGAAGTATTAAGTAAATGCAAAATTAACATTCTAATAGGTTTGACCAAAGAAATATTCTAACTCAAACTAATAAGTGCATCTTAAACATTCATGTTCAAGGTTATAACATATAATAATCCATCCTCAGAATACCTGTACACATTTTAGATAGCCAGAAGTTGCCAGAAGTCGTTGTTTCAATGAATCAATACTGTCGATAATTTCGCGGTCAACAGCATCGTTACCAGCAGCATCATTGTAAAACTGCGGCAACTTTGATGCAAAATTGATTGCTTCATCAGCAGTCAAACTTTCAACATCTATTCTGGTGGTTGATAACTTTTCAAACACAACAGATGAATTTATAGCATTTAATAACTGCCCTGCTTCATTACGCATCTTTGAATATGTCCTGGAGAGCTCAGAGTAAGGAAGGAGTGAATCTTTTGTGGGAAATGCAGGGTCAGGGCAGGACAACAGATCCAACAACCACATTTTTACATGATTGGGAAAAGCGGGCAAAACTCCTTGCATTCCAGAGAGGTCATTGCTCTTAATCTCTTTGAACCATGATATAAGTATCATTGAACCCACCTAATAAACCAAATCAATCATTGTCAGAGAGAGATAAAGAGGGAGGTTCAGATGATGTTTAAATATCAAAATGCACAAATTTACCTGACGCTGGACCCCAGATAAGGAAGTAAGGGCATTCCATAGTGGATCTAGTACATATTGGAAGGAAGCCTTGCACAACCTGGACGCAAAAATTCCCAATGCGGATGATGTAATCACTCGAGTATTAGTCACTGACATTTCAACATCAGATCCCACAATTATTCTAACTGCACCAGAAGAGGCATCTCCATTCTTTTCCTCAAGCATTGTTTCTTTCACAGGATCCAAGAAAACGTTTCCAGATAACTCGTTTTCAAGCTTCGCAGCTCTCATCTTGGCAGCAGCTCGAACATGAGACTTTCGAGGGGGAGCAACAGGCCAAAACATCTTTGCAGAATCTAATTGTGAACCATAAGGAGTAGCTGCAAGTTCTATCCATGAAGACATGTATGAACAAGCGGCAGCATGCAAATCCTCCACTGAGCACTAAAATCAATTGAACAAAATCATGGAAAAGATAAGAACAGTAACAAGAAAACTTGAAACATTCAGAGAAACTAAATCACAGCTGCAAGTTCAGGGTCAATACTTTGTTGCACAATTTCTAATCCACATTACCAAAATTTCATGTCATAACATATTTCAGTTTAGTTTACAAGATGATGCTCTGAACTACAAAATCTTCCCATTCTGAGCAACTCTTGACTGGGCAAAATTGAGTAGATTGGATAGTAGAGATAATAATTTATGCTTCTATAATAGAATGGCGTCAAATTCAGAAAGAAACCTGAACAAGAAGCCTCCAAACTCTCTCAGAGCACTGCAGAATTTCTTCATTTGATTCCAGCAGCAAATTCTGAAAAACAATACGTAAAGTATCTCCCAGAATAAAAGAGGGCCAAAATGATGTATCCGATGGTTCAGAGATGTTCCTCTTGTAGCCAGCTTCAAGCAATCTCTCCTGCAAATAAGATTACCCAATCAATATGAAGAAGGTAAAACTTCTGACAGAAACAAATCGGAAATGAAATAATGAGGCTCGCATATAATTCATCACTAAAATAAGAAAAAATGTGAAGAGCAGTGAGCAGTGCAATCAGCAATAAGAGCTTATAAATATAACCATAAAGATAAAAATTAAAAGCAAACATGGCAATTGGCAACCAAAAATTTGAAGTGTGTAAACATATAGAAATTCCAAAATAAATGAAAGGGTTTAGAGAAAGAATTACCAAAGTTCGAATAGCTGAATATCGAACTGATGTGATACTATGCCTCGTGAATGGCCACAACCGGGGCGCCAATGTTGACAACATATAAGGATTTTCCTGCAAGTTTCTTCCTTCTCCAGTATCATCAACACAGCCTATCTCATTTAAATCCAACTCTTGCTTCTGTTTTGATATCATTTTAGGAATTATCTCTTCTTGTGAATATATTTCTGCCAACAGATTCATCACACTGCAAAACAATAACAGATAATTAGAAATAGAAATCATATACTGCCTCCGTACATTTAAACTACCATAAAGTGTTTTCTCATCTCAGGAAAACAAAAATTTATAAATCTGATGTGCTCTAATGTGGCAGAGATGCTCTTGTTCTCGACAGCTAGAAGAAGGTGACTATGTTCCAGGAAGGTAATGCAAGAAAACATGTCAATTCTGAGAAAATAAAGCAGAGTTACAACGAGGTAACAATATATATAAAATGCATAATAATAGGGAATTTTACAGCTCAAATATTGTAAGGAACAATGAGCCACCTAGACCTTTGAAACCTAATAAAGTTATTTTATAGCACCAAATTACCAGTTTAGCGCAATCATTTTGCTTAAAGTTCAGTAAGAACCTAATATCAAAAGAGTTAAATCCTTGTTAAACAGCCAAGTTTGGTGCCAGTGGAGAAACGACCAAGAGAATATTTCAAATTTGAGGTACTTTCCACGAATGATATCTGATTTTTCCTAATCAAAATTCTGCCTATGAGTTGCTCATAAGAATATCAGCTACAAAAAGAATTTTGAGATGCATAGAGAAATATCATGCACATTCTTAAAAATATCACCAGACTAGTGCATGAGGCACATAGTAATCAATGTTGCGAGTCACCTTTTCTTGCACATTGTGATAGCATCAGAACTCATCACAAATTAGACTTAGTGACAAGAAATATTTACTGTCAACATTGGGGTGATTCAATCATCAATTTGTCAATAAAGTGTAGGATAGGTATTCGAAGTAATCAAGAATGTGATATATCTTTTAAGATTACTCAGCACATTTGTGCCTTGCTTCGTCTTAGGTCCTAATCACTTTCAAATTAGCCAAGTCTGAACACACATATGATGCACACTTCTAATCCTGTTTTATAACATATAGTTTTCCCAATAGAACCATTCTTGATTTAGTTGCAAAAGTAATGTTGTCACTTGAAAGCACGCAACTAAGGAAAAGATTTTCTTTGTACCTTCCTAACACTTCGAAATGAAAATTATCAAGAAATCAAGAAGGAAAGGGATAGGCGATGCAGACAATCTCATAACTGAAATACACACATAAAAAGTAGATTATATATTTAGTTCAATTTAAAATTGAGCTCCTGTTAGTCTTATTTGGATGATGATTTTGCTTCTATTTTGAGTTAATATTCTAGTTAGTATAAGTTTAATATCTTGTTATCAGTTGATTTTGCTTACCAATAAAGATTCAAGTGTTTCTGCCTCCTTATGTTCTCTAAATTCATGTTCCCTTCTCTTACTATGATTCTATTCTATTGCTCCCTCCGTTCTTGTTTTCTTCTTTTGTTTTTTTTTGTTTCCACAGCTCCCTCTTTCCCTTCCCCTAATTTACCCTTAATTTCTAAGGACTTGGCACGCATCAGTAAGGTTCTGAGGATGAGAACATACCTGCTTGTGGATGGGCTAAGATCATCCAAATCGAGTAGTATATCCCAAAGGAGCATAACAATGGAATGTAATGTTTGACCCATTAGAGAAACAATAGTAGCAGCAGTTGGTATCAAAGCATCTGCAGCAACTGCCCGCACATCATCGTCAGGGTCCTCCAGTCCAGCTCTACAAGCAGGCAAAACATATCCTAGCAAATCAGGCAGCATCTCCTGATGCAAGAAAAGGGGCCAAGACATATGACAAAAAGAAGTTGGAACCAAACACATAAATTAACATAAGTTGGAAAGAGCATCAACAGGAGCACATTTTCAGACAAGACTGAGCTCTTGCATCAGCCCAGATCAATCAATGCAAGCAACAGGTCATGCTCAAATTCTCTAGATAACTAGTTCCATGAATCAAAAGTAGGGAATTGAGCAACTAACAAGTGTATTAGAATGGGGGAGAAAACCCATGATAGATCTACATGTATCACTAATGACACCAGATACAAAAATGTCTTACCTGTCGCACAGCAACCAAATACTTTATACCCAAAAGGCTTCCATGACGAATTTCCCATTCTGGTCTACACTGAACAAAGAGGAAACAAATAAAGAATTAAAAACAAAAAGAAAACACCAGATGCAAAGAAAAGACAGGTACCATTTATGAACAATATTTACCTGCATTTGGAGGAGGACATTCAATGTTTCAAGCACTAAAGAGCGATGCATATACTTGAATGCAGCCCCTAATGCTTGTGCACAAGTTTCCCGTACCGGAGCAACAACCTGGTCGGATACATAATCTCCAAAACTGCCAAGCAACATAAAAGATATAAAGTAATGGACAGTCATGAACATAGAAAATTCAATAGATTGGAGTTTTAGGATTGGCTGTTGTTATGCTCAGCATAATGAAAGAACAAAAGAACATAAACCAACCAACTGATTAAATCCACGAAATAGAAGCCTTACCGATCTAGTGATAGTACACACAAGAAACGAACAGCACAATCTTGCAGAAATTCACTATTCTTTATCCAAGAATGTTTGGCCACTTTAACAAAGTTCATCAGCTCAGTACTCTCTGGAAGGTTCCTAAGCGTATTCGTGCCAAAAGAATCATTATCTCCACTATAAGATCTTGGGTCTCCCAATTCATTGGTCACCTTAGATGAGTCACTTATACTGGGAGGGTAAGACTCAAACTCCATCTCAACAGAACTAACATCAGCCTGTCCATTCACCTGCACTGCAGGTAGATTCCATCCACCATCTTCAGCTTTAACACTAGTGTTTAAATCACCACAATCTACAGATGAAACATTCATTGATTGAAATGAAACATATTCAAATTTGGGCCTTTTGAGATGTGGCTCCAAGTCATCTGATGAAACTTGCATATTCAAATCAATTTCTCTCTCTTTCTTGAATGAAGCAGGATGTTCCATTTCTTTCAAATCATCCAGAGTACCATCCAAACTCAATTCAGGTAAAAGCACCCCAGCAGAACCACCATGATGGGTTAAAATTTCTCTCAAAGCCATTATACTGCCATGACGAACCTCCCAAACTGCCAATGTTTTGCAGGGAAACTATCACACGACAACAAAATAACAGTCATAATACTAAACTTTGCACAACATATGAAAACTTACTCGAGTCAAATACGTCAAGAATAAGCTGCTCAACAAAACTTCGGAAAGGCCATTTTCCATCTCCATCACTCTCAAAGCTTTCTTCATCCACATCTAGCTGTAATGAAAAGAAGATACCAACTTGCAGCCAACAATTTTATGTGATATGAAACAGCAAGATTTTTAAAAAAAAGCTGTGTGTAAAAATGAACGTATTGTTTGGTTCTTTTCCAATCTGCAACAAACGAACAGATAAATAAACAGCAAATACTGCACCCACTTTGACATTTTGACCTTAGGTGTTAGCCAGATTCTTATGCCTGACCATCTGACCAGTTCATGAACGCTAAAGCACAAATTCTAAATGCATAACAGTTCCCGAATTCTAAATATAAAAAATAAACAATGTAGACAGAATAAGAACAACAAAGAAACAAGTTCCCAGAAGAAGGCCCTGTGTTCAATCACTATTCTCCATTCTGTATCCTTATTACACCCCCAATAGCCTTCAACAATGTATACGCCTCATCCCACTATACCACAGGCTTAAGCAGAAGTCAGAGAGAAATGGGAATAGGTTAGTTTTAATTACTAAAACATGTCTCTAGAATCATATGTGAGACACATTGACATGCCTAATTTCCAAGAAAAGTGGTAGCTAAGTTGCAATAATCTGCAGCAATCTAAAAGACCAGAACGTATAAAACCCAATTACCTTACTGAAACTAAACGACTCAGAATTTGAGGCCTTTGGAGTTGAGTTTTGAGTAAGTGACACATCTGCGTCCCCATCATCAGACCAACTTTTTGCTTGATCTTTTAAGTTTACTTTAGCTTTTCTCTTCAAGAGATTCAGTTCTCTTGCACTTGGTCTTTTGGATGTGACAGTAGGAACCACACTAGCAACTAGTCGCTGAATGTTATGTGCAGATGCAGGCATATATGATCTATGCTCTAAACCATTTCCTTGGGGATGGAACTTGTGGACAAAGAGATCTTCATCTTTAATCACATCATTGACATCCATAAGCTGCTCACAAAGATCCAAACCTGTCCAAAGAATTCAAGTTCAACGCACAGCAACTAAGGAACGGAAAAGAAATTTTACTGAACAATTCCCATCAAGACAACACGCAAAGAGATTATTGAAGGAAAAAAATAATGATTAAACAATCAATCCAACAATGTCATGCTAGAAGAACCAAAAGATCCTATAATATCTGCTAGAAGAGGTGAGCATCAGCCAGACAGTCTGTGTTCTACTAAACAATCAAAATCTGCAACATGTAAGAAAGTATTAAAACATTAAAAAAAATCTTTTCCCCTTCTCCAACCCAAGAAAATGAAAAAAAAAGAGAGCCAATCATTAACCTAAACGGCGTCGCAGATTCTGTTTCTGGCGTGCCAAACGCTCTCTTGGATTCTTGGAATTATCAATTGCAATCTCATACTCCTGCAACGAGATAGGAAAGGTACACTTAAGTCATATCTAGGTAAGCTCAGATATGCATACATTTGTCCTATCCCACCATTACCCACACACAAAAACAGAATAATGGTATAAACATCAGTATAAATTTTCACATAGTAGTTTAGAAAACTCCTAATTGATGTTTATGTTACCACTTCTTATGAAATCCAGCAGGACACACTTGCAAACAATAAATATCAAGTTATAAACAAAATTAAACTAAATCAAACCAGTCCGGTATCATCTTAAGATTTTTGAATCAAAAGATATTACTTAATATCATTTTTGCCGCACATGTTGCAAGATTTCATGGCTGGCTAAGTTCACAAGTTTCACTTTGGTAAGTGAATGGAATTCGAACATTTTAACTAAATTTTAAGAGATGTGAACATCATTTCTTTGTCACGAAATGAACTTCTCTAGTCCTAATATCTCTTCTTGGCCTTCAAAGAATTCAGAACAAGAAGTGTGTGTATGAAAGGGGAGATACTTTCAATATAGTACATTAAGCTTCTTATCTTGGAATGTGTATTCAAGTTCTTTTAAAGATAAGATATCAATCTTGGTCAGAATCCTGGAAATTCCTTGTAGACTACTGGTTAATCAATATTTTGTTCTCAATTCCAGCCTCTTTTTCTTGAGCATAAAATAAGAAACAAAATGGAAATTGACTCCTTTGTCAGGAAAGCAAATGGGGATGGTATGGATGAAGTAAAAGGAAAGAAACCATGGGACTCTACTTTGCAATGAGAAACAAGATACCTAAACTCATAAAAGATTGGTTACCTGTCCACCTGATGCCAATAAAGCACCAAACTCCAACACCTTGATGATATCAAAACTGTGGAAAAAAAGAGGAATTGGAGTGAGAAGGATAAGAATAGCAACCAAACCCAAGACAAAACTTATACCAAACAAAATTCAAAAGATTCTATTTAAAAATTAAAAACAAAGCCATGTTGAAAAATATATTAACAACCTTCTAAATGAAGTGCATGATATGATGTTAGGGTAATTAGGCCCTGCTATCAAATCTTCAGCACCACCTGAAATCCCCATGGTTGTCATTTTTGCCTCAATAGAAGCAAGTAAATCGGTTAATGTTGGGTGTTTAACATTCTGAGCTATGGCTCCAATAGCATGAGCAGCAGCGACTCTTGTGTCCCAGTTCTTACTATGGAGATACTGTGATACCTGGAAGAGAACATAACAGTAATATGATTAAAGGGATTCAAACAATATCATAATTCTCCAAGCCCACCCCACTTCCTAAAAAAAATCCTGGGAAAGAGAAAGAAGGAAACAAAAAAATGTGCAAAAGAAAACAATTGAAAGACCTACATCCAGTTAATGTTTGAATACAGCCAAGACGCATTTGAGACTACTTCACAAGTTGAAAACAAATAGAATGTGTACCAATAATATTTTGTTTAAGAATGATGATCAAACCACCATAGAAGTATAAATTAAACCAAATTTTTAGGCCCAAGGCAACTAACCAAACCATGGGGCCACTATTGTAGGAAAATGGCAACCACAAGAAAATAAGGCATACAAGGATTGACCTCCAAACAAGGTTAAATTTTCGTCCAAAAATTTCTTAACTGCTGGTGAGAAAAATTACCGGCTACAACCATAGTAAAATCTTAAACAGACAGTACCTAGATAAACAATATAATTACAATAATGCATTCAACTATGATGAAGCAGAAATAGATTAGTTAAAGCATTATTTGCCATAAATTACATGCAAGCCTCTACTTCCCACTGTTCATTTCAGAAGACCAACATCTCCATCAAAGTTTTAGGTGTAACTCAATAACCAGAACCATGAAATGAAGTTTAGTCCCTTATCATGTTTCATTTCAGAAGATCAACATCTCCAGCAAAGTTTTGGGTGTAACTCAATAACCAGAACCATGAAATGAAGTTTAGTCCCGTATCATGTTTAAAAGAGAAATTTTGAAAAACCAAATGCCATCAATTATGTTCAATAATAAGTTCCAATTGCATTGATTCAGTGCTTGAGGTCTCATATTTTATGTAATCTCCAAACTCTAGAAAGTGGATAAAAGAAATTAATTGATGATAGCAAAATGAAAGCTCATCCATATCAAGGTTTTAAATTGCGTCCAAAACTGCAATCGGACTCGGTACTGAGGTTGCAGTTTGGAACATTACCACGATTCCCAGCAATTGCAGCCGCATTTCCAGCAACATTTGCCGCAATTGCGCCGTGTCTAGAAAGACCTAGCGTTATGGATCAAGGTTTCAAATTGCGGATCGTGTATTACATTGTGGTTGCAGGTGATTGCACATGTACGCAATTTGAAACCTTGATCCATAAGGCTAGGTCTTTCTAGACATATGCGATGATCATTGCAGACTTTTGCCAATATAATTTGGGATCTACTTTATGGGAACATTAGTCTACCAAATCCTAACAATTCTAAAACAAACTTGTAATTTCTCCGGCATAAATTTCAAAGGTTATAGAATTGAATTCGTTAGACACCAATTCCAAAGTCTCCCATCACGCTCCGCATTCTCTAACCTATTTCCATAGCTTGTGAACAGGAAATGCAACATTAATTGACAAATGGAATGCTAAAGGATGTTGCATTCAAGTTTCCTTATTCCTACTAGCCAGAGTAAAGTATGAAACAACCAAAAAAAGGAACAGATATTAAACACTATTCCACTCTCTGCAACATTATTCTTTTCAAGGACATGAATCCAGCTATCTAGTCATTTTGAACAATTAATTAGGTGAAGGAAATCGAACAATTGTCAAGCGGAAGAATAATACAAAATTTAGGTACCAATATATCTCCAATTACGTAAATATTATTTAAACCGAGGAACCGAAGTAAAATGGCACACCTTCTTCAAAAGAGAGTTCAAGTCTTGAGGATGCGATCTGGCAATCTCTCCAATTTGCCTCGCAGCAGTAAACCTCGTGGCTTGCGTCGAACCAGCTGAAAATAATTTATTGTAGACAAGAACACAATAGCATTACTTCCGACTGCAAACATTGCATCGAAATTTCGTAACTTTCGCAATTTATACTCAAATCTATTCAGATCGATTACAGCCACACAGCTCAAAACTAAAAAAAAATAAGAAAAGAAAGAAAGGAATAGAAAGCGTACTGTCCAATAGAGTGAGCAGACGACTGAGACGCGAAGATTGCTGCTGAGCCATTCGAATATAACCCAACCGAAATGCTCAGCACAGAAGCGTCATCGTCAACCATCCAAAGTCACTCAAACGACTATGAAACATAGAAGTCCAACGAACCAATGCTTGGATTTAGTTGAGGAGAATGAAGTAAACAGATGGGAGATTGTTTGTTCTAGGTTTTGAATTTGATGAGGACAAACTCAGGGAGAGAAACTAAGCATTTACTGATTTACATACGTGAAAAGGAGAGATAAAGAGGAGGAGGTTAGGGTTGGGGTTCGCACGAAGTTGAAACGGCCGCGTTGTGAATTGTGACGGTTAGGCTTAGGGACAGAGAAGGAGGAGGAGAATGAGGAGGACGACGAGGACGACGAGGAGTTTCGTACTTTCGTTTCTTACCTTGCCTTGTACTTTTATAATCTTTATTTTTAAGTGTAACTTTTTATGAAAAAGAATAATATTAAATTACTAATCCTTTTTAAAACATCAACTTTTTTATTAATAGATATGAAAAATATATATGAATTTTGGATGTTATTTCATACCTCCCAATTATAAATGAAAGTCATTCACAATTTTTTTTCTCTCTTTTAATAATTAAATATAATTAATTAAAATATAATTTATAATTTATTAATTATACTTTTTCTCGTTTCTAAAAATTAAATATAATTAATTAAAATATATTAAAATTATTGCAAAAAATTTGTAATAAAATTTTATTTCTCAATTTTTTAACAAACCAAGTAATAGTAATTATTTTTTTTGTCTTAACCAATAATCATAATTATAATAATATTCATTCTCATTCTTTATTATATTTATTATCATTGTTTTGTGTGAACCAAACACCCCCTTAGTGTTAAATTTTACTAACACATGCTTGACAAACTTAGAAACTTATTTGATATATAAGATATTAGTTTTAAGATGAACCATCTTACTCCAAATTAATTTTAATAACATAAAAAATTCATAAATTTTCTTTTGTTTAGCTTTGAATATCAGCAAAATAGCATTTGTATATAATTCATTTTTGTTTTTTAAATAATAAAGCATAGTTGTTTCAAATAATAATAATAATAAATAAATTTTAAAGTAATTATAGAATTAAATTAAAAATATACTTTAAATTTTTATTCGAAATACGTAGTACATCCTTCTGAATTATTTGGCCTAAATACTTTTTACTTAATCTAAATATTTTCTTGTAATAACAAGTGCATTAGGCCTGAGGAAAAGTAAAATCGTGAGAGCTTGACTAGGCCAAGGTCCAAAGCGGATAATATCTGTAAGAGGGTGATCTGGGCTATTACAAGTGATATTAAAGCCAATTCTCGAGCCGGTTGGACGGGTAAGAGGCTAGGCCTCTCTTACAAACATGTTTTCTATGGCTTAATGCACCAGATCCCATCGGAACTCCGAAGTTAAATGTATTAGGGCAAGAGTAGTACCAGGATGAGTGATCTCCTGGAAGTTCTCGAGAAAAGCTAAATCGTGAGGGCTTGACTGAGTCAAGGTCCAAAACGGACAATATTTGTAAGCGGGTTATCTGGGCTATTATTAAGTATATATACTAAGAGCGAGTTGGGATGGATGACCACGCAATCCATCCCCATCGTCCATTTAATCGAGCGGCTTATATTTGTTTCTTTTGTTTGACCACGCAATCCAT